>OX424574.1:179657987-179685487 GCA_949152435.1 Gastracanthus pulcherrimus
CACTCGTGATTAGCCTTATACCAAATAAATTACGCATATTTTGGCATAGCTTCTAAAATATTCCAAAGGTTTCTTGAAGAATGTTATATATAGAATTCACAGTAGCGAGTACCCGACTGAAATTCTCCCATGTATCCCAGCGTACGAGTAACGCGAATGAACCCTGGGAATTGGCCCCGTGATCCAGCCTTGCCAGAGGAGCACTCGTATTCCGGGAAATTTTCTCGCGTCTGAGAAGGCACCCGCGTGCGCTAGCCCTGATACAAGAACATCCGCACGCTCGTATGCTAACCCGCGGAATCGAGAAAAAATTCCGGAATACATGGGAGAATTTTACTCGGGCACTCGCTACTGTAAAGAATACACTTACAAATTTATAAATTATACTTATATATGTAAAGTAAATAATTTTTAAAATTGCTTTATTTTAAAGTTGTTTTTATAACTTTTACATGTACTTTTGATAGGATTGATCAATGAGTTTAATACAGGGTCCATTTAAAGAAAAGTGCTTAAACCATCCAACATCGTAAAAGTTATTTTTATACAAGTATTAATTTAAACACACTCTGCATGCTATAAAAAACTAAATTAGTAAAAATTTAAGAAGTTTACATGGAAAATTAAAATAATTGTTGTATCTTTACTTTCAGTGCGAATTCTGTGATAATTATACGATTCACTGCGCGGCGCTTTTTGGCGATACCAATGTGATGAACGTCCTGGTGAACAGAGGAGCGGATTTGGATGCTGTCAATGATAAAGGCGAGACCGCGCTTCATTTAGCCTGCAGCGAGGGAAACACTGATATGGTTAATTATCTACTCGGGCGTGGTGCAAACCCGAATATTAAAGACAATTCTGGTACGGTGCCGCTGCATATATGCCTGGCCAGGTGTCAACCCCAAACGGCAGAGTCTCTTCTAAGGTATAATGATTTTCTTGTTTATATAACGTATTATTTTTCCGCATGTATACAGATTCACAATAGGACTTTGCGCATTACCTCGGGATACTTAAATTTTCTATCCGTATCAAGTAATATAAAAAGATGTTGAGGCGTTGCATTGTTATATAATTTATTATTTTGAAATTTGAAAAAATTCAAATTTGCTGTCCTGAGTATTACTGAACAATAAATAATTGGGTATGATTAATTGCACTGCATATAGACCCTCGAAATCCTGAGTATAGAAATCGTTGATAAAAAATTATGAAAAATTGAGATTTAATTGTTCTTGAATTTTGGATATGTGTAATAAAATTATTTTTTAATTCTTATTTTTTTCTCGGTTGATATGATCAACTGCACTGCGCATAAACTCTTGAAATCCTGAATATAGAAATCGTTGATAAAAATTTCTGAAGAAATTGAGATTTAATTGTTCTTGAGTTTTGGATGTGTAATAAAATTATTTTATTTTAATTCTTATTCTTTTTTGGGTTCCTGTAGGTTAAAAATGATTTTTCCCCCATAGCATTACGAGATTGAAAATAGTCCAGTTCGGCCTAATTGACATTTATTTCTCATGATATTTCAAGTTTATTACGTGAAAATTGAAGAAAAAATGTATGGGATTTAGAGAATCTACCGGGAACATATCGACGCTCCGTACGAAGAATAGCACAACTCAGAATTCTCAAAAAACAACAGTTTTAATCAAAATCCTCCTACGAAACTAGGAATTTTCAGGTTCTCAGACAAAAACTATCACCTTTTCAAAGGTTCGAAGAAAATATTAATATTTATTAGAGGATCTAAAAAGTGCTAGTTTTATAAGAGGTCTTGGAAAAGAACTAGCTGTTTTTGAGAATTCTGAGCTGTGCTAGTCTTCGTACGGAGCGTCGATATATACTCATCCAAAATATACAATACATGACCCATCTATTCTATATACTAGTCAATTCGCTTTATTAAGGGCACAGTGGCACCAAATCGGAACCGAAATTACCCAGAAAGACAGATTGCTCTTCTAGGAGGTCTTATAACAAGGCAAATCACAAACTCTCCTTATTAACGTTCCCACATTAAAACAACCCCTTCAAATGACCATTCCAGATACAGCGCAGTCGCGGATGAGTTCCTCTGCGAGAGACTGCGCCTCACGCCACTCATCGTCGCCGTGGAGCAGCGCTGCCATGCGATGGTCAACCTCCTGGTGGCCTACGGCGCAAACGTCAACTCCCGCGACATCTACGATCAGTCGCCAGCGTACCTCGCTGTCAAGAATGCGGACGACACGTGCCTGGACATGCTCATCCGCAACAATGCCAGCGTCAACGAGCGCTACAAGAAAGGCCGCAGCCTCCTCCACCTGGCCTGTCTTATCGGCAATCTGAGGACGATCCAGCTGCTCCTGGGAGCCGGGGCCTATTCCAACGCCAAGGACGACTCCAGGAGGAACGCTCTGCACCTGGTGTCTAGGTCGGACAACCCGCACTTCATCCATTGGCTGATCATGTACGGCTGCGAGATCAATAACCTGGACCACAGGAACCGATCGCCCCTGAAAATGGCCATCCTCGCCAATCAGCCCGACATGGTGGTTTGCCTGTTGAACTACGGCGCCTGCATGAAGAACATCGGCTCCTCCCTGCACAAGGCCATCAGACACGGCTTCCGGAACGTGGCGAAGATCCTGGTGCATCGGGGCGTCAACGTCAACCTCCAGGACAGGTTCAACAGGACACTGTTGAGGATGGCCGTGGAGTGCGCCGACCTGGACATGGTCAGCTTCCTGTTGTGCCACGGCGGGGATCCCAACGCCAGGAGTGACGCCTCGAGCAAACCCATGGTCACCGAGGCCATTCTTCAGGGCAACGCGGAGATGCTGAGCTTGCTGATCAGCTGGGGGGCGGACGTTTGTGCGCTCGACGACATGTGCAAGTCGCCCATGTTTCACGCGATCAGGCAGAAGAACTTGGCGGTCATCAGGGTCATGATGGAGACTGGAATTACAGTTATCGCGGACGAGACCACGACGTATCTGCTGGCTAACAAGGAGCATTTTGGACCAGACTTCGATTTGAGTAGCTTGATCGGGGATGAGCCTGAGGATGTGACCGCGAGAGAGGAAATGGAGAGTTGTTTATTTACCGAAGGATTTAAAATCTGAAAAATGAATTACTGTGAAATATGTATAAATGTATGGTGTAAGAATGTATTATATGGGATAATAAAATTTTTTAAACGTGTAAATTACAATGTATTATTGTTATTTATTGGTTTGACTTATTATGGTTAAATTATATCTACTTCGAAATCTCTTACACTTTATATCATAGTAACCGTGAATAAAATAGAATCGAAAAATTTGAGCATAATGCAAAATCTCAATTCATTTGAATCGAGATTTTTATATATGTTAGGTGATTGTAGAGGAGAGTGGGGCATGTGTGGCACCCTAATTTTAATATAACATTATATCGAAAATATTATTTTGCAATACATTTTTCGATATAAATAAGCAAGTACAAGCATCGAAAATGCACTACGTGCCCCACTATGGGGCATACGTGGCATGGTGTGGAACATGTGTATAGCAAGGCCTATTATGAAGTAACCTACAGTTTTGGTTTACTTTGTAGGTTAGGAAAAAGTCAGCTGATGCTGTGAGCAAGCGCCTCGGCAAGCGGGCCGCTGTCTGCCCGCCCGTGACACGCCTGCCACATCCCCGCCCCCTGGGTGCCACGCGTGCCCCATTCGCAATGCTTTTTTATACGTTAATTGCATTATTATAAATATTTCTAGGCTAAAAAAAACAAACGGAGCTCAAAAGTTCGAAGCTCAAGTTATCAAATGCACTTATTTCGATTAGATACGTACTAATTTCGAGTTTTGTCGAACGAATGACAAATGAAGCTTATTTTTCTGCTCGAAATCAACCTTATTTATTTAATTCAAAACCCCTTTTGTTTATGTCGTATTTTCAGAGAAGAAAACTCACATACACAAACACACATACACACACACATACACACACACCCGCACAGGCACACACACACACGCACGCACGCACGCATGCACGCACGCACACACACACTATTTTTTACTATCATAAAGGTTCCTCTATATAAAAAAATAAAATCACTCAATACTTTTACGGAATAATCTTCTCCGTTGTCTTACTTACCTCAATTTTTTTTTAATTTTTCCATCATACACACACACACGCATACTCACACACACACACACACACACACACACACATACACACGTCCATACGGACATTTTCTAAAAATAGTTTATTTTGATTCCTTATGTCTCAAAACATATTTCTAACATGTTTTTAGAAAGGCTATCTTTTTACTCTCACAAAGCTTCCTCTTTGAGGAAGTAAAAAGTGATTTACAATTAAATAATTAAAGAATAATAAAAAGTAACCAGTTATTATGAAGACCACATAGATGAAATTTTATTATTAGTAATAAAATACGTAAAACGTTGGAGGGGAGTTGCGGCGAATGAGACGAAGCGCTAATTTATAAATTTGAGTACCCTTGCATACTTGGACGTACTTTCAATACTTTCCGAATTTTCGTATATCATAAAATACTCAATCAGGCTTGAGTGTGTAATCCTCGCGTTGTTTTGTTACTCTTTACACTTTCCACGTACTTCTCATACTTTTGCAGCGTTCCTTCGATCCTCGTGTAATCTTTTATTCTTTAAATACAATTTGAAACTGCAGAATTATTTCGAACTCTCTTGTAAGTACTCGTGACACGAGTACTTTGATGACTAGCGCCTCGTCAAAAACACCACCCTCCAAAGCAACAAAAGCAACAACATCGTCAAGCTTCGCAAAGCTAACAAAACAAACTTTTCACCCAACGAAGAAAGGCCTCCCACTTCCTACCACCACTGCTACAACCAGCTACTCTGACCCAAATTCATTCGGCTAGCGCGCTCGCTTCGACAGTGATCGCCGGGTCTCCGCGCGTGGTTTATCGGCCCTTCCTACTCCGAGGCTAATGCCCGCCCGCTGACAAATCTGCTGCGGCCGTGCGCGATAAAAACAAGCTCGGTAGTCCAGTGGCCGGCGGCAGAGCTTTAGCCCCGCGGAGAGGGAAGCCGAGCGAGCGTCCGCGTGGCGGCCGGTCGGCCGCGCGTCGCCGCGGGTGGCCGCTCCCGCAAAAACACGTCGTCTCCGCTGCGGAGACTCACTCCCTCTCCATAGGCTTCGGATAGTGGTGGTGGAGCTTGCGCGGCCGAAGTTTGGGAGTTTCTTTATGCTCGTCGCCTCGAGGATGAGGATTTTTCTTTTTCGGGAGGGAGTTGTGAATTATGAGGTGGTTTTAAATATTTATTGTAATCGTCTCGTTTGTCCGGTGAGAGGTTGATTGATAAATAAATTATTAATTATGGAGTCTTATTTAATTGTTGCGCGGAGCGTTTCGTCGCAGCGGATATAGTGGTTGCCGCTGCGTAGGCCGCGTACACGGCGATCAGATTGGATTGTCCGGGGTCGCTATTCCCTCCGATTGGCCACCGGAGGGATTACGGGGCGAGGAAAAACTAAAGGTTTTTCTCGCGGGCGGTAGGCCATAGAAGCGCTCGCGTGAAAATTTTAGACTCCGTTGCCATAGATTCGAAAATATATTGAAAAGAAACAAAGGAACGATCTCGAGCTAGACAAGCGAGGTGAACCGATTTTTTTGTTCATTCGTTTTTCAGCTTTCTCAAGACACTTGAAGTATATTTTACGATTCTTTTGCAACTTTGTACATATAAAATAATTATTTTTCAGTGTAATTAAAGTCTATAATTACTTAAAATAAGAAATTAAAATATTTATTATAAATTCTCCTGGTGCGCGTAATCTTTTGATTGCAACGGAGAAATTTCTTTTTATGATATTTTTGAAGTTCCATTCTGCGCGTCGGTCGAAATGTGGCCTCTTTGGTATTTAAGAATGTGTAAAATTCTGTTAAGTTTTTAGAAATGTGTTTTAGCCATTTCAGGCGGATGTTTGCAATAAAAATGTTTTTCATTTATGAGATCGGTAATGCTCCACTTCGATTCGATGGATATATTTATATTGCAAAATTTCAATTTTATAAGGTTGAACATTTTGAAAAGCGAAAAAATCATGTGCATTATTCCAGGATGTATACGGCGTTAATGGGTTACGTACAGTGAGGATTGAAAAATAATCATCATTTTTGAGAGGAATTTTATATGCCAGTCCACTACGCTTATTCTGAAATATTTTAATGCAAGCGTTTAATACGATTTTCTTCTCGGGCGGCATTTACGTGACTGCAGTGCACGAGTGCGCAAAAAGCTACTGGATTCATTGTAAAGGATAAGTGCTTTTGTTCGTCAGTAATTATTAATACAATAATCCATGAGTCAGTATGTGAGTGATTTTCTCGAAACTGTCCTTTTTGATGGCCTATATTATAAATGTTGATAATATACTTTTTATAATTCAAATCATGCGACTATGGAATCATTATATCTTTTACTAAAAGATACATGTTATTAAATAACATTCTCAGCACAACAAAGTAGCGTATGCAGGCGAAATATACCTCAAATATCCCTTCCGTGGCAAGCTTTTAGTTTCATTTTATGCAATAAATTAAATATAGCTGTCTTTATGATAAATTAGGGTAATTTTAAAATTGTGCAACTTAAAATACAAATTAATACGAACATTTTGTATGCCAGCAGTGTTTATAAAAGTTTAATTTGCTAGGTTAATATGTCACTCAAAAAGAGTCTCTATCCACTTCGTGGCAACAAACGTGCATGTCTATCTGATCGAAAATAATTTTCATGTCCAAAAATGAATGTATTATAATTAAATATTAACAAATGTATAACCATTTATAAAAATTTGAATATTTAAGATCTGGCGTGCGTAATAAAAGCAGTGTGATACCATGGAAGGGACATCAAATCAGACAGTTTCATGAAAATCACCCATGTACTCGAAAGTTCACACTAAAATACATAATCACATGCTTTTTACAGCAAAGCGCCTTGCAGAATTATATGAAAATCTTTATATGTTGAAACAAATTTTTTATATGTATATATTCGGTAATTATGCGAAATTAATGAATGCAAAGTAGGTAGAAAATTGTATAAAACAGGAAAAGAAACAAATCTCATTATAGATCCGCATTGCATTTTATCTGATTACGATTAATGCTATTTCCGACTGGATAATTCCAATCAGTACACGTACTGAATTATTGCAGAAAACAGAATATTGCTAAAATCAAAATTATTATCATTAATTATTCTCATTTTCGCATTTACATCTCACGAAAACCCCAATTTCCTTCTATAACACAGTCGCGCTGAAACCGCGCAAAGAAATCAGAAGCGCGCCTCCAGACACGTCCAATTCGCTCCTTCATCGCGCCGAATCACCGTCTCCCCTCTTCCTACATTAAACCCGTCAAAAGAAAAGACAATAATAGAAAAATAAGATCAGCCCCGCTGAACCATCGACGACTCCCTCCACCCCAAGACAATCATAAGCGCTCACTCCCCCGAGTATCGAGATTCAAGCAAAATACCTTTCCTTTTATACGCAGACTCTTCGCAAAGGCGATTATCCGGCCGTTCTCCTTGTTTATCATCGCGCACGGCTCCGTAACTCCTTGTACCTACGTCGCGACGCTTGTCTGGCGCGCATACCAATTTCGCCGGGGGGAGGGGGGAGAAGCACGCCAACGGCAGCCAATCTCGTTCGCGCTGACGTGGCCCGAGCGATAAGGAACGACGATGCGCGACTCTGCTCTCCCGATGGATTCGCTCCTCTCCCGTGTGCATGTACGTGGCGCCTCGCGAATGCTGATTGCGAAAGAACGCCGAGGCTGCCTGCGACGACGTCCACTCGATCGTTCGTTCGCGCGCGTCTATCGCTGCAGAGAGTTGGGTTATTGTGCGATACGCGGGAATTGTGCCGTGCTGCGCGTGGCAGGTATTTTTTTTTGAAAGAGGGAGAGAGAGAGAGATGTGAGTGTGGGGAAATGAGTCAACAGTTGAGATGAGTTTTGAATGGGTGAGAGGAGGTGGCGGGTCGAAAATTTGAATATTCATGGAGCTGGGGAGCACGGGCTCGTGGAACTGGAAATACGTTTGTTTTGGGGTGTATTGGAGGACAATGGGGGGGTTGGGTATAGGAAAAGTTTTCGTTTGGAATAGAATTTTTGGGTTGGCGGTAGGTGGAATGTACGGAGTAGTTTTGTGAAAGGGGAGCTGTCGATAGGAAAAGCGTGCAACAATGCGTGGTGATCTATATTGTAGTATTCAAGATTATTGGCGATCGATGTTTTGAGTGTGTAAGTAGTTAGGAATTGCAGTAGGCAGGCGGTTTGTAAGAGTGTGCTATATTGTTACGTAATTTTTCTGTCAGTGCGAAAAAATAGAAATAAGTGCTGCAATATTCTTCTTTTTGAAGACATAGGCTTATTATTTTCTTTTATAGGGATGTGAATTGGTCCGTATCGTGTGTATCATTATTTTTATAGAAATTCAATTGAACAAAACATTTAAATTCTTCTTTTCTTTATTCCATTAATGAAAAATGGTATAGATTAGAATGTGTATATGGATTAAGAATTATACGATGATTGGTTTAACAAAACAAAATTATTAATAGGAATAATTAAACTTTAATTGATAACACAGAAAAATCGTTGCAAGTAATTTAACATTTTATATAACATTGTTTACTTTATACGCTATAAAATTTTAAAATTTTTATTTTTCGTAACAACAATTATTATGATTATTATTATTGTTATATAATATTTTACTAATAAGTTAAATTTCATCGTGGTTACTGTGTAATATTGTAACAGTACTTTATATAAAGGTCTTGGGTAAACATTGATACAATGTTTTCAGAATATTGATTGCTAAATAACGAATGTTGTCGAATATACAAAATAATGTGTTTACACATCCGGGAAACTGTAAAATCAAAATATTCAGCTTTTATGGATTTTTTTATAAAGCATTTAGTAAATATTTTTATCTTAAATCCATCGAATTTACCGATGTTCATAAAAAAAAGTTGTGATTGAATTACTGGTCTTTTTGTTAGTTACGTCATACGCGTTAAGGGAAAAGCGTGCAAAGTTACACAAAATAACGTAAGAATCGTAAAAGTATACCAATAAAAGAAAAAGATTCCCCGAAGTTTTCTCTCACCCCGTCCTACTTGGGAACTGCTTCTCACAAAATCCACACACGTTAAGTCTCCCGCGCAGAACCGCACGCAAGCAAGCCTATAGGAAAAATTAACCCTTCCAATAAATAACTTGGCCGGGTTGGTCAAGTCATTCGTTTCTATTTAGTCTCTCTGTTTCATTATTTCCTCCCTGCTCCGCACTTCCTTCGACTTTTTCAATTTTCCTCCCCCACTCGCGACGCGGCGCGAGTCAAAATTTCCCGGCGCCGATGAAGTTTTCGTGGGCCTTTATTAGGTGGCTTTAACTTAGAAGGAGTGTACACTGGCAAGAGAAAGAGGGAGTAATTTTGCTTGACTTTGCGCTTTTGCCTCGGTTTCCCGCTGAGAGGGGAGAGGGAGGGCCAACGGGCGGTCGAAACAATTTCGCCCCGGTCGTTTCGTCGACAAACAAGGAAATAAATAAAACATTCTCGAGTTGGTGGAAGATATCATCCGAAGTTTGTTTCGCTCGCCCGGCGCTTTGCTGTACTGTTCTTATTTTTCCGAGTCTTTGGTGGCCTCGCGGATATATATAGCTCGAGCTCGTGTCCCTTTGCCAACTTCATTTAACTTTTCGATTTACAAACGATCTGCCGCTATTGGGCGAGCCGCGCTCGTTCGACCGAACGGTTCATGTATTTATTTACATTTGGCGCTGCGCTTTGTGACCCGAGAAAAATTCCGCGGTTGAATTTTTCAATGTGGTGAATACGCTTTAAATCCATTCTATTTGAATCTTTTCGTTTGAAATGATCGAAATATTATTTTATTTATAAATTAAGATATCAAAATTAGTATAATATTGAATAATATTATTTTAAATATCATTTTTTTAAATATCGAGGAATTGACATTCGAAGTTCTCAATTGTCATTTAAACCTATGCAAAATAGAACCATACTTATATTATGAAAACATGAAAGTATATCATGCATAGATACCAGAATCACTAAAAACTAAATATTCAAAAAAGTGATCTTAAGTTGTTATCCCTCCAAATCACAGAAATATAATATATATGTATATATTTGTAGTAGAAACACTTAAATATATCCAGACACGTATATATCATGTTCTCATCCCAGTTAGAAATAAGATCTAGATTCCGTAGTAGAAAATTATTCAATTTTATCGAGATGTCGGGCTTATTGAGCTAGGAGTTATGATTATAAAACTAATTTATGCTTAGAATTAATTAACCAAAATATATCTTTTATCTGGGAGAGAAAAATAATGATCTCTCAAATAAGTAGAGTAAAAAGTGCTTGGATATAAGGTAAAGAAAAGTAATACTATACAAATGATTGGATAACTATATATTGGCTACACAATATATAGCAATCTGAATGAGAGAGTTAGAATCAGATGGTGACTGATCCCATTAGAATATAAAAAAGCTGTTTTTTAAAGATATTAACATTGACGTGATTTTCCTTAGGAGCCCTAACAAATTTTCAAAAACTAATTTATAGAAAAGAAAACTGAACTGTCTTTCATGACATTTTAAAGTCACACGCGCTATTTTTTGTACTCCACTTTAATGCTTTAGAAGTGTAAGAAAAGAAAACCAGTTACATTTTGAGTGTCAAAGTAGACCATTTCTTTAGCATTAGCCATAAGCGAATTGGCCAGTCTCTCTTCTAAAAATACATCCAACCTCTACCCGGAAATGACAACATTTCTACTAACTTTCTCAGCTGCGATACTCTCAACCTAACGTACTTCTTTTACCGAAGTGTGCACGAAGCAAGCGTACGATTGATACCACTCCATTCACCGAACATATCCGTCCGCATTCCGAGTCGTAAAAGTTCGCGCACAAAGAAACCAAGAATAATCGACGTAATAAGTCCGGGGATAGCTCTGTATCCATCGCGCGCTCGCCCAGATCCTCTCCTTCTTCGACTGCTGCGCGGCAGCAGCGACAGGTCGGAGCGGCAACAAAGCGAGCAAAATAAAGGGGAGGAGGGGAGGGAGGGGGCGTACACAGCACGCGAGCGGATAATCCCCGGGGAATCCCCTCAGGAGTCTTTGTGACACGTATACCTCTTCTTCTGCTGCCGCCGACGCTGCTGCTGGTAAGCAGAAAGCTCGCCGGCACGTATCAACGCACTCGAGAGCAAGCCCGTGCGTTTATTTTGCGAGCACGTATAACGCTCGTTCTGCTTTTATCGCTGTTGGTTGTCAATGGCGCAATCGGCAATATTGAGATTCAAACATTTGCTTTTTTATTTGTGTAAATAAATTATACGTCACTTTAATGCAATCTCGATGTATGAATGCACGGACGGGATAATGTGGAGAAAAAAGGAATTAATGGAAATATTGTTTTTAATATTGAGAGATCATGAGGGAATTGCATAAAGCTTTTACTTTTGCGATATATGGCAAATGAACTTTCGGTATGGATTGAATACAACCGAATGCTTAACGGAATGAATTACGGAAATTAATGCGTACGCTTATACGAAATGTGCAAGCAATTATGAATTTTATCGAAATATACCTGCCTTGTGTGTTTTCGCAGAATAATTTATTTTATAAATATGCCATAGCCTGATTTACGCTTCTTTATATTACGAAAATTTTTATGAAAATTCAAATTTAATTGAAACCCTCAAGCTTTTACTAAATTTATAAAATTTAAAGAAAATTGAAATATGTAGCACGCGCTCAATCAAATTTTTGAAACTAAAATGCGTTAAATTTAAAAGTACTTTACAACCTTTTTAATTTAAAAATATCAATTATCACATTTATAAATTAATTGTCTAAATTTGAAAAGTTAAAAGCACACTAGAAAATTAATATAATAATATTCCATTATAAGTACGTTCGGATGTTTGCACCGAAATAAATAATTCTGCATCGTGCAAAGTAATCACTTATCAACAAAAAGCATATTATACAGCATTGTATAAAAAACACCGTATAAATATTATTTAGTATTCGACATCGCATAAATCTGTCCTAAAGCTATTGACACATAAAACTTACTCTACCACCTCAATCATTATCATATAAATTCGCAACAGCTCTCAACCCCGGAAAAAAATCCTAAACTCCTCCACAGCCATATCTTACCGCGAAAGCCCGCGGCAAGAGCCAAGTAGGAAGACTCCCGGCTCTATCGAAGTAGCCCGAAAGTTTGGCGAGTCGCGCGCGGCGCGGGCGAAATCCCACGACGCTTTCGCTCTCGTTCCGGACCTCTAAGTGGCGCCAGCGCGAGAAAAATGTGCGCTCCGCTGTAAAAGAGGATATCCCAGACCCAAAAGAGAGCGAGAGAGAGAGAGAGAGAGAGAGATGAAGTTGGCGGCTTTGCTCGCGGGGTCGCCCGCTTCCAACTTTGCGAGGGCTCGCGCGCGCGGCCGGAATTTTCGAGAAACCCTGGGATTTCTCGCGCGAGTCATTTTGCAAAAGTCGAGAGCGAGCGAGCGCGCGCACTTTTATGTGTGTGGGTGTACGTCGCGCGGGATTTCCACCGATCCTGCAAGTGCGATAAATCTGCCGCGTGCTCCTGGGCTCGCGTAGGTACACGTCCTTGGGGGTACATTTATTTTGCGCGGAATCGGATGCTGCTCTCTCTCTCTTTCTCTCTTTCTTTTTAGTGTGCGCGCTCTTTGTTTTGTTTTGTTTTAGGTGAGTGAGAGAGGAAGAGGCCTTGTTGATTCAGAGGGAGAAGGGGGTGAGGGGGGAGGACTGTCGCTGCCGCTGTTGCTGCATGCCCGACACATCGATTTATGGTGCTACAGGTGGCACATAATCTCGAGTATTACACATGGACTCGCGATAAATATAAATGCTTGTGGGGTATTGCGAGCTTTTTCGACGGCTTTTGGCGGTCGCTCTTTTTGTGAGTTTGTGGGGAATGATTATTATTTTTGAGTTATTATATTGCTCGATAGCTACTTTCATTATATCGAAAAGTGTTTCACTTTTGATACTTATAAAAACGTCGTTGTGTGTATCTGTTGTTTCTTTTTCTGTTGCGTGAATTCAATTGGTAGAAATTGTAAGTCGATTGAAGATGCATTTTAAAGTTTTGCATCTCATTTAATTTTCGAGAAATCCCAAAAGCTTACAGCGAAAATAACGGAAGTATAGTGCGGTCTATTGATCTATTTTTAACCCATTGCTATCTTTCGGAAGAAAATTTATTCATTGAAGAATAAGGATGTGTTTTCATGATTAATTCAATTCAAGTCAAAGATAGAGTCATTCCGTTAAAGCATTATGAATACTTTATTTCCTATTATCCGGGAAAAATGTTTCCAAATTCCTCTGTCCCGAGACAATAGACCTTTGCCAACGCTTTAAAATGGAAGAGGTTTTAAATAATTCAGTGGGTCCAATACTCTGGCATTTTCCACGGTTTATGAATAAAAGACAGGCAAATATTGTGCCGTTCTATCCGCATATAATTTACATTCTTTATTAAAAGGATTAAAATACAAAACTATTACCTCGTGCTGTTTACACAAAACGTTGCCGCGTCTGTTTGCACAAGTTGTTTACTCCAAATGAAGCGCGGCATTCGCATAACAATGGAATTTCAAAAGTGAAAATCGTAACTCGGCCAGCAGCAGCAGTAGCATAACATCAAATTTATTTTGCTTTAATAATGCTCATAAGACCGTGTAGTTTGTATTAATTAAATATTTATATTGAATTTACATGTGGCGTTTCCGGTAGCTACTGCGCGCTTTCGGACACTCATGCAAATGGAATTCCCATGAAAGCTCGCCGATATTACGTTACCTTTGAAGGTATCGCGTAGCAAAATTGGATTTGTTTGTAATTAAAATTATTATCATGATAGCCGAGGTAACGGGATATATCTCGCGCGTACGCATACGCACTCGAACTTACGGCTGTTGCACTCTTGAGTCTTGATTGCAAATCGTTATTTCGCGCTGATTGAAAAATGTTTATTTTTTTCTCTTTTCGCAAAGTCACACACATACGCACGTATTCGTGGGCGCGCGTTTGAATTAGCTTCGATGGGCGGTGTAGCAGGAACGAATAGAATTACGGGCCCGCGCGCTGGTCGGCGAAAATTATTCATTCTTCCAGGCGTGCGCGCTCTGAATTTTATTATTCCACCTGCCGTTAACAAAATTATTTGCTCCAATCGTTGATATTGAATTTACGAAGAGAGGGAGAGCAAGAGGAGGGAAACCGCACAACTGGCAACTGCAATTGAAATGAATTAAAATTGAATTTCTCTTCGAGTTTTTTTTTTGTATTGATTTGCAACGGCCGAAGCGAGCGAGCCGTTGCATGAATTGCTGACGAAGAAAAAAAAGGATTTACGCCCGAAAAAAAAAACGCGAGTGACCGATTATCTGTAGCTGCACGGACTGTGAATTAGATGGGTATACAAGAGTTTTGAAAGATTTATCGAGGGGATTAGATTCAGAAATACATTAAATAAATATGAGGATTGGGTTATGTAGGTTTTGTAGGAAATTAAATGAAAATAACGACTTATAAATATAAAAATAATTTATATAAACTGCTACTACAACATTACTTGATATGTCTAAGGTCACGGTCTTCTCCTTCGAGCTGCTGAATGGCTCCCTTTACATCCTTCATTTCTAATGATGGTTGAATTGCTTCTTGCTTTTCTCTTGTACATTAATGGTATTCAGTTTTGCTCTTACACGAAACTCATCCTGCTAGTCTTTATTTTGCTTCAGCATTAACTTGCTGCTGCTCATAACTCGTTGTTTGTTCTGATCTGTGGGTGTCTGGGATTGTCGATTCTCCTCTTGTAGCTTTGGTCCACTTTGTAATAGATGCTCCTATCTATCTATCTATATTCTGTTTCCCTTTTTGAACAATTTCTACAGAATATAATCTT
Source organism: Gastracanthus pulcherrimus (assembly GCA_949152435.1). NCBI lineage: Eukaryota > Metazoa > Arthropoda > Insecta > Hymenoptera > Pteromalidae > Gastracanthus > Gastracanthus pulcherrimus. Next base: position 179,673,051 of record OX424574.1, read on the forward strand.
GCTACGGCATTGTCTTTTGTTGCCTTTACTTACCATACGGGAATTTTGCTAGTTACTTGAACTCACCATTTTGGGATTTTCTCTCCTTGTTTTTACGCAATTCCTCTTAATGGAACGTCTTATATGGCGTCAATGGTCTTTCCTGTGGCATCGGCTTATCTGATTGCAACAGCTCATTCTTCTGTTCGTTGTTCTCTTTCGCAACAGTTTTTACTACTCAGGTCTTTCCTCTTGGACATGATTATGGAATCCTTGGTCCAGAATTCTCTTCTTATGAAACTATTTTGCTATATCTATGTCTATACTTACAAGGGTGTACCACGGGGTTTGGGTCACGGATTTTGATAAAACTTTAGGGATCGTTTACTGATACCTAAAAATCGATACGACGTATTTCATTAATGTTTCCTTAAGTTCCAAAGTCGATCCCCAAGGTTTCATCAAAATCCAAGACCCGAACTCCTTGGTCTCCCCTTATTAGTACTCGGTTAGATTCTTCTATCGTTGGATTAGCAACTAGAGCAGTCGTGCGGTATTTGCACACAATTTTAGCTGAAAGAACTCTCATATGAAAACAGTTGACTACACAGTTGACGGTAGAAAACTCTCGCTTGAGATTCGTTAAAGTCAGAAAGGTAGTTAGTAGGATGGCCCGTAATCCTCTTGGTATCTCTTACCTCATCGGTAACCAGGTAATAAAAGCATTGTCTAGGATCATAGAATACAACTTACAGGTTCATGCATCTCAATGCGCTTGCGTTGCGGACAATATGTTTCTGACTTCGACATCTCTTAAAAGCGGCCGACGAGACGACGAAACAACAAAGGCTTTCATTGAATGTTGGAAAGTGTGCGGCCCTGTCTATAGTGCCCTTTAGCAGGTAGAAGAAACGTAATGTCATAATTACTCCCTAATTTGATCTTTACACGAACCATTAAATGATTATACTTAAGATGAAATTTTTAAAAATAAGCCTCATAAAACTTTATCTTTGAGAATAAAAAAAGGTTGTCTACGGCTTCTATATTGATATGAATATATATAGTTTATTTATTTGAATATTTCAAACAGATTACATTCTATAACGCTTCTTTATTAAACAATTTTTATTGTATACTGTTGTTTTGACTAGCATGCCGTTTGCATCTTCATATTCTAGTAAATTTTTTTCAAAATCTAAGACAGCCTCTTCCGCTAAATCTTATACCTACCATACTTATACCAAATCTTATACAACAACGACAACTATCCTCCCCAAGTTCCACACACAAGAAGTAAGATTCCTCGCCACCAAGTATATTCAAGCCATACGGTTGAACCAGCGTACAGAAACCATCACAGCTTTCCTCGACCACCCATTGGTACATAATACATCCGGACCATTGCCTAAATCGTTAGTCGTTTCATAGGAAAAGGGATGAGATCGGCGTGGCGCCCCGTCGCTTATCGTCGCCTGCTCCACGCGTTGACTTTGGGCAGACGCGCACTTCCTCGCTCGGCCCGTATCCGCGTCTAAGCCAAGCTCCCTTTATTCGGCGGCAGAGTCGCAGAGAGGAGCGGAGTAGATCGTAGTCCACACATACATGGGATACGCGGGAGACGGCGCGGGCCGTCGTCGCGCCTCTTCTACACGTGCGATTTATTGATCCACGCACAATTCAGCAGCCCCCGATGTTGCGCTCTCTCGGCTGTTCTCGCTGTTTCTCGCATTCCTGTATACGCAGTAGTTGATGCTGCGAATGGTGGTGGTGGCGGTTAGGCGAGTTAATGTTTTTAGTTTCTAGTGGTTTTATACTTCGAGAGAGTGATGGAAGTTGTACGCGTGCCTCTAAAGGGTTTCACCGTTATTGACGTGCGTACATTGTGAGTAATAGTTCAATTTTGAATGGTCCTTAAATATCTTAGATTTGTTTTGGAAATGTTTGCCTATATAGATCAAATTGTTTCTACTTATGTTCATGGTTTTTAAAGGATACTTAATACTCTAGCACCTACAGTGCCCCTGGGGAAAATTCTAAAAGGCGATAGCGTAACAACAAAGCAATGCGTATCAGGAAAGCAATGCGTATGACGCTGCTGATTTTTCCGTAAAAATACAAAAACAAAACATATCTTTCGGTAATTCTTTCGATGGATTCTTGCGTAAGGACTCTCGAACTAATGATCTACCATATTATTGTAGTTAATCAAATTTAACTAATTTAAGGGGCCAGCCTGAGTTAAATTCTGTAAGAAGTTATTATCGATTATATACAATGCAAAAAATTTTTAACGTAATCTAAGTTGATGCAAGTTTTTATATCTTAACTATGTGTTATATATGACTTTGTCACGGTTTAGACCCCTCTAAATGGTCTTTATATTTATAGTCCTCTAAGAATTCGCTAATCTCATTATTGTATTTATTTTTTTTAGCTTTTTAACCACTTACCAAGGGTGTTAATCGAGCGGTACATTTTTTATGGTCACCGAGGTAAGTGTACTCAAGAACTTTTCGTGCTATATTGTTTTAAAAAAATTATTTGCAACTGTTAGACATACATATATATCAATAATAATAGAATTTTTATAGTATTTTCATAGTTTATATTTCAATGAAAAGTATTTATCTCCAAGTAAATTCTAGTAAAGCTATCTCTAAAATACATATTTCAATAATAACCGAAAATCAACATTTTAGGTACTCCTCAATCTCATTGAATACTATAAATTCCACTTATTATAATGCCAGCATTATAACGTGAGACCACTGTGCCTATACTCTAAAATGCACTAATGACAATTATTTCATTTAATTAGCTTACTCTAATTCTCTGAATTCCTAAAACTAAAGTTTTATTATCAATGTTCACCAGTCTCGCGTTTGTAAAGCCACATTTTAGTGAATCGATCTAAAACGTCTGAGAATTTGTATTACATGAATTAACGTAGATAGACGAGAAAAATATCAAAATATTGAGTATGAAACCAAATAACAGCTGTAAAATAGATTAAAATGCCTTTTTATGCACCAATTTAATATAGATCTTAGTAGATTTAAGAACGAATTTGAATTTTTTTTAATTTCATTAGACCAGAAAATTATTTTACTAGTATATTCCAGTGGAGGTAACATAAGTTACCTTACAATTTTAGCTTACAAGTAAAATCCTATAGAGGTAAATATATATTACCTGTAAATAGTCTGGCACATATAAACTAGAAACTAAAAATTTAAAAATTAACTTAAAAAACTAAAAAAAAAAAGAAAAAAAATAATTTAAGCTGATAGCTATGCCTACTTATAGCATCAATATAAATCGTTTTAGCTTTTTCTTTGTATTAGCTTTATTACTGATTAATGATTTGAGATCATTTGTTAATCTATTCAACACTTTTATAGCTACTATGTAGCTGTTTACTTTGCCCACTGTTTTAGTAATACTTATTAATTGAATACTTTTGTTTCTAGCATCGCATGTTTTAGACATATATAATTCCCTCAGTGTTTCATAAAGAAATGATACAGATTCTAAAAGAAATAGTTGGCTTACAGTAAGAGGTGGATATTGCTCGGGGAATCGATTTTTATTTATGATTTTTAATATTTTGTTTTGAATTCTTTGTATTAGGTTTAAAGTATTGCTATATGCTCCTCCCCATGCAATTATTCCATATTTTATTAAGCTTTGGAAATGCATTTTGGGAATGCATGTTATTTTTTAAATTATGTTTTTTTTCTCATAATTAAGAAAGTCAAGTGCTTGGGCAATGGACTATTCATATTAACATTTTGAGCACAATAATTGTACAGTGATCAGAGAATAGTGATCATAGATCTAAATAAAATATCTCCCTATATACTTGGCACCTACCATATAATTTTAATATACTTGCAAGAGCTATTATATTCTGCCAACATTTTCTAATGCGACCTTACACCTTTCTGCTCATTATCGACAATCTTAAATCATTTTTTTGATAGCTGATAAAAACTTGACAGTCATACTTCTCTGCATTCATGCGAAAATCGCCACCGATCCATAACAAAAGAAAAAAAATATTATCGTATTCGCACTACATATATATATATATATATATATATATATATATATATATATATATATATATATATATATATATATATATATATATATATACACAGAATAGACAGAAGCCCAAATCCTCGCACACATGGCAGCCTGGCAGAACCAAAGCCAGATCCCGAGCGCGCGCGCGCCATCAGACTCATCCGGCGGTTCGCAACTATACGCTCGATAGCAGAGCTCCGCTGCATCCTCTCTCCCTTTCTCTATTTCTCTCTCTCTCTCTCTCTCTCTCTCTTTCTCTCTCTCTTTACCTCGCGAGCTACACACACGCTTAGCTTAATTCGAAAGCCGACAGGCAGATCCGATAAATCTAGCGCTCTCTGATCCGATTGACTATCCATCTCTATCCCTCTTTCTCTCGTCTATCTCTGCTTCCGAGACCGTACGCGCGCTTGCGTCAAAGGCTCGTAAAGAGGAGCCTCTCATTGTCGCGTATGCATGTACGGGGTACGATCGGATAGCTGCGCTGTCGCGTTCACTGATCGCAACGGGGACACAAAGACAGTCGCGCGCGCAAACCTATGAGAGAGAGAGAGCCCTTCCGCCTCTTTTGCCGTGCTCCCGTAGGCGAGTTTACCCGCGAGGACCCGATCATCGATTTCTCTGTATGCGTTCTTTTTTGTCCTTCTTCCTGCGCTGTGGCTTCCTTCGTAGCGTCGATTGCGCGCGTGAATCTAATGAATATATAAGGGGAAACGTGGATGCGCGCACTGAGATGCGAAGCTCCTTGCGGTCAGGGCAGAGAGCGAGATTACGTGGAAGACTGGTGGGTGAAAGAGGGATGAGAATGCAAGATTTTTTCGGGTTATATTGATAAGTTATTTGCGAGGGAGTGTGGTCATTTCGGTTTGCAATTCGAAAATCCGTTTTTGATTAATTTTATCTAATTGATATCTCTTTAGAGTTCTTAGAGTAAAATGTAACTTTGATAGAGTGAAGATCGACTCTACTGAATACAATTCTTACTAAATAAAATGATGAAATATTAATTATTCTCGTAATTGTGTGAAATTTTAATTGCGATAGAGTCGTTTATCATACAATTATGAGAAGAAGTCACTTTAAAGTGGGTTTTGTATTAATTTAAACTAGTATTAATTTTCCAAATTAGCCTTTCAATAGGATTCTAAAGTAGCCATTTCACTGCAAGAACTTAAGAGAGTGTAACGTATATCATAAATCCTTTGAAATGATGACTTTTCACAGTGGCAAGCGGAGTGAATGCCAGAAAGAGCCTCAACGAATTCACGTTTATGCATTCTTCATGAATCTTTCGGAATTCAAATACGGATTAATTTTCAGCTATATTCAAAGAGAATTAATTTCTTGTGTACATTGAGTTGTTTGTATACCACCTAAGACTGCAACCGGTATTTTCATTTTTCAGCAAACGAAGCCTTTTCCAAGCAATGAAACACCGAGAAACGGAATAGATTTTCCAAGAGATATCCCTCAATTTAATATAAGATGAAAGTTCTGATGAAAAAAGTACGGAGAGAGGGGGGAGGCACGCAAGAAAGGGAATCCCAATGCAAGAATTTTAAGACTTTGCTTTATATTAAAAAACAAAGGGAAATCCGGGGAGGCGTCGAGCTCCGGCCAGGACGAAGAAGCCAATAGACGCGCGCCCAGTTGCTGTTATTATTGCGCGGCTCGCGCAACAAACGCGAAGGAGGAGCCCGGCCGCCGGCTTATAAAAATTCGCCGCTCTTAATGAAAGCACGACTCCCAATTTATTCAAATCTATGCTAACCAATATTGTGGCTGGGAGCCGGGCTCTAAAATTTCCGACTTCCTCCCTCTCGTTCTCGGCTCGTCCACCCTGCAGCGGCAGACGCGATGGGGGGAAATCCTTCAGCAATTCGCCGACGCGCATCTCCTCCATTATCGACTTTTCCTCTTCTTTTCGTTAATATTGCAGCTGAAAGGTGTAGTGGATCCCCATTCGATTGTCGTTGTGTGTACTTTGTCTGCGTCTGGCTGTTCTTTAGACCCGCGACGGGCCTTGGCGCTGTGTATACACGTGTATTATATATACCCTGTTCCAAGGAATAATAAGAGTTGAGAGAAGAGGCTGCAGTAACGGTAAAGAATAAGAATTGCACGCGAGCTCGCCTACTTTCTTGTATTCTAAGGTGGAGTGCGCGATGCAGGCTGACTTCTGCATACGGTCGGGCTTTAAGGCTTTAAGGTTGCGGACCCGATGTGAGTCAAGTTAGGTAAAGCTCTCACGTAAACTTGACCTTATGCAAGTCTCAAGATATCTGCATATAACGTAACGTTGTGTATGAATGTATAAGGAGTCCTCGCAAATATTGTATTCTATTTTTAGCAAAGATGTAGGCATAAGGCGTTATATAAATAATAGCGGTATAACCATGTGTACGCAGTAATAATTTTAGATAATGTATATAATAAAGAAGATAGAAATACGGTTAAGTTTACATGACAGCTATTCCAATGCAGCCCTAGAAACGCTCTATACTGCCTCAGTAACCGTACATATTACTGTCGTAGCTATTGTATGGCTGCTATTATACTATTGTATGTTTGTTGCTGCAAAACGCTTTAGCCGGGAGAACAATGCCAAAGTTTAGTTGCAACAACAATAGACAGTTTGGTTCGATTAATCAGAATCTGGATATCCGAACGATACATTTTGTAATAAATATTAAGATTAATTTTAAATAAGTCATGCTTTTTAGCTAAGGCAGTCAAACAAAGCTTCATTGTTTACATTGTTAAGTTTTGTTTAACATTTCATTAGGTATCCGGGTTTCGGAGTCAATTGGAGACGGACGTATGTTAAAAAACGGGCTCCCCGTGGGTCTCGCAAATTAAAACTCCCCTCTTATATATATATATATATATGTTCAGTCGCTTTTTACGAAGAACGAATCAACGCGCCCTGTACGCGGTGATGTAAAAGAATTTGCGTACCGTATGATGTAAAACACGTGTGCGCACCGAAACACTCCCTTTTGAGATGTGCACATTACCATCCTTGAAAGCGTTTAAGGTGGCGATTAAAAAGCACTTTGCGGAACTAGATTAGTATTAACTTAATACTAAGATATTGTTATTACAGTATTGACTGATATATATATATATTGCACACTTTTAAATGTGCAATGCTGTATATATACTTTTAAATTAAGCAATTCAACGATCTGTGATACATAGTGATATTTTTTATAATAAGGCAGCGATTTATTGATAACTACTGACTGAAATATCAATATCGATAAACGTATGTATTTCATAAGACTGAACCATCGATTAATTTTAAGTTACATGAAATGTTATGTCACATATTATTATATTTTTATGTGCAAATAAAATTATATCAATCTATCTATCTATCACTCCTTACTCCTCCTCATCCTTCTTTATAACATATTTGAGACTGCTCACTATCAATTTATTTCTGCCTAAAAAGAGACTTTCGTAAATTTCTTTTTAATGGTTGTAAACGTAATCTAAGTGATCATTTCTATATTTTCTATTTTCCTCTTGTTGTATTTGGCCTCTGACTTTAAGATTGAATAGATTCAGTGTTATTGACTTATCATAGTCAGGAATTCTCAGTAAATTATGATGATGTTAATTAATACCAGATGTTTTATTAACCCGTTACGTCACTAATTATACTGAGCAGTTGATATATAATAACTTAAGAGCGCCAGCCTGACAAACTCGAAAAAAAAAATCTTTTTCTTATTAGACGATAATTTTTTTTTAAAACCAACCATTCTAAAAAATATTTTATTATAAATACTTAATAATATCTTTAATTTTACCGTTGTAAAACATGCTCCTACGTATGACACAAGATATTACCATTGTTAGAACTATATTTATGAGGAAACTTTTGTGACGTGCACGTTTACAGGTTACACGATAAACAACTTTTTTCAGACGGTAATTTGACTCCTTTTGGTATATACTAAATTTTGTTATTATTATTTTTCAAAGAACAAACCAATTAAAAAAAATTTTTTTTAGTCATTTTAAAAAATTGCCTTGTTTTCTGAAAAGTAATGTTAAAAAAAATTGATAACGAAAAAATAACCCTGAAAAGTTATATCAACAGCAATCAAATTACTGTCGGAAAAATAAATTTGTTGATCGTGTAACATAGAAACGTGTTCGACGCAAAGTTTCCCCCATAAATATAGTATTGACAATGGCAATCTCTTGTGTGATTTAGAAGCAAGATTTTGAGGTTTCACATCGGTAAAATTACAGATTTTATTAAGTCTTTATAGTAATTTTTTTTCAGAATGGTTGCTTTTAAAGAAAAATTTTTTATCGGCTCATGAAAATAAATTACTTTTTTCGAGTTTAACTCAGGCTGGCTCACTTAAGTGTGCATTTATGGGTATTCGGGGTAGCTAATTTGAAATTTAAAGTCAGATTATAAAAATCCAATATGGCGGACAAAAATTTCAAAACTGCATTCGCAATTTGGAATTTTGGAAAATAAATTTCATAATCGAAATCTAGAGTGTTTACGCTCATAAATTTATTTACAATAAAAATTCTTAATTATCCCAAATCATTTTTTAAATAGTATTAAGATTCATATAATTAGCTCATTTATATGAAATAGCTAAACAACACTTTCACTGAAGCGATCCATCGATAAGATAAGAAATTCTTTCCATATATAAGAATGCGTAACGATCTTTCAAGCCAATATTACATATCCAAAACACATAACCTGATCGACCTATTTATTTATGACGCATCTCCACACGTGTAAATATCACTCCCCCCCTCCCTCGAGCAAACAAGAAAACTACTTCAAATCGTAGCCCGCGTGCTCGGGGCTACTAACACGCTATAAAAGCCAAACTTTGAAGGATGGCCCTCACTCGTCCGATCCCTCATTTACGGAATTTCCCCTCCCTCTCTCTCTTCAGTAGTGCACACACAACCCCGCGCACTCAAGTATCCCATCTCCCAGGCAGCATTAGAAGCTCGAATCTCGAGCTCTCCACCCTCCCGGCTTCCGAAAAAAAGGAGGCCAGCCTCTAATCGGGATACAGGGCGAAGCTCGAGCCGGGTATATTAAATGGACCTGTGGTTCCACACTCGCGGCAGAGGAGTAGGCAGTCTAGCGCAGTGTATAGCGGCGGCGGCTTCGCAGTGCAACTCTCCTCCATTACGGATTTAAATATTGATCCGCGGCTTGCGCTGCTGCGCTGCACCCGCACACACATACGTGCACATAGACTATGGAGGTCTAGCACGCGCGCGCGGTAATGGAATCTCAAAAGTGAGCTGCAGAGAGAAGAGCAGCAGTAGCAGCAGCAGCAGCTTCGTGGGAGCCCGGATATACACAGCGATATGCACCCGCCCCCGGATCGCAGATCAAAGTTGCCCGATAACCGAGTTAAATCTCTCACTACTCGCGAGTGAGCTACGTTGTACAGCAGTGGTTCATTTCGGCTCCTGTATGTGTGTGCGAGTGCGTGTATCTATGTATGCGTGTGTATATGTATGTATGTGTAGGTGTGTGAAAGAGTTCGAGTGTACGTGTGTGTGTATGTGTGTGTATGTATATGTGTATGTGTGTGAAAGAGTTAGAGCATATATGCGAGTGTGTGTCTGTATAAGAGTTAGAATGTGTGTATGTGTTGATGGGAAAGACGACATCGGAAAGTTTAGGGCTGTTACAGGGGGATGAGAGTTTTCAGTGTGTGCGTGTGTGTGTATGTGTATGTGTGTGAAAGAGTTATAGCATGTATGCGAGTGTGCGTGTGTATAAGAGTTAGACTTTGTGTACGTGTTGATGGGAAAGACGACATCGGCAAGTTTAGGGCTGTTACAGGGGGATGAGAGTTTTCAGTATGCGCGTGTGTTGGGATGTATATGGGTGGATGCGTTTGTGTGGAGAGAAGGAAGACGATTAACGCCGAGATTAATGGCCGCTTTGGCTCTCGACGTATGTACTGCCGTTGCTGCGCTCTATACGCGAGACTTGAATATTTCACGTGACACAAAGTCGTTATATTTAAGATTCATTAATCAGCCGAGCAGCGGGAATGGCTCGTGGTGAAAAAGCTATTCGTTGGTAATTAGGTTATGGATATATATATAATGAAATTTCGCTGAGAGATGCGGGCTATTATACGAGTAAGATTTGGGATAGGGATGCGCTGATTTTAAAGCGATAGGTTTAAGAGCATTATAATTTGCAATTTTGGGGAAGCCTAGTAAGCTGATAAGATACTTCTGTATTTATATTTTCACTCTTACATATTTTTTATTAGATATCGTAACAATCAGATGTATTAACTCTATTGTCTCTCTTACAATGTGAATAATCTAATGAACTATAATAAAACGTAATGTTTATTTAAAAAGGCGGTATATAAAAAGACGTAATGTTTATTTCACTCTCGAATATATACAATAAAATAAGAATGTTTGTTTCCATTCAAAGTAGTAATATGTAGCAGGAGAGAATAAAATAACTAACGACAACCATCAATTTTAACATCATTGTACAATATTACTGTAATGCTTAAACTTTAAGAAGATTAAATGATACTGATTTGCATTTATTATTATTAACAACCTTGTAACAGTACAGAAAGTATAGTATTAGATTTTAAAATTTCGCGCCGTGAAAAGTCGATGTGCGAACGACTTTTCGATACAGATGAGTGTATGAATGTATGTATTTAAAGTGTGGGTGAAATAAATGTATGTGTGTGTTCGCTGGCCAAGGCAATTTTCGAGAGCGATGAGTAGAAGTAGACTGCGGCGAGGAGGCCAGCGTGATAGAAGGTTCCTGCGCATATCTGTATTTCTTTATATCTCTCTCAAGCAAGTCGAAAGTCCCGAAAGGGGTAAGTGTATAAATTTTATATAGGTATACGTGACAAGATCTTATGTATCGGGAACGAGAACATTTATATTTCCGGCTCTCCGTGTAGTTTTTCAGACGGTGGCATTTTCTGCGAGCGAAGCGCATAAATAACAGCGATAATTCGACGAGTGGTGTTCATTACGAGTGCTGCATCCAGGCATAGTCAAAAGACGTGAATGGTCAACTATACGTCGCAGAACGCTTCGAAATAAACCGTAGATTCTGCGCGCATATTGCCTTCGCCAAAGAGAGTAAGCTGGAACCTATATATATATGCTCTGTCTATTATTCGCTGCACCGAAATTAAAATAAATGTGCGTTCGAGGAATGTCGCTTTTCATGAGAGCCTGATAAAAATAAAATATAACTCAGATTTCTAAGAATAAGAGATACGCACAAATAAAACATTATTAACATTAGAATTATTTGACTATCCGCGATACCGCGGAATATTAATGTATACGTATTGGGACGCGCTCATTGTAATGGGTTATAGCCTATAGACCACTAAATTGTGACGATGGCAGATTGGGTCCTGTCGTGATTATATATATATGTACATGCGAATGGGTGTGTGAATGCTGGGTGTGGATGTATGCGCAGGGTGATTTAAAAAAGGAAGAAGAAAAACCATGTATCTTGCGAATTATTTTGTAATTAATAAATAATATTCATCAAATATACTCGAACCATCGTATAGTCGTGAACCTCATTTATACATTTTTTTTGTTGATTCTGATTGTATATCTATATATACTACTAATACTCCAAAACCTAAAACTGTAAAATACATTTTAATGGATATTCAAGCTTACAAGGATCTATACAATTTAGATACAGAACTATTTACTTAGCATTATTAAATTATTACTATGTCTATCCGAGACAATATTGTTTTATCAAAATATTACATCACTCGAAAACAAAATTATTATATCCTCACCATACGTTAAAAAAGTGCTTTCACCATAAATCAACGTTTCACCTCGCGAAAGGCTGATGAAGGTGTCAGTATGCCCGCGGTGCACGATAGCACCAAATAATAATCCCTGTCGTGCTTCGCCGCGCGTTCACGTATAATTTTACACCGCGAAATTTCAATGTGGAATTTTAGCATTCAACGAGGGAGGGGGGAGAGAACGAGAGAGACGGATAGAGGAATTTCGGTTCATAGGGCACCGATGATATCGGCCCGCTCCATTGGATCCCCGAGCCAGCCGCGTCGGAGGCAGGGATAAATTATTGCTCCGCCCGGATTCTCTCCACTAGCGGCCCTCGCTTCACTAGCCGGCTTCCACTATATACAAATTAGGGACAGATTCGTTTGGCTCGCGCGGGGCGATTCGTTTTCGGCGATCTGGAATCTTGCCGAGGTCCGCGGGTTACTCTATGCACGGGGATGTATCATTATAATTCATGAATTCATCGCGAGGTCGAATATTTTAATTGGAAGTTAGGGGAGGAGCAG
>OX424574.1:179690487-179692987 GCA_949152435.1 Gastracanthus pulcherrimus
TTGATTAAAACTGTTGTTTTTTGAGAATTCTGAGTTGTGCTATTCTTCGTACGGAGCGTCGATATGTTCCCGGTAGATTCTCTAAATCCCATACATTTTTTCTTCAATTTTCACGTAATAAACTTGAAATATCATGAGAAATAAATGTCAATTAGGCCGAACTGGACTATTTTCAATCTCGTAATGCTATGGGGGAAAAATCATTTTTAACCTACAGGAACCGAAAAAAGAATAAGAATTAAAATAAAATAATTTTATTACACATCCAAAACTCAAGAACAATTAAATCTCAATTTCTTCAGAATTTTTTATCAACGATTTCTATATTCAGGATTTCAAGAGTTTATGCGCAGTGCAGTTGATCATATCAACCGAGAAAAAAATAAGAATTAAAAAATAATTTTATTACACATATCCAAAATTCAAGAACAATTAAATCTCAATTTTTCATAATTTTTTATCAACGATTTCTATACTCAGGATTTCGAGGGTCTATATGCAGTGCAATTAATCATACCTAATTATTTATTGTTCAGTAATACTCACGACAGCAAATTGGAATTTTTTCAAATTTCAAAATAATAAATTATATAACAATGCAACGCCTCAACATCTTTTTATATTACTTGATACGGATGGAAAATTAAAGTATCCCGAGGTAATGCGCAAAGTCCTATTGTGAATCTGTATACATGCGGAAAAATAATACGTTATATAAACAAGAAAATCATTATACCTTAGAAGAGACTCTGCCGTTTGGGGTTGACACCTGGCCAGGCATATATGCAGCGGCACCGTACCAGAATTGTCTTTAATATTCGGGTTTGCACCACGCCCGAGTAGATAATTAACCATATCAGTGTTTCCCTCGCTGCAGGCTAAATGAAGCGCGGTCTCGCCTTTATCATTGACAGCATCCAAATCCGCTCCTCTGTTCACCAGGACGTTCATCACATTGGTATCGCCAAAAAGCGCCGCGCAGTGAATCGTATAATTATCACAGAATTCGCACTGAAAGTAAAGATACAACAATTATTTTAATTTTCCATGTAAACTTCTTAAATTTTTACTAATTTAGTTTTTTATAGCATGCAGAGTGTGTTTAAATTAATACTTGTATAAAAATAACTTTTACGATGTTGGATGGTTTAAGCACTTTTCTTTAAATGGACCCTGTATTAAACTCATTGATCAGTCCTATCAAAAGTACATGTAAAAGTTATAAAAACAACTTTAAAATAAAGCAATTTTAAAAATTATTTACTTTACATATATAAGTATAATTTATAAATTTGTAAGTGTATTCTTTACAGTAGCGAGTGCCCGAGTAAAATTCTCCCATGTATTCCGGAATTTTTTCTCGATTCCGCGGGTTAGCATACGCGCGTGCGGATGTTCTTGTATCAGGGCTAGCGCACGCGGGTGCCTTCTCAGACGCGAGAAAATTTCCCGGAATACGAGTGCTCCTCTGGCAAGGCTGGTGCACGGGGCCAATTCCCTGGGTTCATTCGCGTTGCTCGTACGCTGGGATACATGGGAGAATTTCAGTCGGGTACTCGCTACTGTGAATTCTATATATAACATATTCTTCAAGAAACCTTTGGAATATTTTAGAAGCTATGCCAAAATATGCGTAATTTATTTGGTATAAGGCTAATCACGAGTGACATTAAAACTCCAAAGTTGAATATTTCAGTGTAGCAAAGGTACAACTCTTTAAAATATTAGCAGTTATTACAAGTGCTAAACAAAAAACTCTACAAATCTCCTAAGAAAGTCAAATTTTAACATAACGAATCAGACCAACTCTTACCTGTAGATTCGCCTGGGTGCTGGTAAACAGCTGACACGCCGAGGAGTGCACGTAGTTCTCGGAATTAACCCAATTGGCGACGTAGTCCGTCTTGACGGTTCCATCGATGTCCGCGTAGATTACCGTACTGGCGGGTCGTTTCCGTTGATGCAGCGGAGTCGGGTCGAAAGTGCTGAACTTCGGGATCTCGACGCCCCTCTTCAGGCACCATTCCACCATATTGCAATCCATCGCGTTGTTTTACTTTATTCTGTCTTTTCGAGAACACGCGCGCACACGCTTTCACACTTGGACCTTAGATTTCAACTTCGAATGCCCGTCGCAAACTAATTGGCAACGTTATTGCACAAGAAAATAGTCAACTCTACTACAAAAACGGTAAACTCCGAGCAGAATGACTTTGACTACAGTGTCTTTCTATCTCACTGAGACCACTCGTACTGCCAAAGCAACGATTTTACTTCACAATGCCGATTTGAACCGATCAACGCTATCTTACAAGGCCACTTGCCGTTCAGGACGAAGCTCAAGCACTGACTGATGTCCGTCACTCGGACACCAGGCCTTTTATAAGGACCTGAATTGCCTTTTGGAGACCCGATCATGTTGGATCTTGTCCGAATGCGAGAGCGCATTCTGATTCATTGCTAATAATTACCAGACACCTCGAGACGAAAAGGGAACTTT
>OX424574.1:179697987-180058817 GCA_949152435.1 Gastracanthus pulcherrimus
CTCATAGTTAATAATTTTCTTGAATTATTTCATATAGATTTTGTCTAGTAGGGTGCGTAAAGAACATTTTTTAAAAATTCTCGTTATTATCACAAAAATATACGTTTAATCCAATAACTTGTTAAAAAAGAAAATTGTTTAATAGTTTCAAAATAAGAGAAGACTGTAGAGCATGTTTTAGTTAACCGATATATCTTTTATGTTTTCTTTTCCAGTCCAATTTGTAAGGAATAAGATTTAATTGAGTTAAAATTTGAGTTAACAGTAAAAATGAGTTTGAATAAATTATTTTGAATAACTAACTCGAATTCTTACACTTAATGAACATTTTTAAGATTTTCTTAGTTATATGTTACCATCTTATCTTAAATTTATTCGTAAAAGTATGCATTATATACATTCAAAAATATTTTAATCAATAATATTTTTTCATAATCTATACTATGCTTTTGCGTAAGTTTAAATTACAAAATTTAAATATATACAATATATATGTATATATACATATATCTCGACATATTAAAAAGCAATAGACTTGTTATTTTCATTATTCACCACAGGATTAAATAGAATAAATAATTTCATATTTATAAAATTTATAAAATTTGAGGAAGCTAACTGTTTTTAATTATTTTTTGCGCAAATGCGACAACATCTGTTTAGTCCTGGAGCTGGGTACCTTCCCGTATGCAACAGGGTGTCTAATGATTAAAATAGTCATTTCTCATGTATATTGACCCGTAGAATATGAATCCGCTAGTCCTTTTTAGTTTAAAGAAGTCAACAAAATTTTGTAATGCAATTGTTTAAACAAATTAGATTTTTTTGTTTAAATTTTATACAATAAAAAATTAAAATTCCAAAAACTACAGTTTATTAACTTAAAAAAATTGTTATCCGATTCTTTGACTATCTTTGAGCAGCAAAGGTTGATACAAAATTATACGTAGCACCTCTAGTTTTCGAGAAAGAACTTCCTAAAATTGATAAAAATCTGCAAAAATGAAACTACAAAAAATCATAACTTTTTAAATAAGCACTTTGGAAATAAAGTCTAGCAATAGTTTTTGCTTAAAATAGCCTATATTTTCATACAAAATATACTTCCAGAAAGAATTTTTTATTTAAAACAAAAGCATTTTTAATTTTTTTTTACCACTTTAAAGGTGAACACCGCTGATTTTTAAACAAAATATCAAAAATTTTATGAACATTTTGTGACCTGCTGGATGTCAAAATCCTTTGTTATACCAAAGTTATAACCTGTTAAGTGAAACAATTTACATTCCATAGCATACCAAATTAAAACTTTAAACGCGTTTTTCTCTTACTTACTTTTCGAACTTCAACAAGTTCCTTGCGCAACCCATGACCAGGAATATTTTTGAAACTTCCAGAAAATATAGGTTAACGTATTGTGAAAATAAATTAATATTTTTTGAGGTATTTCGATGTTAACTGTTTTATTCGCCAATTATAAGTGTTGAAACATGTAGTTTTTCATATTTTTCTTAAGGTCAAAAAAGGTTTCATTTATTTCTGACTATTAATTGAGTTTAAACAATTAAAATAAATTAACTTTTGTTCATTGTAAGTTGAAAAATATACTAGAATTTTTTAGGATAGAATTCATAAAATTTGTATGCGCAAGGAACTTTTATAAAAACCTTTGTTTTTATTACAAAAATATGTACTTTCTCCAATAACTAGTAAAAGAATATTAGTAAAAATTTCTCAAAATTTGTTTACAACCTTCTTCAATTGTGGCAAAAAAACAAACAGAAGATATAATATTATTGGTCAAAAGGGAGACATTTTTTAAAAACCACTTGAGTTCCCCCTTAAAACAAAAAAGGATCAGCGGATTTATGTTCTACGGATCAAAATACATAACAAATGACTGCTTTCACCGTTGGACATCCTGTTGCATACGGAAAGGTACCCAGCTCCAGGACTAATTTATTTTTCGCGGTTACAGTATAATCAAAAATACAGTAATTCTAATGAGAATAATAAAAATCAATGTGTATGATTTAATACGAATGTACGTTGGCTCACGAGCGAAGCGAGTATTGCCATTATTATTATCGATAAATAAGCTTATTGATAAATAAGCTTATTAATAAAAGCATTGGTCTATCTGTTAATGGCGTAGGAATGGCATACGGTGTAGCGCCGCTGACTCATGTTTCACGCGGAAGGCGTAGTTCACGATGTTCCGCTAGGCGGTAGTAGCGCTCACGCAATAAAATCAGTTACGTATATCATACAAGGAGCGGAGTTAGTGAACTCAATTACGTTAGTTTTACTTTCCCTTAACCGACAGTTACAGAGATCCACTTATTTCATTTCTTTATCAGCTTTCCCTAGTGTGAGAAATCTATTAAATCCTATTCACCAATACAAAAATTGCATATACATCCTATTTGCAAATAGGATCTTTTCATATTTGGAAAAAGGAATTAATAGGATTTAATAGATTTGTCACACTAGGGTTACTTGACTCGGCGAAGAGTATGTTATGCACGAAAAATAGTATTTACGGTTATAGGCTATGCACTTACACGAAATAATTAAGTATCGTAGCTTCAACCACGAGGCCTGTCTGAGCAGAGAAACAGCATCGCACATCCGTACCAGGCGCAGCCTACGCCATACGATGTTATATGATACAGTGTTTTGTTTTCGTGCAATACAGACTTTAGCAGTGAACACTTCTTTCCATGTGGCGATGCAGAGTCGTGATGGTATTGAGATTTCTCACCACGTTAATAAAAAATTAATTTTGCCCCCAAAATAACCACTCATAATTTTGTTTAAAATAACTATAAAAACTCATGAGTTCGAATGATCCCAAGAACATTCGATCAGATTTTTGCTTCTTATCCTCATGAAGAATTCTTTACTAAATTGAAAGACAAGACCGTTTCTATCATGATAATGATATCCGTATCTTCGTATGCTAGCTCCAAATATATACCAACAACCTGAAATTTGCCCCACTATATCGAAATTAATCGATTTTCATTTATGTCATTCGAAAAACATTTTCTTGCGACACTGTGGCTGTCATAGATGCAGGAACGATATTTTCCTACTGATTTATTTGATTATTCTACGTAATCTTTCTGCAATTTTGTGAATTTGCTAGCTTCCTCCGGGTTAATAAAAATTCATTACCGCACATCGAAGACAGCATTTTTATAGCCATTTTGTTGATTTTCTTCTTTTGGTGAAAGGCGTAGCAATTATAATGAATTGCTAAAAAAGAGGTTTCTATGTGTGCAGCATATGAATAGAAGTTGAATTATGGTACAGAGAAATTCGAACAATCGAATATTTTTGTAATATTTATTACTTGAAACGTTTTATTTTCCGTAATATTAAAGATAACATATTCTTTTTGTTTAGGTTTATATATAATTCTATAAACTTTCAGATGAATACCATAAATCTACATTTTTCATGACCGTGATAAGAGAACAGTCCCAAATAAGGAGAAAACCACCATTCTTCTCCATTTTTCCGAGTATTCTATATTTTACATGCATCTAAAATTGTAAACGGGTTGTAAACTTTATAATTGTATGTATATGAATATGTTAATAATATTCAGTTTCTTCGCTGACTCGAGCGTTTGCTTTATATGCATTTTAAGGAGGAACTGTAGTAGCATCTTTGCAGACGATGTATATATATATATATATATGTATAAATGTATATAACTTGTTTAGTTACATGACAGAATTTTTCTATTTTTGTGCCTTCATTACACCGTGCTTGCTTATAAAGTGCTCAAGCGGTTGTAGATTTTATGTGATTGTGGTTGTTGAGAAAAGATCTCTGACTGGGCGGTTGTACTTGATGTTGGACATATGCGCCCTATAGCCTACCGAAAGTGTCTAAGAGGCTAGTAATCAAGCGGGTATTCTTCGTATACTTAAACTGCTTGTTGATGGCCGTACAGACTTCTAGTACCACTAACCACAAAAAAGAAAGAAAAGGAAAGATTGTAGTAGTAATGCAAAACCTGAGTGTTCTGGTCCATTCTCCTCTTCTGAGAGGTGATGTTCGACCTCTCTTCCTTATCTTCTTACATAGACCTTTGCACACTTCCATGAGTCAATAATTAAAATGTAGTATGCGTGTCCGTTTAGAGTGAGCCATATCCAAGTTCCTCTGAACGAACATTGTTACTCTTACTTATTCTCGGCACAGTGCCAATTTTCAGCTACAGTGGCTTCATCATTAATTTCAATGTGAAGCACATTATATCATGCTTAATTTTCATACTGAAGTTGCCTTGGAATATTTAAAACTAATCTCCATATTTTTTTCTTGTGTTATATTACAAGGTAAACAACATTTTACAAAGAATTATATATTTCAATAATTTTGTTTACAATATGTGGTTATTTGGTTATTTTTTAGGGCACCTAATGCTCCAGACAGCCCAAATGGGGAATTCTGGGGTGATAATTTGCGGTTATGTGACTTTTAGAGTTACTATAAAGTGTACTGTATACATTGATGCTCAAAAGCAATAAAATTTTGGCAATTGAATGTCATAGACTTTCTCTTTCTACTGTACAACATAGCAAAATAATGACTAGTAACATTTTTAAGTTATTCCTCGAGATTGCGCATAAGGATGCGCGATTGATCCAGTTGCTCCTCATATCTGCGACACTCTTGACTGAAAGCCTACTCCTGTCTTCTACATACTATTTGTTGCTGCTGTAAACAAATTTCTGTAATTCACGCAGCACAAGATATGCTTGCAATATAGAAATATTTTATTGCATTTCCGTTCTCTCCACAATTTGTACAGCAAATCTTTCCTTTCACTTTCGATTGCTTGCTTAAGATTGCAATTGCGAGTGCGTAATTCTAGAAGTTGCTCCTCATACTTGCGACGCTCTTGACAGAAAGCTTGCGCTTGTCTTTCGTATTTCCGTAAACAAATTTAAGTAATTGAAAAAAATGTTCTGAAACATGTTATTTATTATACTTCGTTATTAGGGGTCGTTCACATATTACGTAATGATTTAAGGAGGAAGGGGGGTTAGCGTTACGGTGTGTATTAAAAACATAGGAAAATCAGTGAAAATGCGTTACAGGGAGGTGAGAAGATGCCTAAAATTACTACTCCCCTCTATATCTATCCTGTAGTCAAAGTGAGTAACTGGTGATATGAACGAGATAATTGTCTTTCTCGTTGTCCAGTCACATTACGGCCACTCCCAATGGACGATAGGAGTTTTGGCAAACAAGTGAACGGATTTGTTTAATGCACTATCTAATACAATGTGCATTGAAAAACCCCGCTCTCATGTTCACTCTCTTGTCCGTTTTACGAGCGTTTTTTGCGCTTAGTCAATCGCAGTATTCTTATGACTGGTCAATCGCTCTGATGTCCGAGATGAGGTCTTTGATGGTGGTGATTGGGGTTTGCCTGACTTGGAAGCCAGAATCAATCTCGCAGGTCCCATTAGGACCTGACAGGATTTGTTGCACTGCCCGCTTCTCTGATGTTCTGTAGGAGCATTATAGCTTCATGGTCTCACGTATTCGAGCAGGAGAATATACTCGGATATCAATGGATAGTGGTAGTCTACGCTGAGAATGATGTATGCTACGCAATTTCAGCTTTGAAGCAGTGTACTATTCCTTTTATAACAAGCTCCGTAGTCTCTGTACTGCTTCTACCTCTCCTTGTCTTCTGGCCATCGTTGCTTCCTGCAGAGTCAGGCGCGAGAACATTGCGCGACGCAGGACCATTGCTAGATCTAAAGTTATTACGGTTATTAACGCGTTTTCTAGAAGCTATTTTTTATGCTGATGGTCCTGCGTTTGAATATTCACAGTGGTAGGCTCACATGGTACCTCGAGATCTGAGGGGTTCGATCCAAGAGTACCATGCAAGTTACCAGTATCTAATTAAAAATTTTCTTTTTTACTGTCTAACTTATTTTGTAGAACCAGTAATTTCTCACTTAATTCCGCATTTTCTGGGGAGGATGGACAAAATCGTCATGGATATATTCAGACCTATGTATCCATTTGAGAGTGTATATAATAAGTTTGGTCGAATGCATGTAAAAAAATATTATGGACAAATATAAATGGATATTTGATGCCACGGTGCTGATAGAGCTGAAAATCCTCAAATTTTCATGCACTTTTCGTCAACATTTTTGATTTTTTTTTTGTAAAATTGAATTTATTGTTCCAAGGGAAATTTTAAGATGAATAAAAACTCGAATGATCTCCAGGAACTATCCCACTAATTTATTTACGTTAGCAACGTTTCGGGAGTTTTTTACTCCCCTCTTCAGGCTACAAAAAGAATTTACATAATACAATAATTGATTTTTTTCACACTACCGAATTATTAACATATAATCTATCGTAAAAACCTACCTAATATAACAAATTACGGTTACATATCTCATATATAACAACAAGCGGAACCCAAGAAAATAAGCACAGCCTTAAACATAAAAAATAAAGAAACTATGAAATTTTTTGTTCTAAGATTATTAAATTAATTAAGAAAATATAAAACTAACTAATATTTTTATTCACATAAGACACAATACACGGCAAAATTGCCCTCTGAGTGGCTCACAAAAAGAGACAAAAGACGTCTCGATATATATTAGATTGTTATACAGCATTTGATATATAGCATTTTTGATTGTTCATAACTTTACAACAGAATAATCTTTTTATATGAAACAAAGCTTAAAGACTTTACCTTATTACGTTATTACTTTAACAAAAATATTTTCTGAGTTATGATTCAAAGTACATGTACCATTTTTTACTGTAATAACGCATATTTTTAATACAAATGGTAATATCTTGACCCCATGGGCCTATCAGACAAAACTACGGGTAATAGACATCATTTTTACGTACCAGAAACCACTTCCCAAGGCCTCATCGAAATCCATTTCCCGCAGGTCGTGGACTCTTCTTGTAAGTTATAAAAGCTATAAGGACAAATACCGTAAATATGATCATTTTTATACATTTCTTAGCTTTTTAGGTCCAAAACACTTCTCTCTTCAGTTTAATTTATACATTACTATACACCCTAATTTACATGAAAACACTCGAGAAAATACAAATATTTACATGTTTCCATATATTCATATAACATCTGTTTTTACTAGAAAATTCATTATTTCCGTAAGTAAGTCTTGAACAACGTACTCTAAGATATTTTTATTCTAAAAAGTCGCAGACTCACGTTGTAGCCACATATTTTCTGACCGTAGAATTATTTCGAGTCGTTACCAACTGTGCCAGAGAAACATTTTGTCCCGCAAGGTATGAAAAAATTCCACTGTGACCCGTCCCGGGCCGTATGGTAACATAAGGCCCGCCTTATCTCATTTTTAGCTGGGTACGTACATGCATATATTTATAGGTAAGCATTTTTTAAAAATCTATATTTTCTAATTTAGAAAACCTGAAAACATTGAAATGCATCAAAATCTCAGATGTCAAAAATGTTATCATTATCTTTGAGAAAGAAAGAGGGGAAATGAAGCATAGTATAATTACAAACTACTTAAAAAATATTCTATTTCCAGGTATCTTTTGTCTAGAAAATATTTATTGATGGGTTGCACGTTATGATTCCATTGTTACGACAGCTGTTAGATTTTATTTCGAGATTTGATAGATAGATTTGAAGCTATCCAATGGAATAACAAAGAATACACGGAATAGATTTTTATTAATGGTAATCTTTTATATTATTAAATTTAATATTTTGGTAAATTCCAGTTACATAAGAAATTTTTATTTCACACTTTTCGTATATGAAGTATTTAGAACAAGTCAGAGTTTGGCAAGACATTCTCGTTTCAAATAAAGCTTTTAAATCCGTTTTTAAAACAAGAGCTACAACACTATATCTCTTAAAGGTCATTTCCCGTCTCATGAATAACTGTAACGAGCACTCTACCTACTTATCATATCCTCGGTTGAAAGCATAATCTTACCCTATAAACCGCAAGACACCTAAAAGAAGCTTCATTTTTCATCCGCGCGGCATAAATCTTTGATTAAACGCGTAAAATCCCAAATCTCGTATATTACACCTACCCACTAAAAAACAAGATGTTCCCATAGCTCCGAGCGCCTTAAGTGACCGAAGTAATTTCCCGGGTCCGAGATCCCGGTCCTTAATTAAACGCTAACGCAAATGTAAATGCGAGCGAGTAACAACGCGGGAAAAAAGAACACGCCGCGGATGCAGAGGAATAGTGCCATGCGCGAGCCAGCGGGCAAAATCTAATACGTTACGTAATTTCAGTAATAAAGAGCCCGCAAAGGGAAATGGAAAAGCAACACTCGCGAGCTTGCAGAGAGAATAAAAGAAAGAGAAGCACGTACTTTGCTATGCGTTATTTCGTTGACTTGCCTGGTGTTAGCGAGCGAGCGTTTCGCGGCGTATAATTTAAGAGCCATATTTCTCTGCGGCCGCGGACGACGGGTTATCGTGTCGTCATCGTGTACTGCAGGGGGGCGCAAAACACCCCCGGGGAATTTCGCGACCGCCCCTGGGTCGAGGCGAAGGTACCGAGCGGTAATTTAACTGCGCGCGACGAAAATAGAGACGGGAGAAAAAAGCGGGAAAATGCGCGCGCGCAAGCGCTAACGAATGACACGCTGCTGCTCGACACTTGTCGCGTTACACTGGCGGATTTTAGAATCGCGGTTATTTTTCAGGATGTTTATTTTTTGGTTGCTTTTTTGGAGTCTTTCGCCGCGAGGAGCGGAAAATATTGTAATTTTTGCCGATAAACTGTCGCGCGGTAGCAATTTTCAGAAGGCTGAGAGGGCTTGCGTCAACTTTTAGAAGTTACAAGTGACGTTTGCGTGGTATTTTTTTCTATCTTTGTTTTTGATTATATTTATGGTATTATAACATAGTTGCAAATATGTTTATGGATATAGTTAATTGAAGATATATTAAATTGACATATATCTTTTAGAAATCTATAACCCAAGACGCTTTTCCTACTATGTTACACAATCTCAATACTTTTTTAAAACAAAAAGGATGATGTAAAAAATACTTCTTCTTGCACATGTCAAAGTATTTGAAAAAAAAGTTTGTTATTAGACTTTTTCACATCTGACGTCATCGGCAAGATGGCCGACCTCTGGGAGTAAAACAAGTTTCAAAAAGTAAACATTGCGAATAAAAGAAACCGTTGGAAACATTGGACCTTAAACTAAACTAATTCCTTAGCTTCCTTAAACTAAATTAATTATACCAATACGAAATTCTTTGTTCTAATAAATTAATTTTAAATTGATATATCTCTTTCTAATTAATAGCTCGAAAAAGGTCTGCTTTTTATCTATGATGGTTTGTCCAAAGATATTTTTTTACTAAAATTATACCCGATAGGTAATATACTTATCACAGAAATTTTTTCTCACCACGTAATTTATTAAAATTATTTAAATATTTAATATATATGTAAACATATATTTGTAAGTAGATTAATTGACTTCCTAATCCTCTAAAATTTTTTGATTCGATAAACAAATACGTTTTTATAATTTTAAATACCTACGTACAATAATTAACTGGAAGATATTCTTTTTTGAACATTTTATCAAAATATAAATAATACATTTTTTTTTAATTTTTTTGAATGTTGTTAGGTCCTTTTAATTGGCCATAATGAATACCTAATATTGCTTGGGCTACCGCAACATTTAGAAAGCCAATGTGATCGTATTGACGCTTTCAAGATTTTATTATGTTCAAAATACATGTAGTTATGACACGAGTGTGGGAATTTATATATAAAAATTATTAACCAAACTTATAGTCTATTTAAGCCACATTTGGCATATCCACCCCTTTGGCAATCTTTGGTAATTGTACATAGATATATTAAATTTTTTAACAACCATGCTAATTTTGAGGATTTGTCCGTATATGTACCAAATTTTAATCTGACATATTTTTGATAACTAGTTATTTTAACCAATCAATAAATAATTTTTGGCTCTTGGTACTGTAGATATTTAAAAAAATATATAATCTTAAAATGCACATGGTTCTAACTCGATTTATATATCAAACTATTATTTTAAATCAATTACGAAGAAAATAATAAGATTTGGAATAATTTAAGTTTATTGCTTAGAACTCTTTAAGAAAGCAATTTGCTAATGCATTAGAAACTTTTTTTTTGTTTACAAAATTACTCAGATTAAACGCAAAACTGTTTAAACAGTTCATCAATGTTAACAGTTATTCGTATTTTGCTAAATTTCTAATAAATCCTCAAGAAAGTAAATACCAGTTTCATACAATTTTCCCAAATTACAAGGTCGATTTCACCGTATCTCCAAACCCCCCCTCCTCCCCAAAATTCAATCATCCACCCTCATAATTAATTAACTCATGCATCAAGCTTATTTAGAATCGCGCGAGCACACCATCATACACCCAGCGGCAGCAGCAGCATCAAATCACCTTGACGCGAATTCGCGCTCGCGCCGCGCGCTCGTTACACGCCGCGCGCAGACTGGGGGTGGAGTAGGCTGGGCACGGAGCTTTCGGCGAAATTACGCGCGCCCGCTGATGAATCAAAGGCCAGGCGCGCTCGTCGATTGAATTCCGAATACCCCGATACACGCGTAGCCGCGCGCGCACGCGTCACATAGAGCTCCGCTCCGGATCATCGCGAGTAACCGAGCTGGCTCTGTATACTTTCTCTCCCGTCTGCAGCGTGCCATCTATCTCTATCTCTCCATCTGTTACAATTTCGCAGCGGCGCCGGCGGGATTAGCGATTTGTCAATTAGCCCCCCCCCCCCCCTCCTCCCGCACGGCGCGCGAATTCGCTAATTTATTTATTGCGTCGTAGGGGTGGGAGCGAGTGCGAAGGCCCATTTCTTTCGGCTACTGCTGGGCGACGACGCGGCGACTCGAGCAATTGGAGAGAGAGGGGGGGAGGCACGTTGCCAAGAGAAATTTCGAGCCGCGAACCGCAGCGGCTAATTCAGATTTAGGGGGGGTAATAAGAGAGGAAACGAGAGATACTGCGCCGCGGCGGCGGTCTTTCTAGCCTGGGCGTACCTGCGATGTGTGCTCGCTGAATAATTAAAGGCGGGAGAGAGAGAGAGACAGGAGGCGATGCGCTCGACAATTGCCCTCCCTCTCCCCTCCTTTCTTTCTGCGAGAGCTTTCTTGGCGAGAAGAAAGGCCGTGTTTGTCTCTTTTTATTACCATTTATACATTTAATTTGTTTTACGGTGCGAATGCTTTGTTGCGAGGAAAATGGCCACTGGCTGCACGGCGCGCTTTATTCGTGAGAGATGATATTTTAACGATGAAAGATTTCGTCCATTGTTCGCCGGAGGAAATGCTGGCCGTTTATCGATTATCGTTAAATTAAGTTTTATTTTTTCGCAAATGGTAATTTCATGTTGTGCCTCGGGTCGCAGTTATAATTATAGATTTGTGCGTGATTAATAGCACAATACGTAATACGTACTATCACTTTTTCAATAATTTTAAATAATTTATTGAAATTAATTTGTGCTACATAATTCATCAATTCCTCGTTTTATCAATGGTAATCTGTATTGGTCATAGAATACAACTTAACGTTGTAATCGGTACCGTGCATTAGTAGTATTAAAATCTTGATAACCATTTTGATTGACCGACTGCACATAACGCTTTACTTTTTAAGCTAAAAAGCACTTGAGTAATTTACCATATGTTACTGAGTAAAGGAGATTTACGCAGTATTGAATTACTACCGAACAATATGGATAACAAATAACAATAACTATATAAACTTATCAATGGCCGATTCGATTAAAATGCAATTACATATAAAAAAAAGAAACTTAAATATTTGACGATTACAAAATTAGTGCCCAATACTAAACATTTAAAATTTTGTCATATAAAAATTGTATTTTTTGGTGAAATTTAATTCTACAAATTGATTTAGAAAGGATTTGCAATTACTAAAAATAATATACTAATGTCCTGTTTGATTGACATATTTCAGTAGTTGCAATTAGGATTTAGCATAATTTTCAAAAGTGTATAAATGGGTTAAAAAATGGTTCATTATTGACAATAAAGTATTTTTATAAATGATCATTCCCTCCCGCTCTTGAAAATCTCTGAAAATAATGTCAAAATTTTATATTTTCCAAAATTTAAACTCAACATTTTGGAAAAAATTTATTCTTTTTATTTTGTAGGTCTGGTGGACGACTCTAAATGCCCATTTCCCAATTCTCTTTGCATGCATGAAAAAGGCCCTATTCACACACTTGCTAAAAAAATACGGTGTGTAACACGGGTGGAAAGGGCTTTTTCAGACTCGGATGATGATTTGAGCACTCGTGTACGTCTCGGGCTGCCCTCGACTTCCGCTCGTGCTCAATCATCATCCTCGCTTAGAAAAGGCTTATTTCCCCCCCCTAGTTGTACAATGTACTATTAAAGAATTTTTTCGATTCGAATTTATTGAAGAAAATCATTATTTATATTCGTAATTCTGAATTTCGAATTTTTTTTAAGGGATTTTATTGGCCAGGATTTGTGTTATAATGCAGCTCATATCCTTTATAATGTTCAATCAGGAATCCAATGATATATTAAATTTTTAGCTCAATGTAATTTTAAGGCCCATTTAAGACCCAACTTCATTTTTTCAAATACAAACATATCTTTTCTATTGCATATTAGAATTCTTCATTTCAAAATACGTACAGATATATATTTAGTTTTGTTGAGAAATGTGGATATTTGTGGTTCAATAATGGTGAAATAATTATACACATCACTTTATTATATATCTCGGATTAATATTCCGTCGTATTTATTTATACATACTTCGTGATTACATCGTTATCGGTGGATTCGCACAACATGTGCTCGGGCTCTCTACATAGCCATCTTAGACGCTCTCTAGTCGGTCTCCTTCTATAGTCTCTTACTATAGTCTGCTCCTAGTACTCTACCTATAGCTATTGCGGCCGCGCGCTGGTCTCTGCTGCTTACTATAGTTGATCGCGCATGCCTGCTTATACTCTATACATTCTATAGTATGTCCGGCTAGTAGCATATAAATTACTCATATTTCAACAAGTTTATTGGCCATCTATATCGACCAATAAAATTCAACTATATTGGTTTAGACCCTATCAAAATTGAGATTTCTCTATCTGAAATCAGGCGGTGGACTTATATGAACTAAATATGTATTCGTGTGTATTTTGAGATGAGGTATTCAAATATGCAACAAAACAGATATGTTCTCATTTAAAAAAATGAAGTTGGGTCTTAAATGGGGTTCAAACGTACATTAGGCTGAAATCTAATAGCATTATTGTATTCCTGGTCAAAAATTATAAAGGATATGTGTCACATAACTTTGTTTAGAAATATTTTCCATGAGATATTTCAACGATTAATCACAAATTGACTGGTCAACAGGATCTCAGGAATCAGTTTGAAAAAATTCGCGTGAAATTCAAAATCGCATATATAAATACTGATTTTTTCCAATAAATTTGAGATTGAAAAATTCTGAAAAATACTTAACTGTCAGTAATGAACCACTTTATAACTCATTTATCGATTTTTGAAAATTATGCAAGATCTCAATTAAATGCATTATATTTTGTTAAATATTTAATTGGCCAATACACTGGTAAACTTCGTGGTAGCATTTTTGTAAAATTTGACAAATGATAAATTTATAGGGAAGCTGTATTCACGATCTATTAAATATTTTAAACCCGTCCATCAATACAGATAACTTTATAAATAGACTGCTAACTAACCCCAAAATCAGAGTTTCAATACAACCTCTTACTAAATACAAAAAAAAGTACCGATGTACCATCGCTCTTCCCCACAAACTTAACACCGCAAAAGTTAAGCTCGAGCAACTATACACGAATGCAAGGAGGCAAAAGCTCTCTCTCTCTCTCTCTCTCTCTCTCGTACGCGCGCGCGTGCGGCGACTCTGGATCTTCACTTTCCCCCTGAAATCGCGGGGCGTCAGAAAAGACGCACGTTGGCAATTAAAGTTTTTCCAATCTCCGGCCCCACACCATCCTCCTTGCCCCCCCCCCCCTCTTTCACTCTCTCTCACTCTCCTTACCCCAGAACGCACGCAGGCACCGTGCAGCTCGGCTTAATTGCTCGCGTCCCTACTCCCATAATACGCGAACCAAAGAAGAAGAATAAGAAGAGTCTAGGCCCGCGGGCGAAAAGTCGCGCATATATATACACGGGACTATAAGTCGACGAAGAGGATCGTCTCTCCCGCCGGTGCAAGCCCCCCGGGGGAAGAATTCAGCCGCGCCGCGTAGGAGAAAAATTTCTCCCGCGGCTGCAGCAGCAGCAGCTTTTTCCATCGGTTTTATTATTTTCCGCGGAATATTGCTGCAGCCGCGCACCAGGGGAAACCCCGTTCATCAAACCGAGTCATCGAAGCGGCAAATATTCCGCCGCTGCCGCGCCGCATCCGGCCTGATTTTTCAAAGGATCTCTCGGCCCTGGAAGAATTCCTTCCCTTCCCTGTCTTTATACCACCCGGCCCTCCTCCCCGCTATATATACACACACACTTTTATTTTTGCCCCCGCAGAAGAGGATGGAAGCCTCTTCTTCTCTGCTCTCTCCCTCTCCCTCGAGTTATACTCAACAGCCATATAGTCGCGACTATACACATGGCGTATAAAGGAGAACGAGAGGAGAGTGAGTAACCCAGTCGCCTCGTATATATTGGCTAGAGCTGCCTTGGACGAGACCTCCTCCGGCTGCTTCCTTCCTCGGGAAATCAAAGGGGGACCGGCCGGAGTCTGTTGATATTTCGTTGGTAGTCCTAAGACGGCGCCGGCGCTATACTCGCTCCTCTTATTCTGCGCAATCGGCACTTTCTGCCCCTTCTGCGTGAATGTGTGTGTGTGTAGTTTCTCTCTGGCAATAATATTTCCTTTTTCGCGAGCGAACGCACAATGCAGCCGAGCGTTGGGGGGAAGGAAGAAAGAGAGAGACATAGAGAGGTAGGGCTAACGACAAAAATTGAATTTATCTTCATAATATTTACGAAAGAGCGGGACGGAAAGAGAGATAGAAAGAGAGAAAACAAAGATGAAAAATCGCTGGACTGTAGTTCTTATGAAAGGGTAGAAAAGGAAGATAGGGACCGATCGATACCAAAGAGACCGTTCGAAAATTGCGTTAGTTTTATTGCGTGCCTATATATACCTCCTCCCTTCGCTCAGTTTTCTCTTTTATTCGCGCATCGAGCAGCGATGCGGAGAACGAGGCGAAAAATACGAGCGAGCCGACGATAATACAGTGGAGAACGCGTTCGTTTCGCCAGGGCGGAGGGCAATTATATACGTACAAGGGGCGAATATAATCGATGGTGGCCACGGTTTCCGCGAAAAAGCCAGCTGCTCTGCCCGCTCGTGCATTTTCATTAAAAATAAAATTTCGCGCGCGCGCGGGCGCCTTTCTCCCTGAATTTATTACGCGCACGAGTATCTACGAAATTGAGCACAATTTGCGAAGACGTGCCGCGAATCGCGATACACGGCGAGGCTCTTTCTCCCTCTGTACGCGCAAATATGGTTCGCTGCGGACGTGCGTGCAGGTGAGCGTCGCGTGTTTTAATGTGGCTTTAAATGTGTCCGAAAGATTTGTCGTTTCTCGGGTTTATGGCTCATATTAGTGATAAAGTTTGAATGTGCGACGAGAATTTTTAGATATTTTTTTAATTTCCACACTGTATGTACGAATAACTAATAATGTTATATGGTTTTAAATTTTGTTGCTATCTACTTGATATTGCAACTAGGTTTTTTTAATAGGACTGCATTGTTATTGAATTTTGCTTCATTCCAATTCAAATTTAAATGATGAAGTACTGTAAAATACTGATTAAAGCGTTACAGTTCATATATTACCGCTTCATTTATTTATAATAATAGAATACGATGTCGTCTGTCAAACAGTGAATCAATACTTTCTTATAATATTTATTCTTATAATATTTCTTATTATCTACCATAAAAAACAAAATAGATGCGCTTTTCAAATCGGAAAAATGTCCATTCTATCTACATAATTATAATCTACACATATATAACAATGATGAACATTTATAGGTATAAAATGAATATAAAAATATTAGAAAATTTTTCAATCATTAATAACAATTGGAGGCTTGATAAAACTTTGTCATTATTTGGTGAAATCCCTTCCCTTACAAATTTCTAAAAATACACGTATAAAAAATGATTTTCAATCAATATCAATGTAAAAAATGTAATTTGGCTACGATGAAAACTGTTTCTTAATTCGAGATCGGACGTCACCACTCTGAAAAATTTGTATATTTCTATATTGATTAAAATGTAAAAAAATATTATTGAGCAGACAAGTAAGGGCTATACTCTAAAAAATGTTAATTAAATTGTTCTTACTAAAAGTTGTCATAAAATGCAATAATTTGTGATATTCTTACGCAAAACTAACCCAGCGACTGTTAGAAGAATAGACCAGGGTACATACTTGTTGAATCGAATGTCACTTACTGTAAGGTGAAAATAGTAACATTATGCTACAAGTGCGCGAAACAGGTGATTTTTGACGAGTGTGAATTTTGTCATCAATCCCACGAGTCCAAAATCAGTACTATTTTTTTAAACAAGTGTGAGAAGATCGAGCACGAGAGGCAGGTGAATTAGACTATATTATTAGCTGAAATATTTATTTTTTTTCTTCAAAGAGGTATCAGTTCCAGACTACGTCCTCAATAAATATTGATATCCGAAAGGTGATTAAAATAAAGTTATATGGGCAGGGTAAAGGGTAGGGACAGAGTCCAGAACCCAATGTTTTAATGAAACAAAAAATAAAGTACATTTGTGATTATATAACATGACATTTTGTCCTTACAGTTGTTTTTCTTGATTTCAATTTATTACTACAGAATAATGGTAAATTGGAAAGAAATACTTTTGTTCACCGAACAGCTAAAATAAGATGCCGCGCAGTTTGAATGAGACATTGTTGCGCGAATTATCCTCTCAAAGTAAATACCCAGAGGATTTTTCTCGCGACAAAAGGATAGTTCTCACACATCGTACGAGAAGCAAAATGCTCCGCGCACGCTGATTTCACTGATTGTGAGTATGTTTTCGTATCCGTACGTGTGTTTCTTCGAGCAGTCACTAAGTGGTCACTTAGTAGACTATGCTTCACAGACTCTTAAATTATTAAGTACAATTAAGTAAAGTCTTAATAAATAAATTAAAAAACACCCTTTTAACTATCATCATTGCACAATTATCTTTCACTACAATTAAAATGAGGCATAAATAATAATTTGTTGTTTCGCTTTACCCGAATGTTCACTTTTCCCCAGTTTTCCAAAACGCTTAAAATATTCAATAAAAATAGCTTAAAAAATTATCAAAAATTCTCTTTTAATGCCAAATATATTGTACAAAGTTGGGTAAAAGATGGAATATTAAATAAGTTTTCAATTTTGCTATAACCTTATACATATGATAATAATTTTATGAGAAAAATGAATACGTTATTTCTTTTTATTGCTTCATATTAATAATCAGTAAGCACCTAAATAAATATGCATCGCATGAAGGTCAAAGTACTTAAATAAGTACAATTTATTTATTGTTATTGCAACATAAAAGTTGTATAGTATTTAGTAATTTTTACTATTTTAGGATTTAACACCAGCTTGTTCCTTTATACTAAATTAGTTATTAAAGCAACTACTTACCAAATGTACAAGGTTTTCTAAAAGCGGTACCAGTTTCATTAACTCATTATCTGTTTGATCTACAAACCAACTTTTTTTGGTTAACATTGAATTTAGTCAAATTAATCAAACATATATTTTTTATAAGCCAATAATTAAATTAATACCTGGTATTCAAATACTTTTGGGTTATTATCAATAATCACAGTTTGGATGACTCCTAAATGTCTCTTCCTAAAATCGACAAATCTTTGATATACTTTCCATTCACGCAGACACAATGTTTTTCAAATAATCGATGTTTAATCAATCTTCTAGTTTGATCCAAAAAATGTATCAATGTGTTTGTAAAAGCACCATTACTCGCTGTGAATAATACAATTTCGTACAATGATACCTATCCTAAAAACTCTCGGAAGAACGGTCTTGTCCTTACATAGTATGTATAAGTTTTATTTTTGTAAATAGCAGAATAACGAAATGAAATTCGTATAATTTTCGGTGCATTAAAGTTTCATTCTGTAACAAAAACATATTTTATTCAAGGTTATAAATGTGATATGTATTAAAAAAAAACCTATTGTGAAAAGAAAATGTTAAAAGTACATAAAATTATTATATTAACTATATATTAACTATATATAAACTCATGCCTATTATGTCATTAAGTCATACATTCATTCTATTCTAGCCACACCTATAATAATTTCGTATCTGCCGATGACAAATTTATTTGAAGTCTCATGATGACAAGGGATTTTATGTTTTGGCATGGCATAGATGATGTTTTAGCATATATGATAGTAACAAATTTTACTCCATGAAGTAACAAAGTAAACTTACCAAGTCCAAAACTAAAGTAAGCCTTCTTTTTATCTTGAGGTAATGTCATTAAGCGTTTGAAACAATTTTTTCGACGAGGAGCCTTTTGTTGCCTAATGAGTGTAGTATTTATGAAGTTTGAATCGTTCTCCTTACATGTCTAAATACAATAATAGAATTTAGTTATTAATTTCTTAGAAAATTTAGTAATAATAAAATGATTGTGCTCGTATACTAATTTCTTTAGATATATGTGATGAACGTCGTCTCAAATGTGATACTAGTCCACGTTTACTTGTAGAATTTACACGTTGATGACTATTATTTCTGGTAAAAGCTGCTTCAACTGCTTGGACATTACGCTCAGTACCGTTAGTCGCAGGAACATCGGCAGTACTTTGTCCATGCCGTCTTCGACGCACGTGTTCACGTTCTTGCCTCATTATCTTTAATGAATATTTCCCGAAACAAGAAATAAAATTGAATGAACAATATATTATGGAATTTATATTATTTAAGGAAGGACCTCTCTTGGGGTCAGCGCTTGTCTCATACCACGCCCATCCGGTAGCGTCACAAAGCTCATGTTTCTATCAATAGATGGCGTAACTAAGATACGATACCAATTAATTAGAGCATGGGGATGATCGTTTAATCTCCTAATTAATGTTAAGACTCTTTTCTCTTAGTGTACAAAAATATATCATTAACATAGGTCTAAATATATTTCCTTCATTTTGAATTTTTGGTTTTAAGTAAGCAGAGAAGTCCCAATATTTATTCATTTTTAAGATAATACATACGATTTAAAAAGAAATTGACTGAATTATATTTTAATTTATAGGAATATCTTGTTTTAATTTATAACATTTCTGAAACGAGAATATTCCATCATATCGAAATGAGAG
Source organism: Gastracanthus pulcherrimus (assembly GCA_949152435.1). Lineage (NCBI taxonomy): Eukaryota > Metazoa > Arthropoda > Insecta > Hymenoptera > Pteromalidae > Gastracanthus > Gastracanthus pulcherrimus. The sequence goes on from OX424574.1 coordinate 179,717,538, forward strand.
ATCAGCGCACGACCCAGAATCAAGAGGCTGCGAAAAGCATTGAAAATGAAGTTGTGAGTGTTACGAGCGAACCTTTGAAGAAAGCTGGCACCCACGTAACGAAATTCACTCGGCTGCAACAATTTCGAAAAGTATTTCTCTGGCGCAAAGAGCTTGCGCCGCTAAAGGCATATCCATTATCACCTAATTTAAAAGAGAGCGAGTGCCCTTATCGCTGCAATTTTATTCAAGAGCATATAGTACTTGAATGCATTACGCAATGTCAAGTGTATAGAGCATATTTTACTCTAATTTTTTCGAAAAGACCAGTGTAAGGAAAAGAAATGTTAGGATCGCTGTTTCAATTTCTGAAAGTATGTAATATTATAAGGGAAATTAAAGCTTTAAAATTAAATACTTATAGGATTTAACAAGAGAAAAATTATTTTTACCATCACGAAACATGCCACGGAGGTGACATTTCATCGATTTTTATCACAGTATTCTTTACAAATCTGATTTTTCGGACACGGAAAAAAATTAACTTTCTGCAATACGCTTCCTTAATGCAACAAAAAATGTAATTAAATATAGCTTACGCCACATACGAGTTTTCAATGCCTTGGAAGTGACCAAATTAAATGTCCATTCCTATTTTTTCATAAATAATCTGGCGTTTAAAAATGTCAAAAATAGAACACTGATAGTCCATTCTATTTTTAAATGTATTTCGTAATTAAGTATAATAGGTAGTCCTATAAGCTGAAACTGTAATTAACTAACAAGGAGAACATCAACCTGCGGAACTCGAATTTTAATGAGGCTTTGGGATGTGCTTTCTGGTACCTACAAATGAAGCCTATCATGTTTAGTTTGATTTATTGGGCCCTTGTATTCGAGATATAAGCTATTTTACGTACTCTCAATGTACGTTATGTTAGTGGAAAAAGGGTACCTCATCTAGTGGTTATAAATATGCATATGTTGACAGTAGAAAAAATATTAATCTGAACCAAAGTTATTAACAATTGAAGATGATGACTATAAATGTATACAAAATCAACGAAATCAATACAGTTTAATTTCTACAAACATTCATGCACTTTTAGTCATCATTTTCAATTGTTAATAACTTTGGCTCCGATTAAAATTTTTTGGACATTAATCTTTTCTGAATAGTGCAACATTAAAGGACACATTTAAAATCGCTCCTTAAAATAAAAAGTAAATTTTTGGTTTCGGATTGGCAAATGTCAAATTTTTTCTATTTTATTTATTCGGGATCTCATGAGAAGCCTTATTTATTTTCTATTTCGTATATAGATAAACAAAAGAAAAATTTAACAGTTTCATGAAAATCAACCCAAATAGTGTTCCAAAATAAAAAATTGTAACTCAAAAAAAAAATATAAGACTTATTTTTGTTGGAGGATTGGGCTACGAAGAGAATTCTAAACAGAAGATCTTTATTTTTTTAAAGATATTATAATCTACAAATGTAAAAGCTAAAATAAATTTTAATTTTAGATAGAACCAAAACATGCTTTTCAGTAACTAATACTTATTATTACACTTTGTGTGATATAAAAAGATAAAAACTGAAGCTTATTTAAAATTAATCGAATAATAACGCTGCGTCGAATAGCATTTGCGCGCGTGCGGGAATGTCTATTTGCGCATTTTTTAAATACAATCTCAAAACGTAATGCCGCGAAAGGAGAGAGATGCGGCTGTTATTCACGCTTAGCTTTACAAGGGGGTGCGCGCGAGCGCAAGAATTCCCAACTGAACTGGGTCAGGCTAAAATGCTCGGAGCGTGCTTTGATGTCAAATGCATTTCTCGCCTCAAACTTTCTTATGATGCATTTTACCCTCGAATATTCCAAATGACAGAGATATTCCGCGCTCGACAGGCATTATAAATCGAATTACATGGAAAAATACGTTTTAACGTTCATGTTATATTAGAACTTAAATTGGCGAAGTTACATATTACTTTCTCAATTTAATAAATCGCAATATTGACGCAAAAATAAAATGCTATAATTTGCAGGAGAATTATAAAGTGCAGTATAACATATACAGCAAAAAATATGTAGCATTAGAAATTTAAAGTGTGTCCAAATGAACTAGTTAGCTATTATAAAACGAACCCATTAAAATTCAAGAGTGGCGGCAAAACGCGTAAGTGGATTGGAGAAATGATGATTATTATCACTCAAACTGAATATACTATTAGAGATTCTCAAAGAACGTCGATTGGTAAGAGGCAAAAATGCACTTTAAACTGAAAGCTTGTTAGAGTTAAAATGCTTACTTCAGAAAACGAATTTAATACTCATAGAATAGAACGGGTCAGTTTTACATAATAGAAAATAATACCGATTCTTGGTTAACAGTATATTCTTATAGATCATGATATAGTTTCTTTGTAAACTATTGGAATTTTTACGAGATCTTCAAAATTGAAGGAGATATAGGTAAAACTTTAATAACGGTGTGCCGTCACTCCGGCCGGCACCTTTTGATGTTTTTGACGGTGTGACATCATTCAAAGGACCTTTAATAAACTATAACATTCACAAATTGAGTTTTTTTTTAAATTCCTAAAGCAATGCACGTCGGCTTAGGTTCTTTACCATTGGCAAGCGTGTCGATCAAAAACTAAATTTCGTATTGTTCCCTATTAAAGTAGAAAAAGCAAAGCCTTAACTTACGTAACTTTTTTATCAAAAACCCTATGGAAATTGAACCCCTAAAGCAAAATACCCACCCTCTCGATCCCTCCAAAATCGCTAGAAATTTTCAAATTCCAAGCCCTCTTCATGAATAAGCAGTTCTATATCCCCAAACCCCACTCTGTATCACTATACAGACCGAAGCTAGACAACGGTAGGAGCGGTAAGCGTATAGATCTTGCAATTGCAAGTAAGCATTGTGCACGTAGATTGTCTCACGGCGAATATAAACCATGCACACATACATGCAGCGTTTACACATATAGATACAGGGTGAGAGCGAGAGGCCAAGAAGGTAATCTGGAGGTTTGCGAATTGTGAAGATACAAGCTGGTCGGGGCGAACGCAATTTGTCTTGCTGCTGCTGCTGCTGCGGCCGGGCCCGGGGTCGTAGATCCCGGCAGGAAGAGAGAAAGAGAGAGAGAGCGGTGATGAACGATCCTGCCGACCTGTTTACCGAGCGCCGCTAAATTAACCGAAAACTATCAACACCCTCGAGAACCTTTTTAGTAATGAATGATTCGCGAGCGGGGGTGAGATGTATGTACGTGGATGACTTTTTTCGATATCTTTTTTAGAGAGGGACTGGAATCATCGTACGGGAAAGAATTAAGAGAAAGAGAAAGATAATCGGGAGTACTTTAATCGAGGGAAGATCGATATTTGTTAAGATAGTCAGTGTTATTCTACAATTATGCTAGCTAATTTTTCCGCGATATACTCAATAATTTTTTTGTTTTTTTTTTGTTTGAATCCTAGTTTAATCCTTTCTGGGTAAAACATTAGTGTCTTTTTATTTGGAAAACAAGAGCGATATTAAAATTTATAATAGTGAGTTTATGATACTTAATGAAAATGATAAATAATATTTAATATCGAGCTTATAATTATAAAGTAGCTATGAGCACTATTTATATTAATCGTATTGAAATTACACTGGTAATTATTGCTAAGATTAGTAGAAGTTACTGCCTCATTTTTAACTCAATCGTTCAAGTGGATCGTGAGATATCATTGCTATATATTGATACGTCCTATATCTGTACTACTTACAAATAGACAAAAATATAAGCAACAGATCACGATATATTTTTAAAACCAACAAAGTAGTTATTCAATATTACAAAAGCAATCTTAAAACAAACAATTTATTAGAGGTTTCTCATAAAAAAATGCGTATTTTTAAAATTCATATTACGTTCGCGTCGGCATGACGCATTATGAAAATTTTGTTACGTTTTATATCAGTACAGAATCAAAACATTCTTAAATAATTTTCTGTTCTTAAAAAAACGTCTTATACATTAGCCGCCGCGAAAGTGTTAATCAGCCAATTATATCGCGTTTAAAATGATTTATTTCTTCCGATTATCACTTTATTTTAGAAAGGTATGATGGAAATTAAAGAATAATATTTCAAAATAAGAAAAATGTTCGTGAAAAGTTTTTAAAATATTCAAAAGATGATAGACACTGAAAGCTTTTAAATTACAAAAAAAGTTTTTTTTACCAAATTTCAAGAGTATAATACAAGTTTCAACAGCAGCTGCCTTCATACCTCTCCATAAAAGTTTTTTACAGACACAAACTTTTTGTCAGATTTCATGTCAACTCAATACGATGGATGCAGTAGAGGATTCTAAACACGTTCGTATTTTATGTAATACTCGTATATACAATTTGGCTACTTTTTGCCTGCCTGCGTTCTTTTTACGTGTACCCAGAAAACGAATCTTCTTGTTTTTCCTCCGTAATGCATAAAAACAAACTTTTTTACCAGTTATCTATACCCATACATATTTCCTTTTATATCCGTTATATTTACATGTATTTGTCTGAAAATAAAATCTAAAAGCACCTAAAATCGTGCTCTACAATATTCCGACAAGAAGAAAATCTAAAATCTCCCGAAAGCTTGCACAAAGAAAAATACCACCCATCCCAGATTTTCGGAGCTTCAAATCCATCAATCTGGTGTAACTCTACGTTGGCCTCTCGTACATCCATTAATCCCTTGTTAGAAAATAATCCCCAAACCCGGCTCATCTCTTTCCCCCTCTCCATTTCTCCCCCCTCCACTTGCGAATCGGCCTCTCTATAGAGGAGCCCCGTTATTTTTCACCTTTCTCTCTCTCTTGCGCGCAATAAAGTGACAAGAGGGATTGAAAGTCGACGAGGCGCGAGAGAGGAGAGGATCGGTATAGAACCTGCGCGAGCGCGCGCGCGCATGCACGCGACTACGACTTTTTGAAATTATTTGCGCGAGGAATTTAATTAAAGAGAGCTCCAAGGAACTTGCTCTGCTTTTCGCCTCTAAGCGTATTACTTCTGGACACTTGAGCTCTGGAAAGTTTTGGAGCCTTCTCTCCTCCCGCCTCGTTTTCCGCAGACCTGCAGACAGGCGAAATTGAAAGTTTGAGCGACGGAATTCTCGCAGTCTCGAAAAACGATCGTTTGAATGAGTATAAGGGCCGAACAATAATTGCTAAGGGGGGCTACTCTCGATGCCGGCCCATCGTCTGCTGGATAATAATAACGGTACACAGAGAGAAGTATTGTTGTAATGATGGCTATTTCTGCTTAGTGAATAATCCTCGGGTAAATTTAACTGTTATGATGGTTTCTCCTACTAAATTTTGGTATGTAAATACAACTTATTTACTTTATATCAACATATTCGGTAAAAAGCTTTAACACTTTTTGATTGTTAAAATAAGTTAACAGGCGTTACATCAGTAAATTCGACGGACAAAATATCAGTGATTAGAGTATTTAAAGGGCAATGCATACTTTAACATTAAAAACTGCTTTTATCTTTATACAGATATCCGAAGTAAACATTATATCAGTACTAAATAAGTTACTAAAATCAGAAGCATAAACAAATTAACTTTTTATATAGCAAACAGTGTACTTGGCGTATAGTCCAGTCGAATTGTAGGTAAAAACCGGAGAATACGACGATATTACATACCCGCTGTTTTATATAGTGGTAGGGTTTGACATCCAAAACACGTATATGTATCTCACGGGTTCCCCCCTCGGGTAAAGAAGGGGGAGGAGGACAAAGTGAAAGAGAGTTTCAGGAGGTAGTATGCGTAGATATATGTCATAAAAAACAAACATTTTTTACTACAATTTAATCTCACATAATGATATGAAGTTAATATATTATGAAATAAGGGGCTTTTGTCAAATTAAAAAAATATTTTCTATCGAAATTCCGCCATTGTAAAATTAGATATCGTCAAATTTAGACTTTAAAAAAAAAGTTGACAAAACAGTGGATACTTTTTTATTTGTTATCCGATTTTAATTTTGAAAGTCTCATTTTATTCCTTGTAAGATTTCATTGGGAGTTACTCATATAAGAATTAAATAACATCGAATAACCTGCAAAGTTACAGCGTATAGTTTATACTTGTACATGCTCAAACTTATAAAAACACGTGTATGTAACTATGCAGGTTATTCGATGTTATTTAATTTTTATATGGGTAAGTCCCCCTGAAATCTTTCAAGGAACAAAATGAGACCTTCAAAATTCAAATCAGATAACAAATTAAAAAGTCCCCACTGTTTTGTCAACTATTTCTTTTTTAAAGTCTAAATTTGACGATATCTAATTTTACAATAACGGAATTTCGATAAAAAATATTTTGTTAGTTTGAGAAAAATCCTTAATTTTATAATATATTGACTTTCATATCATTATGTGAGATTAAATTGTGGTAAAAAATATTTGTTTTTATGACATATATCTACGCGTACAACCTCCTTAAATGAGAAAGTTGTAGGTATTGTAAAAACTTACAAAATGAACCCCGAATCGTTGAAATATATTTATTAATTACTGAGTAAATTAAAGAAAAGCCGCTGCTAATTGCTTTAGCAGAATGCTTTCTCAAAGAGAGATCCTAATAAATCGAAGTTGAGAATTTAATAATGGAAACTCTCATTAAATACAGTAAAGCTAAAGATAACTCATTAGACACATGCGTAGATTCTCTGAGATAGTCTTAAAACTTAATTATAATAACGTTCACCATATATCTATACGAATGAACGATCTAATGAATGACCCGTCTTACACGATTAACGTAGAAAAAACGATTTTTATTATTTTGATAAAAATAAAAATGTACGTGGTTTATGCATTTCTATCAGTTAAAACTATTAAAATTGAAAAAATAAAAGTTTGAACTTGATCTTAAACGTATAAAAAGCAAAAATACGCTAATATTTTTCTAATTATAACAATTTTTCCTTAAGTGATCGGTATGACCGCGTTTTTCCCTCTATATAACTATAAATCTGATAATTTTCAAGTCGCAAGATTCATGGCTTCTTCAGAAAAAAAATAAAATATTAATAAAATATTAATAAATTATCAGACAATGATACGCACATAAAAATATCAAAAAATCCACTCCAAGAATTACAGACTAAATTTAAAATTGTTCTAAACATGTGGAACAATAACGAATTTGTATCATATCAACGATAGGCTCTCCCACGGTTTTTTTATCGAAAAAATTATTTTCTTTATTACAAAGTTGTATAAAGTAAACAAATTCATACGTAAAAAATAGTTATGACATAATCGACAAAATGAAGAATATCAATATACCGGACAACCATATTTTAATTAGTCTCGATGTGAAATCACTGTTCATATATATGCTTAACGTTAGTAAAACAAAGTATTGAAAGAAGATACTCACATATCTAAAAAAATCAGAGATACCAATAAATGAATTATTATCAGCATTTGAATTACTGATGAATAGTACTTATTTTCAATTTAATAACAAATTTTATAAACAGTCCTTTGGTACCCCAATGGGCTCTCAAATATCAAGTTTATTTGCGGACATTGTTATGGATGATTTAGAAACTGATTGTTTATTAAAATTACCTTTCAAACCAATTTTTTTCTACCGGTACGTAAACGATGTAATAACATGCATACCATCCAACATGATAAACACAATGTTACAAATTTATAACTCTTATAATAATAGATTACAGTTTACACATGAAATAGAAAAAGACAATTCCATAAGTTTCCTTGACGTTATATTAATAAAAGATAAAAGACAAATAATAACAGACTGGTATACCAAACCAACATTTTCTGGCAGATTTTTGAATTACAATTCACAAGATCTTCAATCTCAAAATATAGTCATGCCCTGGTAGAAACGTTCCCCATATGTTCGCCAGATTTTACTCTATTTTATAGGGAATGGCCAATTTCTGCTTAAAAGTCTGGCCAGAAACCCCGCTACCTGTCGACGTTTTCTCGTCAGAAACCTGACCAACTTATGGTTAATGAATAAATAAATAAAAAATAACGTTTAACGAATTTTTATAAGATAATAATGATTATTATGTCATGGATTTAATAGCTTATTGTTAATAGAATGCTAAGATATATTTGGGATAGATTCGAAATAAAAACTAAAAACTTATTTCATTAAAAGTTTTTTTAAGGTTAGAGTTTTATAATTAAATAAAACATAAAAAAATCAAATAAATAATCGAATAAAAATTTGCATGCTGTTTTAACGCAGAAGTACTATAATGGGATTTACATTTTCAATAATTGTTTAGGGTTATGTAAGCTATTTAGATTTTCTATAAATTTCTGGTCAGATGCTGGTTTATTTCTGGCGAACTATTAGGAAACGGATATGCCCAATAGATCGTGAACCGACATTCTAATATGCTCAATTTTCTACCAGGGTGGTATATAATCTTATTGATAGAGCAACAAAATTAGCTGATAAAAAATTCCATAAAGAGAACATCGATATTGTAAAAGAATTATTATGCGACAATAGCTATCTGAATGATTTTGTAAAAAATAGTATATTATGACACTGTTGTGGGAGATGGTTTTCTACCTTGCTCGAGGGTTTTCGCACGAGCGAAGCGAGTGAGAAAATCGAGCAAGGTAGAAAAACACCTCCCACAACAGTCTCATACGATATTTTATAGCACAACAACCTCAAAATCGACAATAAAGTTGGCATTTTGAGGTTAGTGTGCTATAAAATATATAACGAAACGATTGTCAGCGAATTCAAACAAAAATGTTAATAACAAAGCGACCACTAATTTTAAGAATATTCTATGCCTACCATATGTTGAAAGTTTCTATGAACAAACATCTTTTGCATTAGAGAAGCACAACATTACAACTATCCCTATAATAAAAAATGACATGAACAACATCATTATAAAAGGGAAAGATAAATAAGATAAAAATCAGGAAAACAATGTTGCATATATGTTAAATTGTAATGATTGTGAAGCCACATATGTAGGTCAAACGAAGCGGTATCTGTGTACACGTATTGATGAACACGTAAAATCAAAAGGCAGTGTAATAGCAATGCACAACTCCAGTTTCAATCACAATTTTGATTTTGATAATTTTGATATCTTAGATAAAGAAGAAAATTTTAATAAAAGATTATTATTATTAATCTCAGAAATGTTACGTATACATTATTATTATTAATCTCAGAAATGTTACGTATACAACAAAATCCAGTAAACAAAAAAGAAGACACGCAAAACCTCAATACTATATATACACATTTATTATACTAACTGAAACAGAAACCAAAACAATAATATCTAACGTCGATCAAAATTCTCTGACGTCAATCGACAATACATAGACAAGTACGAATGTAAACAAATACGCCATCGGCTGATCGCGCAAAACACAGTTGTGATTCTTCGAACTAAACACATCTTCAGTTTGCATTAATCCTCCTCCCCGCTTAATGCGGAGAATGATATCATTACCATCGTTTTGTCTAATCCACCACATGTAAAAAGCGGCGTTTGATATCTGTAGTTTGTATAATTTTATATAACATCTACAAATTTGTACATTTCTTTTATTTATTTAAATAAATTTTAGTTTCTGATGAGGGTGGCAACGACCACCGAAACGTCAAAGAAAAAAACGTTTTAATTTTTTTCTTTAAACCTGCCTCAGGAAGATCGACAAAGTCTTTTCATATATATTACCATATATACCGAGGGACAACGCCAAGAAGAAGATTATTTTCTTCTCATCATTAATAAAATGCATTTTGTTGGGCAACGATATTTTAAAAAACTTTTATTTTCTTCCATTCAAAGTTATAGTGATAATATATTAAGTATATAGATATATACGCGCACTAACATTGTATTGATATAATATTTTCCGACATTATTTTCACGTTAATCCAGATTATATTACTTGAGGAACAAAATGGCATTTTCCGAAAAATTACGTTTTATACCTGTCGCTCATCTGCTTTCGAATATTCCCCAGTTAAACCTGACCAAACTTTGCATGCATATTTGTTATATATTTCTAAAAGTTGCTTTGAAATTTCAGCATAAATGGTTGATCAATTGGCAGCGTTTTTAATATTGTTCACCTTTAACAGCATATTTTATTATTGAGGTCTATCAGAATAAAACATTATTTCTAAATTCACTAAAATTACATCAAATGTTGAAATGAGATCAAATGTTCAAAGGAATACAAAGTTTCTGTATAAATTATTGATTAAAATCTAAAAGTCGAGAGCGGAGCAACAACTAGATTGTTCTAAGAAGAAGGGCGTTACAGTGAAAAAAGCCAAAACTCCGGCGAATTCTTCAACGGAACGTACGCAAGAATGCAGAATTCGAAAAAAGTGCTTAATGATATTATAAGTCTTAGCCAAGGGAATGTGCTTACCAATATTGTGAATTTAAGTCAGTTATATACTGTAATGATACGGTATCAATATTTGATTATTTTAATTATTTATTTTATAGAATACTTTTATACATTATTTTTATTATTAATATTTTACACAGAATGAATGATTAGAATGAATAAAGTAAAATTGAGATATGAATAAATGGATTGAAAATCGCGTTTATGCGTGAGGCTGATCGGCACGAAATGAATATCCGCACTAAGAAAAAATCGCGGAGAATAAGGGTGTGTGCCTACATCCATGTAAGTTGCGAATGATGGAGGGAGTGTGAAGAGTGGGATCTTGATTGCTTAGCGACGCCGGCGGCGTGGTTCTCACCGTTGCCGAATTTGATGGGCTGGTTGTCGATTCACAAATCGTCAGTCAGCGCACAGTCGCCTAGCGAGCAGAACCTCACTCCTCTCGTTGTAATAAATCGATTCGGACAGCTCACTCAGATATTCTCCAGTTTACTTATTTCTATTGGAAAATATATGAGTTGAGCGCAAATTGTTTTATTGTGTGAAAAACTGCGATAAAATAAATGCAAGTCTTTGCACTTGATTGATATATATATATATATATATATATATATATATATATATATATATATATATATATATATATATATATATATATATATATATATATATATAAATATTAATAGTATTTATTTTATATACATATATATATCTCCAATTTCCCTATTTCTTTCTTCATTAGGTACCTCGGCGAAGAAATAATTAATTAATAATAATCAAATATTTATTATTTAAACTAATAATTTAAATATAGAATTATAAGAACTCTTACAATACGTCTCTAATACAATAATTTAATTTTGAGCAAGGAAAGCTGTAATATCTCTTGTTCAGTGTAAAGAAATTCAGAAATCTAAACATAAAGAAAAAAATTTATTTCTCTTATATTGATGATGACAATGACAGAGATTTAATTTCTAAAATAAGTATGTATTTTAAAATTAGAAAAGTTACTTTTTTGTCATTTATATGATATTATTGCTATGAATAATGTAAGTCTTTCTTCGATACAATATGATAAATGTTTAGAGGGTATATAGAAATGAATGGTTAAACTTAGCATATTGTGACCTAATATCATTTTATAATACGTAAAATTGAAGAATTTATCGCTTGTTATTAGATTATTAACACAGATTCTCTTATTAATTTAGATCATTCTCATTCTCTCTAGCGAAGAGGTGATGATGATTCTTCTTAAATTTTACTTTTCAACCTCCAGCCTTGCACATAAGTGTTCCATCCTCGCAAATACCCTTGCCGGCATCGTGCACATCACCAGCAGTCCGAGACCGTAAGTTTCAAATTCCGGCAATTTCCGTCCCCGAACATAAGTATTTCATCCTTGAACGTAGTTTTTTTATTGTTACATACCTGGTGCCATTTGCAGATCGATTAGTTGCTCATTACTAGCACGAGCTAACTGGGACTTGATCTTCCATCGACAGCAGACTGTCTGGTGCTGCAATAGTTGAATACTTAGAAGTTTTCTTCATTGGCACCTGGTTGAGTTGAAACGTGGTCCTTCATACGGTTGGCACGTGGCCCCCCACAAAGTTAGCATGTAGTCTATCTCGCATCACAACTCGAGCTAATAATGAGTAATTAATCGATCTGTAAGCTCGCTCGTATGGCACCAGGTGCATGCCAATACGGAAACACATTAAATATTTAACTATTACATCACCTGATAGTTCACTCTGGGTGTCAGAGCAAGTCTAAGTTAGCTCGCGCTAATAATAAACAACTGCCTTTTGTCAGACTACAATATTGCATATTTATCGCTTATTCTTATATCAACCAAGTTCCAGCCGCCATATTACATATTGATTACTTACTTATTTTTCGAAAATATTGCATATTCATTACATATCATTGCAGATTTCATGATCAAGTGTAACTATATCAAATTTCCACTCGACATTCACTTAATTTAGTCAATTTTACTAAATACTTCTCTCGGCGTTCGACGCGCAGGGAGTTACAATAACGTAGGAGCACTGTCGCGACTTTATTGATTAGCAGCGTCCGCCGTCTGGCTGCTGCGCGCGTGTACGTGAAGTAGTGAGACGGGGATGTTGTTTCCGAAAATCATAAATGGGATAGAGGGAGACGCGCGACGACCAGCGGCTCTCGTAAATACGCGTGGGGGTGCGCAGGCGGTGACCGACGCATCGGCGCCACGTCGACGTTGATGCTGCCCCGACCGCATGCTAATTCAGGGTGAAAGTCTCGGCAGGTCTGCACTGTCAAGTTTATATGAGGAATGATGGGAGTGATATGCAAACGAGGATTCTTCTCTTCTTTTTTCTTTATCGTGGAGCGAGGGTATTGATGGGGCTACGTAGAATGTGGAATAACTTTTTATAGCGCAGTTTATATGGGAGTCTTTACTCGCATTTTTATTGTTTTGCATTTTTTATGACATTGTTTAGTCTGTAACTCGTATTTTGGTGCGTATTATAGTTATTGAGCATAAACGTTGAATAGGTTGAAATATGGTGAAATATAACAAGATTCGTATCACTGACTTTTAGACTTGTTGCTAAAAGTTACTGCTAATTAAAGGGTTCAATTTCAAATTATAAATTCTTAATTAGACTGGATTGATTATGCTGTTCCTTTGACTCGCAAACATCATAAATTTGCAGCGTTATACACCCCTTTTCTCTAATACATTCGAAAAGTTCGAGAAAGCTAAAGGCTTTTTCCATCCTCTTGCGAGCAATCACCATAAATAATTTCAGAAAGTTTGGAAAGCAATTTTCAATCCTCCCTCTGCTTGAAAATCTAGCTTTTCGGACAAAGCGGCATCGCCGGGAGGCTCCGCTGATGCTCAAAGGATTCACTCAGACTCGCGTACACTAGCGACTATAACATTGTATGCAAGTTGACTACCACACAATGCAAAAGTATAACAGAGTGCATTTTCTTATAAAATGTATTGTAACAGACTGAGAAAGAAATAATTAAATATAATTATAACCTTAATTTAATATTAACACGCGTTTCGTCCCAGGTCTGTATACTGGACTCATCAGTCAGTGTTAGACTACATTGATAGACCTTGCCTTACACGCCAAGATGTATAACAAATGTTAAACTTACGTACTTCCGTGATAATTTACTCAGTAACGACCCTACGGAAGATCTGATACCGAAACCGTATCGCCTGTCTCGTTCAGCAATTCTAGCCTATAGTTCGGGAGCGTCCCATATTCCCTCGACCTCAAGTGGACGCAGCATGAGGATTTTTTGCAATCGTGCATTCGAGCATGCGTTCAGAAAATTTGCAAGAAAATAATTCTTATATATTAAATAGTTGTAGTGATTTTGTTGACAATGTAATGATGCCAAAATCATCGTTTAATTTTCCTGTAGAAAATTTCAAAAATGACAATGCAGCAGTACACTTTTATACAGGCTTGGAAAATTATGAGAAGTTTTTCGAGTTGAAACGTTAGGCATAGCTGCTTATGAATTAAATTATCTATAATCAGAAACCAGTGAACATTGCCGTACTTAATCATTTTTTATAACATTAATCATTTTAAGACAACATAAACGTTATTATGAGGTGAGTTTATTATTTGATATTCCTTTAAAGTAAGTAGGAAATATATTTATTACTTGGATAAGGTTCATGAAGTTGCAGTGGGAAGAGATATCGCAGTGGCCATCAAGAGAATTAGTAACATATTTTACTCCTGATGATTTTCGGAATAAGTTTCCTGGCACGAGAAGAATTATTGATGGCACTGAGATTGTTATTCAAAAACCTGGTGTACCTACTGCTCAATAAAGTACGTTCTCCACATACAAAAACAAAACAACAATGAAGACGCTTATTTTTGCATATTCTGAAGTTTCAGTTTCATATATTTCAATAGCTTATGGTGAATACATTAGTGACAGACAAATTATGGAAAGAAGTAATTTCATGAATTTGCGTGGTCCAGAAGATTCGATTATGGCAGATCAAGGATTTGATATCCAAGACTGTTAGCTCCATACAGAATATATTTCATTATTCCTGCTTTTTTCAAGAAACGAAATCAGTTGTCGAGACAAACTGTTCTTACAAATAAAACAATTTCAAGTAAACGAGTTCACATTGAACGCATTATTGGCTTAGGAAAAACGTTTAAAATATTAGAAGGACCATTAAGTGATTCTCAAATAAAATTAGCAGATGATATCATTTTTGTTTGTTTTATGCTTTGTAATATTCAAGGCCTATTATAAGTAGCAACGCTTAAATTTATATAAAATTGTTTAATAAGTAATAGTAAGGAATAAAATTAATATTTTTATAAGTTAATACAACTATTTTTTTATAAGTAAAATCATTTTTATACAAGTATTTGTTTAATATTTAACTCTTGAAGTATAATTTATAAAACTAATTTGTTTATCAGCACAGAGCATATGTCCTTGTACCTATATATATATATGATACATACTATATGAGTTGATAAAAACCATCTTTCTCACACAAATATAAATAATCAACAGTTCCAGGAGAAATTACTTGATCTTTCGCACTAAAAGGACACTTGACTTCAAGGCAAATATTATCATCAATTATACCATCAGGCGATTATAATAAAAATAGAAGTTGGAATGACACGAATGATCCACATTGTGAAACCTTGATATTTGTTAGTGCTTCGAATTTTCTTATGGCATGCACTTCATATTTTTTGCCATGTTTAATGATTAAATCATATACAAGCTTTTTAGGATAATTAGTACAGCAAAAATCACTACACAAATTTAGAACTGTTAATGCGGAAACTTCTTTGTTCAAACCAAAATTTATTAGTAGATTGTTCTACTGTAAGGACTTCAACTTCTAGACGCTTTTCTGCTGTTATATTTATTAAATTCATTTCATTCTAAACTTCTAATAAACTTGCTGGTTCAAACAAATATAGCTCGGAGAACGTTTCTAACTTTGAGGCAGCAATATTCAAGCATTTGTGTTTAAAGTTTACGATATAATTTTCCATTTTTCTATATTTATCATGCCTTGGATCAAAGTTGTATAATTTTTCTTCTAATTTATCACATCTTTTTAATTTCAAATTTTTCACTTTAATTAGAGAAGCATTATATTTTAAATTTGATGAAATGTTTATAATTTTTAACTGCAAGTTTTTCTGATCCTTATATTTTTATTTTATAAAACATTTTTCATTGCTTCGAAAACCAAACAAATATGTTTACAATGGGCCAAAGGACCTTTTCTTGCTACACATTGGGTATCAAAGATAAACGTGTACGATGTTATTTTAACATCAACATTATAAATAACTATTTTCCTATACTCAGAAGCTACTCTAGTACAGACAAACATTTCCTTGTCTTCATTGCATGTTTTTCTTATACTTAATAGATAACCATCCTTATACATATTTTGAATGTTGCTATTGTTTATAGATGCTTGGATAGAAGATAAATATTGTGTATCAAAATGAAGCTGAAGCTCTAAACTATGAGACGCATTTAAATCTTTGTAACCTCGTCTTCTTCTGGTATTGTTTTAAAAAATAATTTGTCATAATGGCATAATCTATAAAAATCAAAGAACACAAGAAAAAAATCAAGTTTCTTCCAAATAAATAAGGTGACCTTTTCGCGCATCGGCAGCGCTGGCATGCGAGTATCTGTGACGCGGCAGTTTAGGGCATCTGGTGCTCCTTTTTGGCGTAGCTTATGTCCGCTTGCAGGCAGCAGCGCTCCTCGCTGGGATTTTAGGTTATGTTTGTGTGAGCGGCGGGAGTGCTACGGACGAATGCTGCACTAAAAAGGGGCACCAGAGGCCTAAACGAAGGGACACGAGTTGCACTTCAAATAGAGCAGCTGATGCCTACTAGAGGGCAGCCAGGGCGCGAACCTCTTTTCAGTGTAGTGAAATTTACGGTAAAAATTATCCTATATTATGGTAACTGTGAGAGTTTCTGACTTTCATACACTTTTTACTGACATGTACAATAAATTTGACCGTGAAATTTTCCTGTTTTCGGAAATTCCTAATCATTTTCAACTAAACAGAAAATAGCGATTAATACCGATAGAAAACCCAATGCGATTTGAGACGCCTAATTTGCTCTCCTTATTGGGGGAAAATATGAAAGTGGAGCTAAATTCATGCATAATAGATACAATTGATCTATGACCTCTCTGTGTGCGCATAGTGCGTAGATAATGTTTCGACTATTTTTTTTTTTTTTTTTTTTTAAATGGCATTTCGAACTCGAAAGTTCATCGCCTCATCTACGCAAGCCTTCCACGTTTCCCTATTTTGTGCCAACCCCATCCATTTCGCGCCTTCCCGCCCAATTTCAGTTATGTCTGATTTTACGTTATCCTCCCATCTGCGTCTAGGTCTACCAAGAGGTCGCGTTGCTTTCGGTTTTCCTTTCATTATGCGCGCTGCTGTACGATCATCGCCCATTCTTGCCACGTGCCCTGCCCATCTTAGTCTCCGTGATTTTATTATTCTGTTAATATTTGGTGACGCGAACAAATTATGTAGCTCGTCATTGTGCAGTTTCCTCCAGTCCCCAGTTTCCTCATCTTTCTTTGGCCCGTATATTTTCCGCAGAACCTTATTTTCAAATACCCTAAAACGATTTTCTTCCGCTTTAGTGAGCGCCCAGGTTTCGCACCCATACAAGATTACCGGCATTATTATAGTCCTATATATCCTTATTTTGACATTTTTCGACAGTAGCTTTGACTTAAGTAATCTGTTCACAGCGTAGAAGCAGGCATTACCCGAATGAAGTCTCTTATTAATCTCGGCTTTAATTTCGTTTCGATCATTTATAGTTGTACCTAAATATCTGAATTCGCTAACCTTTTCAAAAGTGAAATTTCCGACTCTGAGATCCCCCTCTGCTTCGCGAATGCCCAGTTTCTCCATGATCATATATTTCGTTTTCGATTCGCTCACTTCTAACCCCGTGTTTTTAGCCGCATTTATAAGGATTTCCGCATTTCTCGCCACCGTTTCACCATTATCTCCCACTATATCCAAGTCATCCGCATAGCCTAAAATTTGCGTTGTTCCGTTGAGTGTTGCGCCTAGCTCGCTAGCCTGCATTTTTCTAACAACATGCTCTAGCGTCAGGTTAAAGAGTACCGTTGAAAGCCCGTCACCTTGCTTCAAACCGTCGCGTATCATGAACGATTCGGATACATTACCGCCTACTCGGACCTTTCCAGTGCTTCCGTTCAGACATATTTGAATTAATTTTACGAGTTTTTTTGGTACGCCAAGGAGCACTAGGATTTCATACATTTTGCTTCGTTTGACAGAGTCGTACGCTTTCTTAAAGTCCACAAATAGCTGGTGTATAGTTTCGCAATATTCCCACTTTTTCTCTAATAATTGTCTTATGGTAAACATTTGATCGCTCGTTGACCTGTTGCGCCGGAATCCACACTGATAATCTCCTATTATATCTTCCGCGAATGGTGTGAGTCTGGCCTGTATTACGTTTGACAGAACTTTGTAGCAGGTAGCTAAAAGTGAGATTCCCCGGTAGTTATTGCAGTCTGTTTTATCTCCCGTTTTGAAGATCGGTATGATGATGGATTCTTTCCAATTTTCTGGTATTGTTTCATTTCTCCAAATAGCACATACTAGATAAAAAATTTTAGATGTAAGCGCGGTGCCTCCATATTTAAGTAGTTCAGCTGGTATAGAATCGTTTCCTGCGGCCTTATTGTTTTTTAGCTTTTTGATCGCGGCCTCTACTTCTTTGTAGGTCGTTTCGTCCATATGGAGTTCAGCAGTGTGGATTTCGTCTCCCATTTCCTCGGAGTTTTCATGCACGTTTAATAACTTATCGAAATAATCTTTCCATAATTTCAATAGTTCATTTTCGCTTGTCACGAGGTTCCCGTCCTTATCCTTCATTAACTGCGATCTACTCTGAAAACCCTTCCTAATAGCGTTTATTCCTTTGTACATCTCGCGCGGGTTATTTTCCCTACTATTATTTTCTATTTTTCTAATTTCATTTTTCTGATACTCGCGCTTCTTGTTTCTGTAAATCACACGTACTTGCTTTCTTATTTCATGGTATTCTTCTACGGCCCTATCGCTTTCATTGTGTACACTATCTAATTTAGCCTTCTTGCGCCTTTTAAACCAGAGTTCGCACTCTTCGTCAAACCATGGTTTGCTCTTCGGCCTTTTTTTCTTACCCAGTACTTTGTTCGCGGCCCCTTTTATAGTTTTTTCGATAGCCCCCCACAACCTGTTCGGATCGTCATCTACTCCCGTCTGTTCATCCGTTTCCTCGAGCGCCTGAAATCGGTTGCTAACTTCTACTTGGTACTTGATTCGCTCTATCCCGCTTCGTAGTTTTCCAATATCAAAGGTTTCTACTTTGTTCGCTCGCTTACTATTTTGACCGGCTACTAATCTGGCTCTTAATTTGGCCACTACGAGATAATGATCTGAGTCGCAATCCGCCCCCCTATAGGTCCTTACGTCGAGTACATTCGTGTGGCGCCTCTTATCAATAAGAAAATGATCGATTTGATTGTGCGTGGCCCCATCCGGCGATGTCCACGTTGCCTTGTGTATATCCTTGTGCTTGAAGCACGTGGTCTTGACTATAAGATCTTTTGCGGCTGCGAAATTTATGACCATAATACCGTTATCATTGCTGGTTTCGTGCAGACTTTCTTTGCCTATGGTGGGCCTAAACATTTCCTCTCTCCCTATTTTAGCATTGAAATCCCCCACTACTATTTTGGTGTCGTAAGACGCGAATTGGTCGATTAATTGCTCTAAAGTTTCATAATAAAGATTTTTGACTTGTTCCTCTTTGTCCTCCGTGGGACAGTGGACGTTAATAACCACGTAATTATACCACGCTCCGTCGATGATGATATACGAGAGTCGGTCATTCACGAAATTGCAACTTTTAACGGAATGTATGATGCTTTTGTTAACAAGAAATCCGGTGCCTAGAGAATGCCCGCTCGCGCCCCCATATAAAAAGGTGAAGTTACCGGATCCTAGCATCGCGTTATCTTTCCATCGGGTTTCTTGTATTGCTACCAAATCTAAATTGTACCTCTCAGTTTCATTTATGATTTCCCGGAACGCGCCTGCTCTGTGTAGACTGCGTACATTCCAGGTTCCCACCCTTAAGTTTCTTTTCGTTTTGGTTTGGTTTTGTTTTCTTTGAGCCATGATAGTAAGTTAAACCCGCGCGTTTTGGATCCTGTTCCGATCGCAGGTGAGTCCATCCGTCTAGGGGTGATAACCCTCATACCTCCCTAGAACTAAGTATGAGAGCTTTCTGACTTTGGCGAGGACACAGTCAACTCGTCGTCAGACACACTCGGTTTCATTCTCATATCCTAACGCCCCCCTGCAAGGCAGCGCGCCTTCGCTGGCTTCGTTGCCATGTAAGACCAGGTGGCGAATCATTCTACACATCCCCTCTCAGGGCAGTTGTCATCGCTCCCGCATCCTCCACGACAGCAGGATTTTTGGCCCATTTTTTGTTTGAAATGTGTGGTAAAAGAGATAGATTACAGAGTAAGGTAGAAGAAGAAAGTAAGATAGGAGATTTTGTATAGTGTTTGTAGTTGTTGCGGTGCTTGCGTAGTGTTTCTAGATGAATGCGTTCGCCAGTGCGGGCTCATCACACCCACGCCTGGGCCTATCGGCTGTCCGCGACTGCTTATTCGCTTTATTCGCAGCTAACCTCTTTCTCAGGGGTCGTTCCTCAATCCGCAACCTGAGGACGCGCTGTGTAGTGGTGATAGGCACCCTCCCGTCCGCTCTGGACGACTACGCCCAGGACCCGCTTAGGGTAACGGCGTTGCAACAGAATGTTTCGACTATAGCGTTCCAAAATTTTAGTGACATTTAGTTGAAATTTCCAATGTTAACTCGAAAGGACAGCAGATCAAGGGTGGCAACAGATCGTATATAAACTTCATATTAAGTCTAACACAAACATTAAGATCCTTATATTAGTAATAATAATGCTGTAATAACAACTGAAAGTAAATATGCGATTAAAGATCGATTTTGCACACATTTAACTATGTATTTCATTATATAAACTGTACGTATTCAATTTTTTTATTATTTTTCTCAATAATCATATAAGACATTTTTACTCTACAGCAGATTAATTTTATTACGAATTATGGTCAAATTCATCTAAATAACTATATAAGAACTGCCGCAATGTCTCAATACGCGTCAATACGTTTACCATGTTAGCTGGTAACGTTTACCTTTAATTTCTCTATTGAGATCTGACACGGGGGCGTGGCCACTATACATAGTACACATAATTTCGGGTTTGTCTGCACCATATTGACGTCTCAACCAATCACGTTCGAAAATTTCCGGGCCCCGTCTAGTTTAGCTAGAATCCACCAGATGGCGAGGGCTCGATGTCAGATCTCAATATGTAATGCATTTTTAACCCCTCAGTATTGAGTGATATGTCAAATTCGAGTGATAATTCACCTCTTGCGAACCGAAATTCCTCCTCTTATCAGACTCTGACCCCGTTTACCGCTGCAGAAGTAATTTTTCACTCCTTCACATTTAGAGAGGGAGAGAAAGAGAGACTACCCTAAAGCTCGATAGATGCAGACGCGGCGCAGCGCGGTCTTACTGGCGAGCGGCGGCGGCGGCGGCGCGTAAGACGAGCTGGTAAGAGAAATTTCTCGAATGATAAGGACGGCGCGCGAGAGCGCGGGAACCGGAAAGGGGGGGGGGGGCGGGTAACGGAATGGAGGTCGTTCCGTGGCCTAAGGGCTCGTTCCAGGATATGAAGTTTCCTCTGCTCGCTCGCCTCGCGCTCTAGCCCCGATATCGCTCTATCTCCGTCTGTCTCTATCTCTGGCTCTGCTTCTCTCTCTCTCTTTCTCTCTCGCGAGCGCGTTCACTGCTCCTCTCCGCTGGAATCTGCCGTTATACTCGAACACATCCTGCTTTACGAGGAAGAAGGCACCCGCGCGAGTATACCCACCAAGCTTTTACTCCGCGAGTTTTACACAAAGGCCAGATAGCGAGATTATTTTTGCCTCGCGGGGCCCCGAGCGGAGGCTTGTCTGGCTGTGCTCTATGTTCGCCTTTAGGGTCCGTTGTGAATGGGAGTTTTGGTTTTTGATTTGACGAGCTGTATATGGAGGTGGATAGTGCGCGGCCCATCTCGGGTTGCGAAGTGGCTGTGAAATGAGATCGTGTAACGTATGAATTCGTGTGCTTGAATAAATGTAGCAAGTACTGTTGTATTTTCTGCTGTAAAAGTATTCAAAGTAATAATTCTTATTGACTTAAGTAGGAACTATACGTGTTTTCTTTGTTTGGTCTGGATCTGGCATTGAATAATCAGCTTTAACGTCTTCAAGAGCTTCTGTTTATCTTTCACTATCTCTATGGAGGCGGAAATGCAGTAGGGAACTGCAGCATAAGCAGTATTCTAGTTCCTGCAATTAAATTGTTTGTTACATTAATTAGATGAGCGTTAGAGAAGACCACTTTTTACCCATTAATGAACACATAAAATATGAACTAAATCTTATTGAATCGAACCTGCTAAACATGATGCTGTTATTAGTTTTCAGTGAAAATATGGGGAATATTACGATAAGTATCCAGGAACAAAAGCGTAGTAAATTAAATTATGAATTTGATAAATTCAAAATGAAATATTTGAAATGACTTAATCATTGGCTAATTTAGCTTATGATAAATTAATGAATACAATGAATTATAATTTAACAATAGAAATACCAAAATAGCGAACGCTATTTTGCCATTTTCGGCAAAATAAGTGCGACAACCCGACCTGAAGTTCAATTACGATCCGCCATGCAACCACTGACCCCACCACTGATGCCGGTGAATTCATCTTATTATTAAATTACCGTTCAAAAATCGGTATAAATTTCTGGAAATGAATCACCGAGAGGCCAAAGAATAAGCTCTACCCTAAAAAATAATCATATCCCACAAATTTTCAATGAAAAGTAACAGCAGCATCATACACATCGGTTCGAAATCCGTAAGGCTCACGCTATTTTCAACATTTTCATTAGATTGGCAAAAAACGGCATTCTTAACATTCTTATTTCATATATAGTCATTGCGTCATTGACAACATTTAGCATTAAAAACCCGCGCTAAAAGCGATGCGATCGGCCATCGATCGCAAACCAGTCGAGTTCACCCTGGCTTAGCGCGCGCGCGCGACACAAAAGAGCTTCGCTACTGCTACCTCCACGGGAGGAAAATTTAATTTAGAATCTGCCCGCCACGAGCGAGAGCGAGTCACATAACGCGCTCTCACTCCCTCTCTCTCTCTACAGCATACAGCACCGACCGGATTTTAATTATGTCGCTCGCGCCCGCTCTCCTGCGCTGCAGTCACGGCTAAATAAAGAGCGCTACAATAAAAGAAGAAGAAGAAACGCGAGAGCCGGCGTGAAATAGAAAAAGGCAAAAGGTAGAAATAAAAAATCTCGAAATTCCCCGAGCTGCCGGTGGAAAATTGCGAATGCGCGTTGCACCGCGAGCTCTGCATATATCCATGCGAAGGCAGCAGCGAGGCGTGGGACTGAAAAGAGCCGTGCACACGCGTGCACACACCGCGCGGAGGGAGAGATGCGTGCGCGGAGTTGCGAATAAGTGCCACGGGAGCTCGTGCCTCCGGATGCGACACCTTCGCCAATGCGCTACAGAATGGACCGATGGATAAAGAGCCGCAGAGTTGCAGCGCGTGCAGCTTTCGGCGCTATTCTTCGGGCCGCGAGCACGGAAGCCGTTTTTTACCTTTTTGCGAATTCCACGCGAGGATATTTTTATTCAGATCCGAGAAGGGTCCAGTGCGACAACGGCCATTGGCTTGGCGCGAGGGATATTCTATTTGCGCGCGCGGGCTCGTTTATATGCGCGACTCTACGAGAGGCCCCGACTATCTCCGAGTCTCGAGGGAGCGAGGAAGCGAAGGAAAAAAGTAGGAAGGCGAGCGTGCGAATTCTCGATGCGAAGTTTAAATCATGACGGAGTGCGTGAGTATACGTGTAGAGGATGGAAAAGTTCGGGACCGTGGAAGCCCGAGGAATTGCCACGTTCGAATTTTCGGTGGTTAGGTGTGTAATACAGTGTGTTTGGGTGTGTATGGGATGCGGATGCTGCGCGACTACGTTGTAAGTCGACGGTTCTCGCGGGCTGTGATATACTGCGTTGTAAATATTTTAGGGGATAGGTGTGCGTCGGGGAGATGGGTATCAAGATTTATGGTAGGAGCTTCTTGGAGATTTTTATCGTTTCGCTGTCGTCGTTTAATCAGAGGATTTGTTGAATGTTTAAAATCTATTTTAGGGGGCTCTATACAAATACGGTTCTTATATTTGATTGTTTTTTCGATATTTTATTTGATTGCATGCATTGACAAGTAGCGAGGGTATATGAGCGCTATGGCTATAGTCAAGTGATGCACATAATAAATGGGAATAAGCTTCGATTATAGTTCGATTTACATCGTGAAAAACGCACTGAACCAAAATCCGATCACTTATTTTTGCTTCTTTTCTATGGAATTATATGCTTTGGTAAATAGTTAAGAATTTGCCAGCAGTGATAGTTCGGGGCGATTCTGGCTGAATATTGTATGCCGGTAAATTATTTTTCGGTGCTGAAACAATAAAGGGATTATATCGTTTTGATAAGAATGGGCCAGTAAAAAGAATAGACGTTGGCCCGAAAATGTCTCAGAGTCAGTGCAATACTTTTTGCCGATATTGAAAGAAAACAAAACATCGCGAAATCGTCAAGCGTAACTTAACCTACTTTTTAGGCCAGTTTTTCACAAAATATTAATTTAATGTATGATTACTAACCTTACGTGAAATTTTCAGCCGCGTGATAGTAATCTGTAGTTATGATTATTACACTAAACTTTGAGTGAAGTGCCTCGCATGCGTTTAAAAATGTATATTTCTTGTACAATTTTGAATATATCAAGAAGAAAAGTGTTGTACTGGCCCGTTCTTATCATCCCCGTTACATCTCAGTACTGGACCTCTAACGTTTGCAAGTACTGGTAGTGTTGGCAATTAATACTCTAACAGTATTCTGCCGAGAGAAAATTCTTCCATGGGTCTTTATTTAAAGATTTGACAGAAGAAACATAAATCTCGCATGCGGCCAAATTTTCAATGAACATGGGCTTTAAAATAATAGTCGATTATGTTTTTTTAACTTCACTAAGTTTTGGCAACTTCCAGCAAGGAGATTAATGAACAATAAATGCAATAAAACGCTTATACTATACTGATAATAGTTATTTTATATTAAAAAATCAATTTAGACTATTATTTATTATTCTTTATGAAAACATATAATTAAGGATGGTAGAAAAGGTAGCACCTTTTTTTCTCCTTTTTAACCTAAATATTTAGTTCTCATAATATAAATATAGTATAATATTGAAGAGTGCGCGCTATCTCCTGAATCTTACGTTTCCCTTCTAAAGTCGGTGACCTGTAAACATTTGACCGCCCTCCAAATTTATTTACTTCCGACGTCTCTTAGAAGCCACGAACCATTACCAAACGACGCCACTCCACAAACGAGACAAAAAGCTGACTTTAGTTACCCCCACTCGCGAGGCCTTAATCAATATAAACGAATAACAAATTACAGACCGACCGTCCATCCAAAACATAAAACAAAAAGCTACGTAATTCGCCTCGAGCGCGAACGAGCCCCGAGACCAACGGTGGAGCTGCGGCGAGAGAACACAATTCGTTTCGCATCGACAAAGAGCTCTCTGTATGAAAATTAGCCGTACGAAACGTTAAAAGTTGGCGGCGCGCGCAGTCGTCGGGGAGGAATTTGCATGACAGTTTCGCGGCAAACTACTTGGAAGAAGAAGTAGAGCGTCTCGCTGCTCCTCGCTCTGTAAACGTATTACACCGAGCGACTCTCTCTCGTCTCACTGTCCTGGGCTCGCTCGCTCGTTCACTCCCCGCTACAGTGCGACTTTTAAGTACGCTCTTCCGCCCCTCGGTACATAATACTCCGTTAAAGCTCGCGACTTTTAGTATTGGAGGCGCATATATTGCGCCGGCGGAGCACTTTTTCCAGCGCTGCTTTTGCCTTCGCTTGAATTAAGGAGGACTCGGTCTCACATGTTCCAGAATGGAGGCCACTTTTAATAATAAAAAAAGAAAGAGTTCTTGTAAGTAACCCGTAGTTAATTAAGAGAGTATCAAACACTTGATAAATAATAAAAAAAAGATGTTTTATCGAGTAAAACGCTTTTATCCTCAAATTAAAAGGAGATAGTAATTAATATTTAGTGTACAAAATTATGCTAAACATTTTAGAGAAATATCTATCTACTTTAATGTTTGTTTAATCAAAAAAGAGAGTAAACGGCCTTATAATCTACTAAAATATGCAATAAATACGAATCGTATAACATTCATATTTGACGGAAAAAATTGAACTGAATATTTTTTAGCCCTGGCTAGAAACTCGTTTACAGCGACATGCTTTTAAACCGCATTCTAGGTAAAATCTGACTAATATTTGACATAAGGTAAAATGTTTGAAATAGTACATTATGTAACAAGGACTAAAAGTCGAATATTTTTCCCGTAGGTGAGTTTCACCCGAGGGAAAAATCGACTTTTTCTCGAGTTACATATAGTACTTTTTGACTTGGAAAGCGGGACTAATAGACTGTTAAAAGACAGTCGCAAATTAAGGTTCTTGGTAGAACTTGATGATATAAAGAAACTTTGACTATTTTCTAGTGAAATCACTTCTTTCCCTAGGGAAAAAATTTTTTTTTCCCGCAGTTGCGGGAAAAAAGTGATTTACGGACAAAAAGTGTAATTTTAGTCTCGCTTTTCAGGGAAATAGTGGCCATTTTCGTTCACATGGGCATAAAATCAATTTATATCATACTAATGAGACTATAACAGCAATAATCAATCAAAATTACTTAAAAGTAAATACTACAAGCCATATTACGGTAATTGTAAACATATTTTACACACTTAAAAGTTGAATTCAATCTATAAATATTAGAGGTCTGGATCTCTGCTTACTTTTCATACTTTATAGACAGCGTAAAACGCTCCGCTATAATTTTTAGTGCCCACAGATAAATGATAATAAAAGATCAAATCAAGGTGGTTGGGGTTGTGGCCGATTCGGTATCTACTATCTATGCATACGTACTATTTGCAGATAGCATGCATGTGGTCGAAGTGATCGATCCTGATGTCTAAGTAGGGTAATTGCGCCAAGTATGTAATTTATACTTCATCACAGCTAACCGTGCCAATATTACATTCGATAAACTATTATTCAAACACGTTATCACGAAAAACTATCGGAATTCACGAACTACCTAGACCTCGACATCGGCCACTTCGATTACTTATGCTTCGGCTAGACCTACGCTTTAACAGAGTCTCTATTTAATATTGAAAGTGCAATAAAACTAATACAAGCACAGTTTGATAAATTTGGAAAAGTCCAATGGATAGGGAATAATTTTCTGTATTTTTACATACTGCACAATATTTATTTACAGAAATAGACTCGATGTTGTTCAATGTTTAAAGTTAAATAGAGACTCTGTTAAAGCGTAGGTCTAGCCGAGGCATTAGACAGCATCTCCAAACAGTACGTACGCCTAAATATTGAAAAAATGTCAAACGCACTACCTACACCCCATTAACGGCTACTCCAATCACTTAGACCCGATACAAACATAGGCCTATTGATATTGATAAACAAATCGAAAATAGGTTAGGTATGTTATTTTTTGTATCAATTATATTCTTAACTTGTTCTTAGCCGCAGATTGTATCTAATATTTAGCTTATTTTCAATTATTATTATTATTACGAATATATCTGTAAATTAATGGCTTAACTAGCCAACTAGCTTATTTTTCTACCAGACAAAAGCAATATATATATATAAGATATCACGTTTTTTCTAGATTATGTCCCAAACCCTACTCAATGTCTTAGGAAAATCCATAACCCAAAGTAAGTAAATATTTTACAATCGAAACAAGATCAAAGATCATCCAGAATTCCCAAACAGCCGAAAAGCCAGAGAGCACTTGACCATTCCCACGCTCAGCCGACCCCAATAAAACCTCATCTCCCGAATCCAAAACATCGCTCCGACCTGCGATACACCCAACTCCAGTCTCCTCGCTCGAGCGAGGTTCAAAGGGCGAATCTTCGCACACCTAGCACAGAATCCTCCCTCGCTCGCTCGCGAGTTTCCATAACAGCTCGCTCGCAGCCTAAGAGAGAGCCCGGCATTATTCCGAATGTCGTCGAGGTGAGTGTCAGCGCGCCCGAATATCTCTCGCAAACACACACCCGGCCGCACACACAGAGACAGACGCACGCTTGGCAATAAGCTCGCGCGCGCGCGCTCCGGCTTTCCGGTATTACGCGACAGCGGAATCTCGGGCAGCGGCGCGCACACACACAGGCATGCATGCATGCATGCACCGTGCGGCGCTCCGACTCGCAATTAGCCGAGTCGTGTGTCATGTTCGAAGTCACGAGGGCAAGTGCAGGCGCGCGCGCGCACGTGCCGCGACACCACGACGCTTAACCGGCTTCTCTCTGTTTCTGTTTGAGCAGAGAGACAGAGAGCAGATGCCAAGCAGGGCAAACGCCAGTGTGCATGTGCGTGTGCGAGGGTGTGTGATTCGTAGTCGAAAAGTCGAGGATACTACGACTCGACTCTTGCCGCTGATGCTGCTGAGCTAACGAAATTTCTGTCTACCCAGCGGTGAGATGGGTACGCACGCACGTAGAAGACTGACTGGATTGAATTTATGATTGGTATTATTTTATGATGTTTGGGGCGGAGCGGGTTTTTGTGGGAAGGTACGGAATGTCGAGAACTTTCTGAGGAATTGGCGAAGATAGGTGACGTACATATTGATGATGGGTTGCTGATTATTTGTTTTTGTTTGAGTTTGATAAATTAAATTTAATTGATTGTTACGAACAGAAGTAATGATAATTATTGTAAAGTAAAATTGACGGCGAATATAATAATGTTAAATTGATAATAAATGAATATGTAATGTAAAACTGCTGAAAAGCAATAGCTACAGCATTATGAAAGAAAGAGAACCAAAAGGAATCGACTACGCGTAAAGGTTGAGCATGTGTTTTTGTCTCAAGTGCATTTTCCCGAAAGAAAGTCGTAAAAAAAGGGCCAGCGTTGGCGCTCTCGACAACAAGGCAGTATAGTTTTGACTCTCGCATGGTTCAGATCGTGTGACTAGTAGGAAAAGCATCGGCTTTTGGCGTAAATGCGTCACAGGAATATTTCGGTTAGACATTTAAATAAATATAATTTTGAAAGTTTAAACTGTGATTGAATTATTTATTCCTCCTCGCGTGACAACGGCTTTGTGCCGTAACATTGATGTTTATGAATTTAGTACGGTTTTGTTATTGTTTGACCTGTCTGATGATTGCATTTAGTTCAATGAGAGGCCATGAAGATGCATTCTGTATTATTTATAGCTATTTAAGTGATAAATCCGAATTCTCGCATGTACGCGTATAGCGTAGATGTTGTCCTCGGATTCGTAATCAGCAACGCCAAAAACTATAAACTCATATACAGTGCATTTTATAACTATAGAAACATCCGAAATTTTCACGTTTAATTGTATGTATTTTAACTTTTTTCATAACTATAGAAACACTTTTAATTTTTGGACCGATTTAAATCAATGAAATTTTTCTATACCTAATTTTCAATTTTTTTAAAACCAACTTGTGATTTAGTCAAACGTTATTGTAGAAAAAAAATTCTGGTAAATTTTAAAGAGAATAAAATTTCCTTTTATTTGCTTTTTCTAAAATTATCTTACGATTTATGCTTCAAAAGTTACAGATTTAAATACCCCTGCCAATTCATTGGCACTTAGCTTCCTCAAACTAAATTAATTATTCTAATACAAAATTTTTTGTTCTTATAAATTAATTTTAAATTACTATATCTCTTTTTACTCAGAATATTAAAAAATGTGTGCTGATTTATCATTGATATTTTATCAAAAGGTAATTTTTTATTAAAAGTACACATTTAGTTTAAACTACATTTTAATTCCACACTCGATCGAAAGTAGCATATATTTCCCGTAAACCCATATGCGGGGCAAAAGTAAAATTAACATTTTTTTCTTTTACAATTTTTTTTACAATACTATTCGTTTTATAATAAATTGATATACATCTAATGGTTTTTTACAAAAAATAAAAAAATTGTAATTACAAAATAAACAAAATATTTATTTACATATTTTCCATTTGATTTACATAATATTCATAATGTACATGGGATATTCCAGTACTTTTTCAAAAATGTGAGCGCAGGGGTTCTCGAAATCGGCTGGCCCCGAGATAAATTATAGTACAGTACGAAATATGAACCTAGCTCAATTTTCAGCCCCGGAAAGCCCCTAGAGGCTAAGATATGGCCATAGAAAGTCGACAAATAGGGCTTTTCACGGGTATATTTGACCCATTTTAAAACTGCCGTCAAAAATCGAAATTAACATCTTTTTTAATTCTGCACGTCAGGCTATCTTATTTTATACAAGATCTTAAAGTGAATCATCGTTATTGTAAAATTAGATATCGTCTAATTTAGACTTTAAAAAAGAAAAAGTTGACAAAACAGTAGAGACTTTTTTATTTGTTATTCAATTTTAATTTAGATGGTCTCATTTTGTTCCTTATAAGATTTCATTGGGACGTACCCATATAAAAATTAAATGACATCGAATAACCTGCAAAGTTACCTCCATAAGTGAATTAATTCGTTGTTTATAAACTCAAATAAAATGTATTTTGACACTTTAAAAAATAGACTTGTCGTTTTGTCTTTTTAACACAGAATTAACTAGGAAAGAATAACTTTTTATTGGAATATTTAATATGGTTGGAGGAAACTAACTGCCAATGAATTGGCAACGGTTTTTAACACAGTCTCGTATTTTGCAGGAGTTCTTTCTGTGCGTCCAAGGAAAGAGTATCTACGTATACCAACAAAAGTAAGACAATCAGTTATTGACTATTATTTGGACGATTCTAACAGTAGACTATATTGAGAAGACTAATTGTTTGAATCAATCGTATGATATTGAAGACAATAATAATTAAATTATAACAAAAAGCAAACAATAAATGCCTAATAATGTATTCAAAAGACAAAATCAAATGTATTATAAAATAGTTCGAGTGCAATAATTTTCTGGTTTAAAGCTATCAGCTGTTGAAATTTTGCACATTTCAGTTACATGTACAATGATGTACATTGAGGAGCTACAAGACTCAATGAAAATAAATGCATGTTTGTTGGAATAGGTATAAACAAATCACAAATACAGAAAAGATTGTATTTGTAAAATTTGTGATCTTCGTAGGAATTGCCTCTGATAGGAACTTATTATTTGGCTTGCATCAATTATTTGCTGGAATGCTACCAGCCAACGTATGATGAATTTACAGTATTATTCCCTAACATTGTGATAGAATTTTGTGTGTTTATTACCATGTGTTTTCATACAGGTTCTGGGTATGATCATTCTTTTTTCTAAAGTACCATAGTTTATTATAATTTCTTAGTCATTCATAAGCTGTCAAAGTATGTTTGTGTGGGTTTTAATGTTTGATATAAGAAATGTTTCTTTATTATTTTGTTCATGCGATAACAAACGTTAAAATTTTTATAATAAATTAAATTTATTTGTAGAACATAACTCTTCCTAAGAGTGTTGCAGAAACAACATTAATAATTTAATGCTGACTAAGAGGAACTACAAATTGTGCGGGGATTGTAGAAATCGTAATAAAATTAATTTGTATGCAATAAAGCTAGCATTCCGCATCCATTATATTACAATTAATGTAATTGGTACTATTACTTTAATTCTAATTTCAAGGTAATAACGACTGTATTAAAAAGAAATAAACAAATTTCAACTGATAACTTCAACGACTTTTTGAAAATTCATAATCTTCAAGTTTCATATGTTTAAGGTGTTAAAGTGTGAGGTTGTCAAAGTTATTGCAGCAGTTTCTGGCAGCAGCGAAAATGTATAAATCAATACATTTCTTTTATGACCAATCATTGCCAAAATCGTGAATTGAATTAGGTAAATTACGCTATTCTATTATTATGCTTCCTCATAGAGGAAGCTTTGTGATGGTAAAAAAACGTTTTGCTAAAAACATGTTAGAAATATATTTTGAGACATTAGGTGTCAGAATACACTATTTTTAGAAAAAGTCTGTATGGATGTGCGTGTGTGTGTGTTGTTAAAAACAAAAATGTACAGGCACTTTGGTATAAAATTTTCATTATTCATTTACTCGCAAAAGCGTATCGCAGTTATAAAATTAAAATTATATGCACACAATCAATTATATTTGGAACTTTGATCTCTATCACACGTCGTCAATAGTAAGAATACTTATATGTCTATATCACATAACGCCAGAAATTACAAAGCACAGAAAAATAAATTAAATAAAAATACATACTAGTCATACCATAAATCTATCGCGTCAGGATATAAAATACTTGTGCACTCAACGCTTCACATTCATACTTATCTCTCATACTAATAAATATATACATAAATACAATAACGTATAAAAATAATAAATTAGGACTGAACATGAATAAACTAGGACGAATATACAGAAAACGTTTAACGGTTCAACGTTGTGTAGTTGGGTCACCGTGTAATTGCTTGAGGTGCCTGCCTAACGCCGTTTTAAACGTACATAATGATGGCAGACACCTTGCGCTGCAGGGAAGCGAGTTCCAAAGGTGCGCACCCTGGGCTCTAAGTGAATATAGGCCCGTATCAGTGCGCGACCCCGGAACTGATGGCTCTTTCGTACCTCTCCGACCTGAAGTCCTGGCCTGGTTTTTTTCGAAAAGAGCAGTAAGATACGGTGGCTGCAGCATAACAACCGCTTTATAAAGCAGCAGCCCCATAAAATACTCTCTTTTCTACTTCATATCTAACCAGCCCAGGTTCTTCCTGTAAGGAGTGATATGCACGTACCACCTAACAGCACATATATACCCAACACATGAATTTTGTGTGTGCGTGCGTGCGTGCGTGTGTGTGTGTGTATGTGTGTGTGTGCGTGTGTGAATGAAGATTACTCTAAAAATTCGTGGACAAAATTAATGTTTCAGGGCTCAATAATTTTGTTTTTTAAAAAGGAAGGGGAGCTGTAAAAAAATGTTTGTTTTTCGATGCTTTTTATGTTTTTTAGCGGTTTTTCGATGTTTGAGTTTTAGTTTTTCGCGGCTTTTGGTATGATTGAAATAATGTCATCGATTCATTCTCTTTTTGGATTTGAAAGAGCATAAAATTATCTATCTTTTCTGACCCGAAATTTTAAATAGGCTACTTTCTTTTTCTGTTATACACGAAAACGTCCTGTTATGTTTAAACAGGGAAATCTGGGAAATATAACATGGAATATTTTCGAAAAAATTTGAGGTGATTATAATTATTAATTTTGTAAAAAAAATCGTTTCTCTGGTGAAGGATAACTTGAGTAAAGCGGCAGTATTCCTTCTGAAAATTTCCAGAAAGGTAGCTTTTTACTATCTCTTGAGACTGTTAGACGTCTAAATTATAACGATCTTTAAATTCCGAGTTATTTGAGGTTACGTATTTTAAAAAATTTTTTTTGATCGTTTATATCTCGAGAACGGCGCGGTCATTTTTTGCAAACCAGGACTCATTTTTTTCGCTTTTTAATAAAGATTCTGAATTAAAAATAAATTATGAGATTCATCAATCCGTTTTTTGTTTTACAATTTCTTTATTTTACGATATTCTGAAATCGATAAGGTAAATTATTTGTGTATTTTAGAAATAATATGATTGTTTAATTCTTTCTTTCTTTTATTTAATGGCCGTGTGTCGACTCTTTTTTGGGACTCCAATATGTCACAATGCATATGTGTTTTTGTATTTTACATTTGTATTTTATATACTTGTTTGTTGTGTTGTTCGATGTTGGTCGAACGAAACACACCACCTGCTTACTAGCGTCTCAGACGCTTTTAGGCATTTAAAATAAAAAAATTTTTTTTATAAGTTCTCTAAATATGTTTTATATATTGTTTTTGGTAAAACTTTATTTTTGTCATTATAAAACTTCCTTGATGAGGAAATAAAAAACATACTGTAGAAAAATTTTCATCAGACATTTAACAAATGTTTAAAGTATCAAGTTTTTTTACAGATCTACGTACATTTTTTAGAGATTGAGTACTTTCTTTTATACATTATTAATAATAGAAACTATAAATAGATTTATACAAAAAGAGGTAAAATTTAAAGATGTGCTGATCTGTTTATTAAATCATAAGTATGAAGATATGTTTTTGAGTTCTGGTGAAATACCTGTATTCAAATTTTTTCATCTTTTGAAAGCTGTATTTGGTTTCCTGATTATGCACAGGATTGAACCAAGGCTTAAATTCTTTGATTTGATGCAAAGAAAAAAGTCCTAATATTTAAATATTAGGGTACATCGAACGAGTCACTTTATATTTCTTTATGACCTGATGCATCTATGTGCTTCATCAGAATATAATTACAGCTTTTAGATGACGACAAAAGAAAACACACTCAAAGTTAAAATTATTTTGGATTTGCCCATATAAGGGATAAAATGACAAGCCCAACATCTGCCTGATGACATACATTTGTCAGTTATGGAAAACTGCTGTTTGCAGACCATAAAAATGCGTAAACTGTTTCTTGCGTTACAATTGTACGTCAATTGAACATCACAAATAATACCTGAATGTCATCAGTAAGGTAATAACACTTTAAAGTAAGAGTTAACTGATAATGGAGAAGAGAGTCTCCTTAAGCTTTCACGTTTGATCTGTATAGAAAAACTTTATATCCACATTCTTTTATGCATTGCTGTAATAAAAAAATTATATTTTTTTCATCACAAAAATTATATTTTTATCCATAACTTATTATCACATAATTCACTTTTTCACACTTTGAGGTTAGAATTTCATCGTTTTCGTTCGTTTTAAGTAAATATCTTTTTAATAAGTTCGGTTCGCTATATTGGTCATAGAGTTACCCAAAAATTTCTTGCATATTTACAAAAGTTACCATTCTTACTGCTATTCAATGAAGCATGGCACGTCATTCAATGTGGGATAAATTATTGTTTTTGGTTCAATAAATATACTGTAACATTTTAGTAAAGATTGAGCTAAACTTTATTTTTCAAGATCAATTTTAATAAGTCACTAAAATAAACTTTACGCCACTATTGGGTTCTTTTCAAGACGTTTTTTTGAAGATTCTAGAAAAAAGTATTATCTAGCTTACTTGGGTAAAAGTTTATAGATCAAAGAGGCAGGACAAAACAAATAATTCAAGCCCCAGATAACAGAAGTACTGCATCAGGAATCGATGTAAGAGCATTATATTACAGGTGGAATTGTCACAGTCAAAAGTTCTATAGAATCTCTCATATACGAAAGAATATACTCGGCGCCTTGCACATGAGGATTTCGAATAATATAACAAAATAACTGATATAAATTCTCTGACTAAACTCATATATAAGCAATTATGAATGCTAAGCTCAATTTTAAACACTGCTCTTATCAGCACTTTTATCGTTACATGTCGGTATCACTTATAAAACCGAAACTTAGAAATTCCAACTTTTCAAATTTTCCGTCCAACCAAACTGCATTTAATTCAGAACTAAGATATCGCTTGTATATAGAACCATTCTTCCACCTTATTTCATTATCGAGTTAATTAAACACGAAAACATTGACCCAGTTTCTCCGCAAGAGCCCCCATCGGGCCACTTCTAATCATCCCCGAACGAACTCCTACCCCCGATAACCCAAACACTTATAGCCCGTGCAACCATTGCCACTCGCGAAATCCGCACCCTACACTCTCCCAACACAGTTCAACCTACATTTCAACGGCATACCCCGAGCAGAAAAGAAAACCCGAAGAAGCAGCAAAACGAGAGAAACTCAGCGGGAACGAGCTCAAAAGATCCGAGAGCAAGCGCGAACGAGATCAACCGGCGAGTTTAATAGAGTGAGGTACTGGCTACCAAGCCTCGTAAATCCTCCTATGACCCGGGCGCCGAATGTCTTGAATCCTCGGTGCCGCAGTGGAAAGAGATCCGAGCGGAATTGCCGGTGCTGCAGGGCACATAACGCTCCCGCCGCGCTCGTTTCTCCCCGGCGCGGCGCGTTATCTCCCTGCACACCTATACGCGTGCACCACTGCTCCCGGATGTGCTGGTCACAATGCAGCGTGTTTCAAAGGGAGAATCGCATTGTGCCGCTCCTTCGGGGGTCTTCATTCCGAGCGTGGAGCGTAGCTTCTTGCCTATTCCGCGTGTGGCACACCCCCCGTTCGACGAGAGCTCGCCGCAACCGCAGCGCGGGGAAGGATCGATTCGCTGGCTGACCTCGCGCCAACCATGTGTGCGGAGTGCTTCTTGAGCTCTTTCGCGGCCGCGGGAGGGGTGCTTCTTTTGGAGCGGGGTGGAAAAACGAAGCCGACTCGCCGGACGTGAGACGCGAGCGAAGCGGGCGGAGAGAGCTCTCGTGAAAGGAAATAGGCAAATAAACCGCGACATCGAGGGCGGGGGTGGGGCGGATGAAAGCAGATTTGGATTCGACTAGCATGGGGGAAGTGCGTTTAATTGGAATGCGATCGGTGAAAGGATTCGTGTGGGATTCTTCAGAAGACAAGTCAAGTCTGTGTTACAACTAGAAGAATGTGTATACAAATATTTTTCACGTACACTGCCATTGTACGAACATTATAATATCATATAGTAACTCGGTGAAATAGTACATTTCAATGTAAAATACTATTTCACTGAGTGAAAGGGACCTAACCATCAGAAAATTACTAATAAATTGATTATATATTTTAAGGTGAGAACAAATTGTTCATTATATTATAGTTATTTTTTGGTGAATTTAAATATTTTATCAAAATATAAAAGAAAAAAATTTTATTTGAATTTTTTTATAGTCGTTGTATCTCTCTATTTGGTTATAAAATGTCATAATACAGACTTGTATATTTCTTGCTCTGCAGCTAGGTTTTGAGCGTCAAACAGATCGGATCGAAACCTTGCGGCAAATAATGAAATATACAAGTTTATATTATGGTCGAACAAAGAGTCCTAATAATCAGTAAACAAATTATAAATTTTCTTTTTATTTTTTGATAAATTATTCAAATGTACCGAAAAAATATGTAATATTATGATGAATAATCTATTTGTAGTTTTAAGGTGATTAAATCCCCTTAGTTTGGTAATGATGTAATAATTTTTTTAATAAAAATATAATAATAATAGTAATCTAATCAGATAAATACAGGATAAATTGCATTGCCACCAAGAATACTTTAAAGTATAAACAAAAGTAGTAAACAACAGATACTTGTACATTAAATAAGTAATACAAAAATGTGCACTTATTCATAAATACAGCATAATTTCCTTGCAATTTCTATATCTAACAATTACTTTAAGTTATTTTTGTAAATAAAATACAATTTAGAATTTTGAATATGCATCTTATATGATCACAGTTTGTGGTCACCATAACTTTTGAACGCATTTGTGTTTTTCATTCAAATTTTGTAGTTTAGGGTCAATGCTCCAGTGAATGAACACTTATTAAAGAAAAACACAAATTCAATGATTTCTAATTATTCTTACTAGCACTAATGTGCTACCCCTGAATTTAAAACTTAAAAAGTCACTATTCAGCTTTTCACACTTAGAAAACCTTTTTCTAAGCAATCAAAAATGTCAGATGACTTGCTCATTCATTGTTAAATGTTCATTTACTGTCAGAAAATGTGTATAAACTAAAAATACACTACAAGTCATATTAACCTATGTAAATATTCTTTTTTTATAAGAAAACTTTTTCTGAAGACATTCAAAGACCCATAGCAAAAGAAGCTAGAGCACCGAAAATTAGAAAATAATTAAATCAATTTTTGCATGTTGAAATACATAGGGCGGTTTAATTTTCATAGGACCTGGTGCACGAATTAATAGAATAGTAAAATACTTTTTTTTCTATTTAAACAAAAGAAAAGCAGAAAAGAGAGAACTTAGTTAAAAAATCTTCAGTAATGTATAGATTTTAGAAGACAAATTTACATGTGGCTTGAAATTACAAGTAGCCACCTACCGGCAAAAGTCCGATGATAATAGAAAAATTCGTCTCTTACCAGATTTTCAGCTGGACAGTCACAGTGAAAAAACCAGCAGTAAGGAATGTATACGCAAGTATCTTCCTAAAATATCAGGTAGATAAAGTTCTTTGTAGCGAAAATATTTTTGAACCGCTAAGTCGATCTGGAACTCTTTTAAACAAGGGATAGGATAAAGATAAAAATAGAAGAAAATAAATTATCTCTCGGCCACATTAATTAACTTCTACAAATATGAAATTTTCCATGTAGCTTTTCATGGTACCTGATTGTCTGAATAACTGCTAAGTGGCATCATTTGTTTCTTCCATGCGCTGAGGTAATTGGCTTGCACAAGAAAGACTTAAGGAGGTTCGATAGTGAAGTAAAAATGATAATATTGTAATATAAGATATTTCAAAATACCGAGTATGAAAAGAGAGAGAGAGAGAGAGAGAGAGAAATATCATATATGAGAAAAGAGATAGATAGATAGATATACGATTTATTTGTAATTTTTGGCAAAAATACAGAGAGGTGGGGAAAACAGAGCAAAACTCTGGAAAAGTTCGGCAAAAGCCGAGGAGAGGAGATACAATTTAGCCGCTGGCCAGACCAGTTGGTTACCCCCTCTACCTTACTCTCTCTTTCATCCGGCGACGGCTGACCGTCGACTACGGATTAAGATATTGGACTTATTACTTGGATCAAGAGATATCCAGACAAGCCTGACATTTGTGTTCCTGGGGTATCTTACCCAGGTACCGCCTACAAGAATAAACCATCAAGGGAACGGCCGTTCAGCTACTGCAAAACGAGGAAAGCATCGAGGGACTTCAAGAACCACCATATATATAAAGTGCGTGTATGATAGGCGAGTGCGAGTGAACGTGTATGAGAGAGTATTATTACGTGAATAGGTTAGGTAGGCGAACCCACGCCCATACTCACAATAAAAATTAATAAAAATATATTCATTATTTTTTTACATTTATCATACATTATTATATATATATATATATATATATATATATATATATATATATATATATATATATATATATATATATATATATATATATATATATATATATATATATATATATATATCCTATACTCCAAAATAAATATATTATAAGATGTTTCTGAAAATTTAATATGTCATTCTTTTATAAAGTTTACGATGGCATGTGAAATTTGAAAGTATTAGCCATTACCGATTTAAAGATAATTGACTTCAACGTTCGATTCTTATACACGGACTCGTATGAGAGCAGCTTGTAAACTGACAATAAACTTATATTGCGATTGTTTACAAATGATAAGAAAGAAATGAAAAACTATGCAAAATATTGGAAAAGTATTAAAGATCGTGCACGCGAAATTTTAAAACGCATGAGAACACCGATTCCAAATACTAAGAGAAAACGTAAATAAAAATACTAGCTTGTAGGCTGCACGAGGAGGTGCGCGGTACAAGGCGTACATGACTCTCCTGTCCTCACCCCACGCGGGAGATCTATCTAACCTCCTTAATGGAATAAATAGGTTAAGTTTTAAATATAAATATTCTTTTTCAACGTTTACCATAGGCTTACTATCTTAGTGCTCTATTTGAGTGATGTTAGAAATGTGTCGCAGCTTCATTAAAAAAAATCGGTCTTTGAAAAAAATTGCAACTTCCTTGGTGCATGCTCTCTTACAAAATATAAATATACACGTCCGGCAATTTATATTTCCGCCAAGAGGCATTTTATTATAAGTTTTCTTCTAGTACACGTACGTTCGCAAAAGACCAGCACAAGAGTTCACTGGCCAAGCGAGTGACCTCCATTTTATCGAATGCGACTGCATACAAGTGTCGGTCTACGCGCACAGCGATGCAAACTAGCAAGACTCAAAAAATTTCCAGGCCCCTTCTTCATCCACATGCATTTCTACGCACACACTCGACACGCGTCCCGTACACACGCCCAAAACTTTACCCCGCGCGAGACGCGAAATTAGTTTCTGTCCTCCGCCCGTGCCCGAGTGCGAGAAAGGAAGTAAAAGAGAGAATGCACAGCAGCAGCAGCAGCGAAACTTGACGTTCTCTCGCCTCTGCAACTACACAGCAGTCCGAAACTTTGTTTCTCTCTCTCTCTCTCTCTCTCTCGCGCGCGCGAGCACACAGTGATATCTGGGAGCTGGAGGCGCGATGGAGAGACGAATCTCTCTAGCGCGCAGAGCAGATGCTTCTCTATCTCTCTCTCGCGCGGGCCTTTGAAAACGGTGTACGTGAGGCTTTTTCCAAACGCAGCGCGGACGCCGCTGCTGCCGCTGTTATTCCGGCTGCGCAGTCGATTTTCGCGAGTACGAGGGTAGGAGAGGAAGATAGAAGAGCTGCGCAGCGCTGCTCGTATGAAAGGCTTGGATTTTTTATGGCCAGCGTTTCGTCGTTGGTGCGACGAGAACTTTTTGGTTCTGGAGATTGCTTACTTTGGAGATATAAATAAAGTTGTTTCGCGATCAAATTGGAGAGTAAAGAAGTGGAATTTAGGTTTTGATTTTGTTAGAGTTTTTTTTATTTCGTACAAAATGGATGAGTCATACCGTTTCCTTAAAATATAACCTTTTTACCAAGTTTCAACCCTGCGCTAAAATGGAGTAAGCCCTCGTTAATATGCGAACTCTATAAACTTTGTTTAATGCAAACAAAATTCGAGTCCCCCAGAGCTTGTATTGGTTCTTATGCATAATTCCCCTGGTTGATACGAATTCTCGCGCTAATACGAATTACGAACTAAATTTCGGCCCCCTCAAAGCTAAATGCTCGGTTAATACGTAATGTAAACATAAGATTTGGTACATCAAACCTACGTATACAATATTGCATGCCTCAGTTTACAGGTATGAGTAAGCGAGAGCGTTGACCTATCGATCTGAAGACTAAAATAATAATTTTAGAAGGAAAATTGCGGACATGTTTGATATATCAAAATCAACGTTATCTACGATAATAGAAAAGAGAGAAAGAATTACTTGTGACAAATGAATAGTGAACTTTACGACATCACGTATTTGTGTATTTGTGTATTTGTGTATTTGTGTATTTACCATATAACCATATAACCATATAACCATATAACCATATAACTATATAACCATATAACCATATAACCATATAACCATATAACCATATAACCATATAACCATATAACCATATAACCATATAACCATATAACCATATAACCATATAACCATATAACCATATAACCATATAACCATATAACCATATAACCATATAACCATATAACCATATAACCATATAACCATATAACATTATAAATGACTTATTCATGAACTATTTATACTAATTACCAGACGATCAATGCAAGTAAGTTCTCGCAAGATTGAGTTAAACAGATATTTTAGACACTGTTCTATATAATATTATACGTTTTTTCAACCTTTTTCTTCTTATCTTTTATTTTAAGTATTCTTCTAACATTCCAATTTTAAGTTTTCCTTACGGTAACTCTGGCGATTTAAAAATCGTCAAAGTATACCTTTAACGTCATCTGTGGAGAGCTGTATAAAGTCAATAAACACGATTGATAATATTAAATAAAACAGTTTGTACCACAAGATATTTCTAATTCTGACAGAAGCGCCATTTATCAAATCTTCTCCTCGCGTTTAACGCGCCTATTAACGCGCCCAAACCAAAAACCCGTACCAAGCACCATCCTCCCCGCACAATAGTCCAGCATTTAAGAAACTTCACAGAGCAGCGCTAAATTCCTTCCACTCCGCGCGCTGCAGCAGTACCGGCAGCCGCGCTGATCGGACTGCAGACGCGCGGAGGCGCCGTGGCTCCGCTCTCCAGAAAAAGAAGCAAAATCGCAGAAAGGGAAAAGAGCGAAAGCGCAGAGGTATGCCACTCGCGCGTAAAAACAAGTGGCTTTTTAGAGCTGGAAAGGCAGCCACGAGTACACAGCAGCAGCGGCAGCATCGGAATCGGCTCCAGCAGCAGCTCCAGCTCTGGCAGGCGAGTTTGCGCGCAATTATGTGCCCCGCGCCGCCGCCGCTGCGGACTCGAGGAAGAGTCGCTAATGATTCGCTAACGAGGCAAGTGCTTGGCCCGCTTCTCGCTCTGCCTTCCCTCTTAGAGTGGAAGAAGATGGAGCGAGAGAGGAATCTCTAGAGAGAGAGAGGGAGTGACTATCTAGCGCTCCAGCGCGAGTCTTCTCTTCTACCTTTCCCAAGGACTCCCCCGACGAGCTTTGCACGGCCGATTGCAGCAGCTCGGCCCTTGACTGCGCGCACACACACGCGCGTGTGTGTGTGTGTACTGCGCGTGTACTCGGCGAGGAGAGAGATAGAGAGGAGCTTGAAAAGCACTCGGCGAAGCAGGTCAGGCTCCGCGTCTTTTTGAGGAAGCAGTGCTTGGGACGAGAGGGTGAGAGGGGGGGGGGATGTTAGCGAGCTTTGACGGTAATGAATTATTTAAATAAATTAATGGCTCGCGCAGCGTAGAGATATCTGGGTTGCTGCTTCCGGTCCAGAGCTGCTGAGAAGTTATTACGTAGCGAGGAGATGATGCTTTAGCGTGAATTATTCGCTGTGTGTTAATTATGGATTATCTCGACTGTCGCTTTCTTACGGATG
Source organism: Gastracanthus pulcherrimus (assembly GCA_949152435.1). NCBI lineage: Eukaryota > Metazoa > Arthropoda > Insecta > Hymenoptera > Pteromalidae > Gastracanthus > Gastracanthus pulcherrimus. The sequence continues at coordinate 179,760,053 of OX424574.1, forward strand.
GAAGAAGAGCAGTCGATGTTAAGATTTGTTTAATGGTTCGAAAAGAGCAAAATGTTAATTAATATTCTCTACATGAGTATCTATTTATAATGACCGTCCTTTAATTTACTATGTAATATACCAATGCGTTAACATATTGATAAAAAAACGCTGCCGACTGATTTGACACTCAGCTTTCTCAAAGAGGTATCAGTCACGTCATATTATATTATTATGCATAGATCAATATCTGTTATTGGATTTATCAAAATTCGTAATATATTATAAAACAAATTTGCTTGAGAAGTTTTGCACGCAGATTTATTAGATTATGTCAACTGGTGTTTAAGCCCAGATCACTGTAACTTTCAAAGGAAAATATAAAAAATCTTTTAAGATATCATTGTCCAACAAAATGCATTTTTTTCACATTTTCTTTTCTTAAGAAGCAATGAGTCTTATGGATTGAAAATTTGCAGAATTATACCTAGTTCTACATAAAACTAATATTCAGTAAAATTTTTCATTAAATTTTATGCTTTACTTTTCGAGTTATAAAGACTGGAAATTTTTTTATTTAACACACGGTATAACAAGTTAAAAACGGTACATTTCGCATCGTTTCTGGTGTCAAATTCAAGAAATTTATGAGTACTTAATTGTGAAAAAAATTGCTTCCCAAAAAAACATTTCTTCATTGAAAAATCAAACAAACCCCAATTTTCAAATGTTGAAAAATGCTATAAAATTTAGATGAGTCGTCCATATTCGTCGAAATTTTTTAGCCCTTCCTAGGTATGGATAACAAACATGCATGCAAAGTTTAATCAGGTTTTACCGCGGAATATTCGAATACACATACAAATCCATATAGCGAACATTTTTTAGGAATAACTTATTCGAACTCCCCAAGTCATATAGTACGTTTTTACGTTAAAAAATTTAAAAAAAAATTATAAAAACAATGCTTTCTCTTTTAGAAAGCAATATAAAACTGATGAAATAGGGCCAACAACCAAAGTAAGATATTAACATTTGCATATACTGTACCACGCTATAGATATACTAATAACATTGGAGCAAAACTTTAGATAGCTATATCTTTAAAAGTTGTTTCTTCTTGCTATGTCCTCGTACTACTAGTATATTGCATTATATACTAGTTTTTCAAAACGATTTATAGAAAACTTAGTTTACAATAAATAAAAACGTCCATTTAGTGAGAGCTGAAGACAGAGCTCCCATGTTAAAATTTAAAAACTTGAAGCTATATTTCTCAAGTTTTGTTAAGCAAGGGTGTTTGAAATTTTAACCATGTATAGAATACATCGAAATTGACATATAGAATAAGATTCAAGGCATTTTAAAGAAATTGATTTATTCTATTAGTAAATCTTTCAATTACCTTTCGACATTTTCAAACTGATGATTATGTATTTATTTTAAGATTTTAACCCTCCTGTTCAGTAGGACGAATATATTCGTCCAAAATACATGGCTATCCCATTTATACTTTATATATCAAGTGCACAGGAGGGTTAACCCTTTATCTTCATCTTTACATAAATTATGGTGAAAACTATTATTAACAAAAATAAGAATTATTCAGAAACAAACACTATATCTCGTGTGTTTAACCTTTAAAAAATTTTAAGACATTTTATACAATTTATAAATTATTATTATTATTTTTAACTTGAATTTAAATATTATTTAAAAATATTATTTAAATATTACTGTATATTATTTAAGCCTATTAAAAAATATCAAGTTATATTTAAAATGCTTCATATGGTATTATGTATAATTTTTAGTTAAATCCATCGAAGTTGATCATCTACTTTTTAAAGATTTTAAATTAACACGCTGAGAATTAAATCGTTGAAATAGAAATTCTTTTCTTTATTATATCTGCAAAGCATGAATAATTTGACTGAATATATTAATTAACTTTTGGTAAAATATCACTTTAGGTCCATTTTAAAGTCAGTGTAAAGATAACAAATAAAAATGTTATTTGAGAATGAGATTCTTTCTATTTCATATTGAAACCTTTTGCATTTTTAAGGTGTTTTCAGTGAATAACAGCTTTGGTTGCAACGAGTTCAAATTCAGTAGAAAATTGTACACGGAAAACCTACCTTTAAATGTAGAAAACGATATTTTTCTCGTTTCTGCCTCTGTATTGAAGGGAAAAATGAAATTTCACATTCTATTTCGAAGCAAATCAAAATACAATTTTAACCATTCTCGGGGCTACAAACGCAATTTCCATCCTTTCCATCAAAATATAATTTTTAAAAAAAGGCTAGCGCTTTTATAATAACTAATCCTTACTAATATAATAATGTAAAAAGTTATTTGTTTATTTGTTAATCAATTACGTAAGAATTACTGCACTGCTCTCAATACAACTTGAACGATTCTCTTTATCTTATTGAAATGTATAATAGGCTACATAGGAATTACAAATAATGCTTTGTTTTTTTTTTTATAAAAATGTAAATTACATCATGTGACAACTTAGTATTTTGCTTGTTATTGTACGTAAACTGGTGTACCAATCTTAATAAAACAAAACCCATTTTTTTCGCTTATTTATCACCTATTTATATACAGCAAGATCTTATCTGACATACCTTAAAAAATTTCATTTCTCTCATTTTTGTTAAAGCGGCAGGCCTGGGTTAAACCCAAAGAAAGACTTTTTTTACTAGTCCAGAAAACTTTTTATGTTTAAAGCAATCATTCTGAAAACGTTTATGCTATCAAAACACAATAATATCTTAAATTTTACCGTTGTGAAACCTCAAAATCTTGATCCTACATGTCACAATAAATCACTATTTTCAATACCATATTTATTAAAGGAACTTCGATCCTCACACGATTCGAGATGACATAGTGAACAAAAAAAATTTTCGACGGTTATTCGAATCCTTTTGACACGTATTACAAAACGAGTGGAGCAGTTTTTCGTTACAATTGATTTTATTATTTTTTTCGGAGATCCAATCAATTACTTAAAAAATATTAAAAATATTTTTTCAAAAAATCGATCGAATCTCCGAAAAAAAATAATAAAAAAAATAAACAAAATGTTTTCTGGACTCGTAAAGAAAAACTCTTTTTTTGAGTTTAACCCAGGCCTGCCCCCTTAATGCGAGCGAAGTTGCAGGTAAGCTAGTTTTCAATCATATAAAAAAAATACCTATACATTTAAAAAGACATCAAAGTTTAACATAAATCATCCAAACAAAAAGCGCGAATACCAGAGCTACTGCCTCGCCCTTTAAAACAAAAATCAAAATCTCCAGCTCCCCGGCGTGAAAATCCTCAGCTCCCGCAGTCTCTGCACCCACTTTTTATATCCCTCCGCAATAGAGCAGTATACAGTCCTCAAAAAGCCCAGCAGCCGCAGTACTGCAGACTTGGCAGCCCGCTCCGGATCCTGATTGCCATTTTAGCAGTCGTAAAAATCCCCTCCTCCTTTTTCTCCACCCCCACGCTGCAGCACCACTGCCACAGTCCTCGGATTAACGCCCAATGCGGCTGACTGGCCGAGCCCCGGTCGCGTCTATGCTCCACAAAGAGCAAGACACGGCCGGACGAGGACCTCGCCGAGATATCAGCTGCGCTGCATTCGTGCACTCGCAAAAGTGTGTCGACGTAGGAAATAATGGAGCCAGGGATCCACAAGAGAAGACGGCGACTCCGGCGCCAGGAAATTGGTAATGAATGCGAGCAACGCCGGCCGGCTTAATTGGAGCTCCTCCCCGCCCCCCGAGCCACTCGAGACGTTGTACGGTCTGCCCTTATACTTGCGCAGCGAGGATGTGTATATATACATACTGGTGCGTCCTGCGGAGAGCTCCCGGCGTCTGTGGGTGCGCGGTACACGTACCTTGGCGCAACCGCGAGGCGCCAAGGAAAGCAAGCAAGCAAGTTGGCTGATGCCATTGCCATTGCTATTGCTTGCTTCTCTTGCGCGCTCGATTATGAGCGACGGAGCCGGGGGAACACAAGGCGCGGCCCTTATAGTGCTGCTATTGCGCGCCTCCTGTATCCCTGGAGTGGCTTGTCACTCGGTTAATACCCAGACGCTGCGAGGATCAGCAGAACAGACTCGAGTGCTGCTGGGGTATAGACACAGGCGGTCGCTGTGTAGATAGGGCCAAGCTGCTGCTGCTGCTGGCGGGCCCCCCATTCAATAACATTCGCAAAACTCGCCCTCAGATTAGGCTGCTTGTTGTTGTTGATAGCTTTGAATGGTTAATTGCGGGATTTAAGATACTCGATTGCATGGGTTTAAAGTAATAATGAAAACTAGCGCGCCACATGTGGCCGAAGCTCGCTCGCTCTTAAGCTCCTCAGCGCCTTGCATTGCGAAGCGCTGAGGAGTTTTGAAACGCTTCGCGTTTTGAATTATATCTAAACAAATTAGTCTGGCAATAGCCTGGCTCAATAAGTCTGGTGAAAGTCTTGCAGAAGTCCGGCAGAAGTATGGCTTCGGCCACTATGCCAGACTTTGGACAAAATGTGCAAAACAAAAGCATCGCGTCATGTCAAATTGCCAGTAACCTAAATTTTTCTCTCTTTTTTTACAAATATTCATATTTTAAACAAGATTGCAATATGTAACAAAACTTTTCTCTTATTATATCGAAACGTATGTATTTTCACTATTCTAGCCGATACTAATAATTAATTGATTTATTTAAATCAGAAAGATTCACATACATAAAATTACAGTATGATGTAAATCCCTACAGAGGTAAACTAAGTTACCTGTGCGCAGGTCCGGTACATAAAATTAAGAAAAGTGATACAAAAAAAAACTTAAAGCATAACTAACTTACTTAAAATTAACTTAAAAACTAAACTAAACTAGTATCGTACACATCTCATGGTAGGCTAGAAACATTATAAAATTTAGAAACTATTAACATTATAAAAATATTGTTTGTACATAGATATATTTAATATAATTGCACCTCATATATTATAGTTATCTTTTATCCACATTTTCAGTTTATATTTTTGTGACTTTTTATCTAATTCTAATGTTTTTAGATCATTTGGTAGTTTATTGAAAACGTTTATAGCTTTTGTGTAACTATTTTTATTGCTGACCTTTTTCTTGTTGCTGGGAATCATTAAGTTTTTTTTCCTAGTAATACTATTAGACTTAAGAAATTGACTTTTTACATTAGGGTAATGATATATCAGTGATTCAAAAGCAAAAAGTTGTTCCAAGTTCAGTGGATTATCACGTATAATAACATTTTTTTTATTAACAATTTTCAGTATTCTTTTCTGCATATTTTGCAATAAATCAAAATTGTTCTTATAAGCACCACCCCAAGCAATTATTCCATAATTAATTAAACTATGAAAAAAGCATAATAAATCATTCTCAATGTTTCGGTTGACATATATTTGGCGATTTTATAGAATATATATACTAAATATTTAGTTCTCTTTATAATGTATTCAATGTGCTTATCCCATTTTAAGTTATAATCAAAAATGATCGCTAAGTACTTGCAACTTTCTACTCTATTTACTTTTTTGTTTCTAATTTTTATATTTATTTGCATTGCAACACTATCACAATAGTAACCAAAAGTTATACATACAGTCTTATTAACGTTTAATGATAGTTTATTTACAGCTAACCAATTATCTACTAGTAACAAATTGTTGTTCATAGATTCCTGAGCTTCGTCCCACGTATCCCCAGTAGATATAATTGCAGTATCATCTGCATAAGACAAAATGTCATCAGGATGGATTACTTTCAAAAGATCATTAATATATAAAATAAAAAGTAGTGGACCGAAAATGGTACCTTGTGGTACACCTGTGTATATTTTTAAATAATTACTCTCACTAACATTAATTTTAACTTTTTGATGTCTATTATTAAGATAACTTGAAAGTAGATCCAGTGTCTGCCCTCTAATTCCTATACAGTAAAGTTTATCCAGTAATATTTTATGATCGACAGTATCAAATGCTTTAGCCAAGTCCAAGAAAGTTATTATTGTTGGTTTACTGCGATACAAATTATTGTATAGTACATTGGTAATATAATTTAGGACATCTTTTGTACCTATATTTTTCATGAAACCAAATTGGTGATCAGATATTATATTATTTTTTTTTAACAAAATTAAAAATTCTATTATATAATACTCTCTCAAAAGTTTAGCTATGTTAGATACTAAAGAGATTGGTCTGTAATTAGAAACATTGTGTTTGTCATCAGATTTGTAAATCGGCACAATTTCACCATTTTTTAGTGCGCCAGGCCAGATGGCTTGACTAATAATTAATGTACTACTATAATTATTTACTTGTGAAAAATGAGTTATCTTGACATAATTCCAAAAAAAGTATGGCATAGTGGCCTAAGCCAGACTTCTCCCAGACTTCTGCAAGACTTTCGCCAGACTTGTTAAACCAGATTAATCCCAGACTAGTGCAAGACTAATTTTTTTACACGGGGAGGCGCGACCGTACTCAGCTGGCGTTTCGCGCTCGCTTGCCTTGCCGGTGCTCGCGCTTCGCGCTCGCTTGATTGTATAATATAGTAAAAAACTACATTTTTCGATGTCAAAAGTCGTATTTGGACTATTAACTTGTTTTAAAAGCATTTGCGCGTCTTGGTGTCAAGATAAAAAGTTGTATTTTTCAAAGATCTACAACTTTTCCATTTAACTTTTTCATGTAAAATGCACAGCTGTAAAGTTATATGGTAAAAAGCTGTTTTTTCGATGTTAAAATTTGTTTTTGGCCTGTTAACTCGAGTTAAAAGTATTTTCATAAATAGATGTCAATGGGAAAAAGTTGTATTTTTCAAAGATCTACAAAACTTTTCCATTTAACTTTTTCATGCAAAATGCATAGCTGTAAAGTTAAATGGTAAAAAGCTGTTTTTTCGATGTTAAAATTTGTTTTTGGCCTGTTAACTCGAGTTAAAAGTATTTTCATAAATAGATGTCAATGGGAAAAAGTTGTATTTTTCAAAGATCTACAAAACTTTTCCATTTAACTTTTTCATGTAAAATGCATAGCTGTAAAGTTATATGTTAAAAAGCTGTTTATAGTCGCCGCATTCAGCGTACATTTGCAGTATCAATCTCCAAATAGGACCATCAAGTTGTTATACTTAGGAGAGTTCCCAAAAAAAATTGAGCCTCATACGCTAAGATTTCGCGGAGATAATCGTGTAACATGAATTTTTAAAAAAAAACGCGTAGAATCACGTCAAAATAAGCAAAAAGTACGGTACACTAAAAGAATGATATTATTAATATAGTATCAACCATATTTTATAACAATTTGGAAACAGCATTCTGAGTCAGTTTGCAAACATTAAGTCTCAATGCAATACGGCGAACTCTATAACCCATCGAAATAACATCAGCTATATTGTCAGTGCAATAGCCAGACAATTCATATTAACGGTATCTTACACGACATTATAGAATGCGAATAATCCCTGCAAGCTTTGACTTCCTTCACCCTCCAAATCCCCATTACAACGGTAAATGCAACAGATATACCTTATGCACGTGCCTAATGTACCAACCAATCAACCAGGTGGGTTCGAACTCGAAGCACACGTACCTGCTCCGAGCATCCGTTTCTCCCCCCCCCCCCCCCCTCCCCCGGATAATCCTCGATTCCTGAAACTCCGCTAATGTCCAAATCGACATTTGACATTACGACGCAGCCAAAAGTTCCCTTTTCGTCTCGAGGTGTCTGGTAATTATTAGCAATGAATCAGAATGCGCTCTCGCATTCGGACAAGATCCAACAGGATCGGGTCTCCAAAAGGCAATTCAGGTCCTTATAAAAGGCCTGGTGTCCGAGTGACGGACATCAGTCAGTGCTTGAGCTTCGTCCTGAACGGCAAGTGGCCTTGTAAGATAGCGTTGATCGGTTCGAATCGGCATTGTGAAGTAAAATCGTTGCTTTGGCAGTACGAGTGGTCTCAGTGAGATAGAAAGAGACTGTAGTCAAAGTCATTCTGCTCGGAGTTTACCGTTTTTGTAGTAGACTTGACTATTTTCTTGTGCAATAACGTTGCCAATTAGTTTGCGACGGGCATTCGAAGTTGAAATCTAAGGTCCAAGTGTAAAAGCGTGTGCGCGCGTGTTCTCGAAAAGACAGAATAAAGTAAAACAACGCGATGGATTGCGATATGGTGGAATGGTGCCTGAAGAGGGGCGTCGAGATCCCGAAGTTCAGCACTTTCGACCCGACTCCGCTGCATCAACGGAAACGACCCGCCAGTACGGTAATCTACGCGGACATCGATGGAACCGTCAAGACGGACTACGTCGCCAATTGGGTTAATTCCGAGAACTACGTGCACTCCTCGGCGTGTCAGCTGTTTACCAGCAGATGCGTCAACATCTCGCGAGATTACGTGGTACTCAGCACCCAGGCGAATCTACAGGTAAGAGTTGGTCTGATTCGTTATGTTAAAATTTTACTTTCTTAGGAGATTTGTAGAGTTTTTTGTTTAGCACTTGTAATAACTGTTAATATTTTAAAGAGTTGTACCTTTGCTACACTGAAATATTCAACTTTGGAGTTTTAATGTCACTCGTGATTAGCCTTATACCAAATAAATTACGCATATTTTGGCATAGCTTCTAAAATATTCCAAAGGTTTCTTAAAGAATATGTTATATATAGAATTCACAGTAGCGAGTACCCGACTGAAATTCTCCCATGTATCCCAGCGTACGAGTAACGCGAATGAACCCTGGGAATTGGCCCCGTGCACCAGCCTTGCCAGAGGAGCACTCGTATTCCGGGAAATTTTCTCGCGTCTGAGAAGGCACACGCGTGCGCTAGCCCTGATACAAGAACATCCGCACGCGCGTATGCTAACCCGCGGAATCGAGAAAAAATTCCGGAATACATGGGAGAATTTTACTCGGGCACTCGCTACTGTAAAGAATACACTTACAAATTTATAAATTATACTTATATATGTAAAGTAAATAATTTTTAAAATTGCTTTATTTTAAAGTTGTTTTTATAACTTTTACATGTACTTTTGATAGGATTGATCAATGAGTTTAATACAGGGTCCATTTAAAGAAAAGTGCTTAAACCATCCAACATCGTAAAAGTTATTTTTATACAAGTATTAATTTAAACACACTCTGCATGCTATAAAAAACTAAATTAGTAAAAATTTAAGAAGTTTACATGGAAAATTAAAATAATTGTTGTATCTTTACTTTCAGTGCGAATTCTGTGATAATTATACGATTCACTGCGCGGCGCTTTTTGGCGATACCAATGTGATGAACGTCCTGGTGAACAGAGGAGCGGATTTGGATGCTGTCAATGATAAAGGCGAGACCGCGCTTCATTTAGCCTGCAGCGAGGGAAACACTGATATGGTTAATTATCTACTCGGGCGTGGTGCAAACCCGAATATTAAAGACAATTCTGGTACGGTGCCGCTGCATATATGCCTGGCCAGGTGTCAACCCCAAACGGCAGAGTCTCTTCTAAGGTATAATGATTTTCTTGTTTATATAACGTATTATTTTTCCGCATGTATACAGATTTACAATAGGACTTTGCGCATTACCTCGGGATACTTTAATTTTCCATCCGTATCAAGTAATATAAAAAGATGTTGAGGCGTTGCATTGTTATATAATTTATTATTTTGAAATTTGAAAAAATTCCAATTTGCTGTCTTGAGTATTACTGAACAATAAATAATTAGATATGATTAATTGCACTGCATATAGACCTTCGAAATCCTGAGTATAGAAATCGTTGATAAAAAATTATGAAAAATTGAGATTTATTGTTCTTGAATTTTGGATATGTGTAATAAAATTATTTTTTAATTCTTATTTTTTTCTCGGTTGATATGATCAACTGCACTGCGCATAAACTCTTGAAATCCTGAATATAGAAATCGTTGATAAAAAATTCTGAAGAAATTGAGATTTAATTGTTCTTGAGTTTTGGATGTGTAATAAAATTATTTTATTTTAATTCTTATTCTTTTTTCGGTTCCTGTAGGTTAAAAATGATTTTTCCCCCATAGCATTACGAGATTGAAAATAGTCCAGTTCGGCCTAATTGACATTTATTTCTCATGATATTTCAAGTTTATTACGTGAAAATTGAAGAAAAAATGTATGGGATTTAGAGAATCTACCGGGAACATATCGACGCTCCGTACGAAGAATAGCACAACTCAGAATTCTCAAAAAACAACAGTTTTAATCAAAATCCTCCTACAAAACTAGGAATTTTCAGGTTCTCAGACAAAAACTATCACCTTTTCAAAGGTTCGAAGAAAATATTAATATTTATTAGAGGATCTAAAAAGTGCTAGTTTTATAAGAGGTCTTGGAAAAGAACTAGCTGTTTTTGAGAATTCTGAGCTGTGCTAGTCTTCGTACGGAGCGTCGATATATACTCATCCAAAATATACAATACATGAACCATCTATTCTATATACTAGTCAATTCGCTTTATTAAGGGCACAGTGGCGCCAAATCGGAACCGAAATTACCCAGAAAAAACAGATTGCTCTTCTAGGAGGTCTTATAACAAGGCAAATCACAAACTCTCCTTATTAACGTTCCCACATTAAAACAACCCCTTCAAATGACCATTCCAGATACAGCGCAGTCGCGGATGAGTTCCTCTGCGAGAGACTGCGCCTCACGCCACTCATCGTCGCCGTGGAGCAGCGCTGCCATGCGATGGTCAACCTCCTGGTGGCCTACGGCGCAAACGTCAACTCCCGCGACATCGACGATCAGTCGCCAGCGTACCTCGCTGTCAAGAATTCGGACGACACGTGCCTGGACATGCTCATCCGCAACAATGCCAGCGTCAACGAGCGCTACAAGAAAGGCCGCAGCCTCCTCCACCTGGCCTGTCTTATCGGCAATCTGAGGACGATCCAGCTGCTCCTGGGAGCCGGGGCCTATTCCAACGCCAAGGACGACTCCAGGAGGAACGCTTTACACCTGGTGTCTAGGTCGGACAACCCGCACTTCATCCATTGGCTGATCATGTACGGCTGCGAGATCAATAACCTGGACCACAGGAACCGATCGCCCCTGAAAATGGCCATCCTCGCCAATCAGCCCGACATGGTGGTTTGCCTGTTGAACTACGGCGCCTGCATGGAGAACATCGGCTCCTCCCTGCACAAGGCCATCAGACACGGCTTCCGGAACGTGGCGAAGATCCTGGTGCATCGGGGCGTCAACGTCAACCTCCAGGACAGGTTCAACAGGACACTGTTGAGGATGGCCGTGGAGTGCGCCGACCTGGACATGGTCAGCTTCCTGTTGTGCCACGGCGGGGATCCCAACGCCAGGAGTGACGCCTCGAGCAAACCCATGGTCACCGAGGCCATTCTTCAGGGCAACGCGGAGATGCTGAGCTTGCTGATCAGCTGGGGGGCAGACGTTTGTGCGCTCGACGACATGTCCAAGTCGCCCATGTTTCACGCGATCAGGCAGAAGAACTTGGCGGTCATCAGGGTCATGGTGGAGACTGGAATTACAGTTATCGCGGACGAGGCCACGACGTATCTACTGGCTAACAAGGAGCATCTTGGACCAGACTTCGATTTGAGTAGCTTGATCGGGGATGAGCCTGAGGATGTGACCGCGAGAGAGGAAATGGAGAGTGGTTTATTTACCGAAGGATTTAAAATCTGAAAAATGAATTACTGTAAAATATGTATAAATGTATGGTGTAAGAATGTATTATATGGAATAATAAATTTTTTAAACGTGTAAATTACAATGTATTATTGTTATTTATTGGATTGACTTATTATGGTTAAATTATATCTACTTCGAAATCTCTTACACTTTATATCAGAGTAACCGTGAATAAAATAGAATCAAAAAATTTGAGCTTAATGCAAAATCTCAATTCATTTGAATCGAGATTCAAACAGTAATTAATTTCTTCTGATTCAAATAGATTGAAAATATGAATCACGATTTAACTTCCTGATTCAGGCATGAATCGAGATTCCAATTTTCTCGGTTCAAATGAATCTAGAGTTTGAATCGTATTCAATTTTCCCGATTCAAATTAGGAGGCTTAACTTCTTTGAAGAAACAATAAATATTAGATAATGTTCCTATAAAATCAATTAATTTATAGAATAGGCTGGAAAAATACTTCGAAAGTTATTCTACAAATCCTATACAATTCTAAAATTATAGTATACATGAAAACGAATTATGAATATATATTTACCACAATTAAATACAAAAATATAACGTAAAAATATATGTTAGGTGATTGTACAGGAGAGTGGGGCATGTGTGGCACCCTAATTTTAATATAACATTATATCGAAAATATTATTTTGCAATACATTTTTCGATATAAATAAGCAAGTACAAGCATCGAAAATGCACTACGTGCCCCACTATGGGGCATACGTGGCATGGTGTGGAACATGTGTATAGCAAGGCCTATTATGAAGTAACCTACAGTTTTGGTTTACTTTGTAGGTTAGGAAAAAGTCAGCTGATGCTGTGAGCAAGCGCCTCGGCAAGCGGGCCGCTGTCTGCCCGCCCGTGACACGCCTGCCACATCCCCGCCCCCTGGGTGCCACGCGTGCCCCATTCGCAATGCTTTTTTATACGTTAATTGCATTATTACAAATATTTCTAGGTAATAAAAACAAACGGAGCTCAAAAGTTCGAAGCTCAAGCTATCAAATTCACTTATTTCGATTGGATACGTACTAATTTCGAGTTTTGTCGAACGAATGACAAATGAAGCTTATTTTTCTGCTCGAAATCAAACACACACACACAAACACACATACACACACACACATGCACAGGCACACACACACGCACGCACACACGCACGCACGCACACACACACACTATTTTTTACTATCATAGAGGTTCCTCTTTGAGAAAACCAAAGGTAACTTTTCTTCCTATAATAACTATGTATTAATACTAGAAGAAAACGACTCAAATGATAATAAAAGTAGGCGAAAAGACCGTTTCGTATAAAAATATTAATGTAGCCCAGTCGCCCAGAGTTATTAATAATTGAAAATAGTGGCGAAAAATACATGAATATTCGAGGAAATTCAACTATTTTAATGTGGACCTGGATACAATGTACTATTATTTCGCTATAAAGTTCACCACATACTACTGTATAATCCTGCACACCGATTTTCAGCATATTATATAGCACTACCGAAGCTGAACAGTCGACAGACCGCCATTTTATAATATAAAACTTTAGAAAACACTTTAATACTTCAATACATAAAGAACACAAATACCTTATTGCCCTTCTACATGAAAAATTCCCAAATATATATATATATATATATATATATATATATATAAAAATTCCCAAATATATATATATATATATATATATATATATATATATATATATATATATATATATATATATATATATATATATATATATATATATATATATATATATATATATATATATATATATATATATATATATATATATCAATATTCGAGGTATGCGTAGATGTTTTACAAACTCGTTGATTATGGACACACGATTAGCGAGCTTACCTAAATATATATTCACAATATGCGATCAATACTTATTAAAGAATCAATCTTCAAAACGAGGATGCTTTTCAGCTGTAGATGAGTTCTTTATATACGAGCACGTTTCCAAAACCGTAGAAAAAACAAGTACAACCGGCACGTTTCTCTATACGATTCCCGGCAATGCACATATCGAAGGTATAGCGACGATTCAGTATATAGGAGTTCCAACGCGTAACTATCCGCGCGCAATCATATCGCCCTGAACGTGAAGCGTCGCTGATTTGTAAATAATATCGTTTTCATAAGGGTGTCTCCGCAACGTCATTATGCACGGATTCCAGCCGTACGCACGCAACCTCGTAGAATTTCGTTAAGAGTTCAACGTTGATTGACGACCTTCTACATGAGCTGGAATACCGTGCAGAATGAGGTGGCAGAGACACCCTTTACAACCATATTAAAGCCGTGGTTTTCATTCTGACGAGTGGCCATGTGATGTGATGACCCAGCCGGGGTTAGGTTAGGTAGCGCGTGCCGAGAGCGGTTTATTTAAATAAATTAGAAATAAATAAATGAATAAAAATATAATAAACGCGGATTGAAATTAGGATGTTTTAATTAAGAGCGACGCTTTCTCTCTGCGTCTAATCCGGGCTTGAGACCGGCTACGGCCGCATTAAAAATGTTTGAAGCGAGAAATAACGAGGAGAATACAATAGATGAATACCGCGAGAAAACCCGTGTGTCCTTAGCACGCCTAAACTCTGACTGACTTTACTCGTGGTCTACAAATTTGTTGTAGCCCTGTTGAGCTCCTCTTCTCCTTTGGTCCCTTTTTTGTATATGCAATCTAGAGACTGTTTCCAGCCACATTTTGTTGTCGTGCGAGCGACACACTTTTCTTCCCGGAAAAGCACTTGAACTCGGACCCAATATCGCTTTTTAGTGAGCGTATTTTCTTTGCCTTTTAAACACAGTTTGTAAAATTGAATATTTTGTGTCTGAGTCTTTTCGACAATTGAATTTCGACAATTATATATTTTTGAATATTTTCTAAATAAATGCGTATTAATTTATTTGAATATTTGCACGTATAAATGGCGAATAACACGTGATGTATTATTACATTACAGTCAATTGGTCGATTATTCGCTTAGTGAAAATGTATATTCCCACCCGCCATGTTTGTTAATTTAACACGGGATACTATATCTATATATATTGAAAATGGCCGATGGGAATTTACAGTACCAGAGGGCGCATGCTAAATTTAAACTTCCAATACATTAATAAATTTGCTTTGATTAGACCTACTTGAACTAAATATAGTAAATAGTGTACCATGGGGGAAAAGTAGGCTTTCGTCACTCGCGTGTGAGGTTTGCAATACGAGACGAAGGCGAGTGCGTATTGCGAGCTGAAGACGAGTGACACAAACATACAAGGGCGAAAAAGGCCTTTCCTCCGTCGTGCATACCGTATCTTTTGTCTGTGTTTTTTTATACCTATGAAGCGAAACTAAAACACGGTGGGCAAGAAGCAACGATAGGTTGCATGAAAATGTCGACAAAAAAGGAATGCGGGGATTAGATTTTTGTCAAAATCAGTAAGATCCGCTTTTTTTGCATTAAAGCAAGTGTTGACAATTTTGTTCATCACTTTGAATGCGACAATATAAGGCTGCAATCGAAACGGCCCTACATGCTAAAAAATTTCAGGATCCTGTAATGTGGAAGATCATACTTTGGCAAGTTCTAAACGCGTTTTAAAAGTAACGTTCTAGCAATGTGGTAGAACGATGTAGGCACGTTACCACACCGTTTCTAAAACGATTCTTTTGAAACCAAAGCGGACATTTCTACGTTTTTGCAACGTTGCTAACACGTTGCTACAACGTTTACGAACAACCTTGCTTGGTTACCAGAGCAACGTTATGGCAATGTCCCTACAACGTGTCGTGCTATCTGGGTTATAACTACAATCGGAAGTGTACTTTATTTAGAAATTTTTAGCTTGAATAAAAGTCCGACCTTATTTAGCAAAAAATCTTATAAGCTCACTTTATATTAAACAAAATAGAATTATTATGTTCTTATTGAGGCTAACGTACGTAACCGGTGCAAGCACATCTTTAATTACAATTTAATTAATAAACATGGCATAATAAATACTGATATTTTTGGCAAAATACAGCGAGGACCGCATAAACGTAGCACTCTCAAGTTGAAAAAGAATCCTAATAAACTACTCAGCGAACCTTTTTAATTACACCACCAGAGCACAGCGGCGCGCGTATAACGGATTTATAACAAGCGAGAAGGGGATTCCTCCATGCAAGACGCGCAGTAGAAGCCGCGCGTATTAGCAGAATTAAAAAAGATCGCTTGGCTTTACGCGAAATCAGGGAAAAATATTATCAACAGCGTGGCTCCGCGTGCGCAGCTTTTCTCCTCGCCTGGTATAGTCTCTTTCCGGTGAGCGTTCGCTTCGGGGTCACCGACGGAGATCTTTTCATTACTATGGCTTCGGGTTGACACTAGGTCGAGGCTTGTCCGCTTGCTTCTTTTGTTGCCAGTGCGCCTGGTATGATCGCTGTTTCACCTGTATAAGGAGAGGCTGAGTCAAAGCTCGGTACGAACTCGTTTTTCAAAATTGTTCATGTTAATTATTTCAGAGTGTTCTGTGTAACCTTTCTTGATTCTTTTTGTGTAACTAATTGATGATCATAAAATAGAGATAATACGTAAAATTATTTTTTTACTATAAATTTGCTATCATAAGGATGCGATTACATGGAGTCTTACGTACTTAAAATTAGCCATATAACCTTGTGAGAGCGACAAGGATAGTACATATTTAAAAATGTTCTGTCTTTGTTACTCTCACAGGGTTAGATGCTAATCTAAAGTACATCAGACTCCACGTAAAAGTGCCCATAGCTGGTATAGCTGCATATGTGAAGCATCTAGAACCCTTATAGAATAAGTATATATTTGAAATTCCACAAATTCTCATCAAATACAATTTTTACATATTTTTTTTCTCTAAATTACATCATTATTGATCTTATTTAAATATTAAAGTTATGAACAATTCGGTTGTTGCAT
Source organism: Gastracanthus pulcherrimus (assembly GCA_949152435.1). Lineage (NCBI taxonomy): Eukaryota > Metazoa > Arthropoda > Insecta > Hymenoptera > Pteromalidae > Gastracanthus > Gastracanthus pulcherrimus. Next base: position 179,776,746 of record OX424574.1, read on the forward strand.
GATTTTTTTTATTTCATATTCAAATAGTTTATGCTAAAATAATTAGGTCGTATTTTTTAGTTTTTCAATTTAACGAAAATTGAAGTAGTTACAGCCATTTGAAATTTGCGTGACGTCACGATTGTATACTTTCATGACGTCACGTAGTATTAGAGTATATCTATATATATCGAAAATTATGAAACTTTAAACGTCTGTAACTATCAAAATTTTCATTTTTATGGCAAAAGAAAAAATACAACCTAATTATTTTTCGCTATTCTACTTAATTCATGCGAAAAATCAACTTTCTATTTTTATGCAACATCCTAATTGAAAATGATGAATAAAAATTCATGAAAATTCGACGATTTTCAACTCATTAAATTTGGTGGGTTTTCAAGTCATTGAAATTTGGAACGTTCTTTGAACTAAGTGTATGAAATTTGTATTATAGGTATTTTAGAAGTGCGATACATCAACGATATATTAATTGATATATTAGCCTATTTTCATCAGTATTTACCATGTAGAAGGTATTCAAAAAAGAAGAAGATTCAAAAAACCCTACATTTTAGTGATTTTTAATTTTTTTTACAAAGTCTAAAATTCCGAACACGCTAATACTTTATATAATCGATTCCACATAATCTAATACATGTACTTAATTTTGTTAATGTAAGTTTATCACGCGGAAAGTGATTTTTGTTGTCAAAAAACGGTACAAAAGCCAACGAAATATTCAATATTATCTTAAGTAATGTCTTGATCCCGCTAAATCCTTTAGAAATAAATTATGTGTATTTTTCTCCATTAACTTACAAATTTATAATGTAATCTACTATGTGGCAAGTCCTTTTAAGTTAATTGTACTCAACAGCGCGACTAGCAAAGGGTTAGGAATATCGGTATATATAGGCGCGCGCCTATACTTATTTATATTCTTTATAACCTGCATGTATAAAAAAGCTAGTTATTAACTTCTCTTGAATTTACCCGCGAGATTACTAGTTACTAAATGAACGTATCAAACTATGACCTAATACAGTTTAATTCCATATAAATTATAATTTCTGTCATTATTACATAAAGTAAACTTATACATTTTCAAGGTTGTTGTAGAAATTCATTATTCCTAGTATGTTCTGATATGCTTAAGGTTTTTTTTATAATAATTAAGTATTTTATTTTGTAGTCATTACGTAGCTAAACAATTTGTTCATTACTAATAAAAAATGCATCTAACGCATTTAACAAGAGCATAACAAATTTTCGTATTGAGATATTTTGGTGTGCATTTAGAAAATTAATGAATTTTTCAAAGTTATAAATGCATAATTTATTAATATAAATAATTTAATGTTTCATAATCATCTATCCAAATTTCGAGATTTTATTTATTATAATTTAATCATGAATACAACAGAAAATATATTACTAATATATCATCGAAAACTATAAATATACAATTATAAAACTAATGTATTTTTATAAAGTTCGATGAAAGTTAAAAGAATCACACAACTTTTTCCTATGCGTACATTAAAGAACAAGAACTATAGGCGCACCTATAGATATCGATATTCCTAACCGTTCCAAACTTCAATGACATATAGTTTTACGGATATATAAAAAATGAAATTAACTATTATAACTAATTTTTCCAGTTTAATATTATAATCTACGGTTTTCTTATTATAGCTATAATATAATACATATTTTTAAACAAAGCATAAGCTTTAATATATTTTATTATAGGGTTAAAATATTATAAACTGTTAAAAATAGTTCAAATTCCTTGAGTCGATGGTTAAAAATAAATTATTGTGAAGTGTAAAGCTTTCCTTGCAACTTAATTATTTAAGGTGGTTCTATACTAAAATTTGACGAAAAACTCGAATTTTCGTATTTCATTTTCTGATACTTTGTACATTTCTAGAAGAGAGAATGATTTTGTATTGGCAATATTGGCCATAGAAATAATTTTAATGAACTTAATAGTTATTTATACGTATTATTCCTCCGACCTTTATCGCACACAATCTAGCATGTCCCTACATTATCCGAGCCCTAACACGTGCCCAAATCTTTTTTATACTATGAAGACAAACTTCAGAAAACATAGAAATTATTAAAAAAAAATTTCATCGATATTTTGCGATAGAAAAATTGTTTTAAAATCATCAGATAGTCATTTCTATTTTTTACAAAAGTGCGATTTTCTCCATAGAGACAATAGAGAATTTTGATTTATTAAGTCTCGAAACATATTTCTAACACTTTTTTAGAAATACTTCTTTTTACTATCACAAAACTTCGTCTTTGAGGAAGCAACTAGCGCCTTCGGCCGCATGTGACTTCAGCTATATTGTCAGTGCAATAGCCAGGCAATTCATACTAACGGTATCTTACAGGACATTATATAATGCGAATAATCCCTACAAGCTCTGACTTCCTTCACCCTCCAAATCCCCATTACAACGGTAAATGCAACAGGTATACTTTATGCACGTGCCTAATGTAGCAACCAATCAACCACGTGGGTTCGAACTCGGAGCACACGTACCTGATCCGAACACCCCTTTCTCCCTCCCCCTCCCCCGGATAATCCTCGATTCCTGAAATTCCGCTAATGTCCAAATCGACATTTGACATTACGACGCAGCCAAAAGTTCCCTTTTCGTCTCGAGGTCTCTGGTAATTATTAGCAACGAATCAGACTGCGCTCTCGCTCTCGCAGTGAGACGTCGAATTCATATTATTTGTCATGTAAAAATGATTTCTACCAGTTTCTGTACATTCTTCTATATAAATGAAAGTAAAATGGTGGTACATTTCCTGCCTTAACAATCTATACGATTGATCCACATGGACTCCATGGGTACTAAAGGGCTAGTAATAATAACTATCATCGTTACTCTAGAGACTTTTTCACTGATTAAAAAGCTACATGCTTATTTGAACCAAATACATTTTTGAAATACAAAACCAAAAGTTAAACCTCACCCCCTCGCGCCACTTCTCCGCGCACACCGACCAAAAGTGTCAGACAACGCAATATTTGCCCAGACTCGGACTTTCCATTTTCGCGCTCCACGGCCACGTGACAGGCCGTCCCGCGCACCCCGAGAGTTCGGCTTTCACCCTCGCGTATACCGCGTTCGCCCTGCAGGCCCCCCTCGACCATTAATAGTTTTCGCGCTCGCATCGACAGCAACGCGCACTCTCGTCGCCGATGCCGCCGCCACCGCGGATATTTGCAATTCATATTCATCCATCATTCTTTTACAAAGAGAGAGAGAGAAGGAACGAGGGTAGAGAAAGAAGACAGAGTCGTGTCATCCCATCATCGGCGCTGATGGAAAACTCGACTCGTCTAACAAGTGTTCAGCCCCGTGCCTTTTCACAATCAATTTTGTGCCGCGTCTGCCGTTTTGTTTTTTGGGTTCGTGGTGGTGAGTTTTTATAGCAAATTTGGGGGGGTTAAACGCGGTTAGCGAAAAATGTATTATTGGAGAGCTTGCATTTTAGTGCGTAAATTTTGAAGAGCGTAATTTTAGCATATTTCATTTATATTGGAACAATAATAAATTAACGAGAAAAAACTGGTTTTCTTTCATATCAGATAACCGCGGCCACTGATTTATAGCCGAAAAAAAGAAGAGCATTCAATGGGTTACAGAAACACTGCACGTTTCAATGATTTTAAAATACGCAATGAATCACCGCATTTTTATTTTTAAATAAATACCACAAATCAACTTGAAATATACAAATAATTTGTTTCCACTCAATGCACAACAATATATCTTTCTCTCTTTTATTCACAAAGAGAACATTCTAATAAAAATCCCGACATTCTAACTTTACAGTGAAAACTACACTGACATACCGTAAAAATTGCCCCGCCTCGTCGTGAAATTAATGAATAGCATACATTTTTACCACATATCGGGGTAACTTTGACCACATTTTTATCAGAAAAACTCTCTCACTGCGTAAAACGCCCTCGCCCAACACTGAAATAGCGAACCCCCTGCGCAGCGCCCCAAAAACCCTACCCACGAAAGCAAAAGGCGATACATCAATTTAGGCGACGTCTCCGCGGTCTATTAGTATCGTCGTGCGATCCACGCCAGCCAGCCATCCGCCGTTCATCCCAACCCCCTCACTGCCACGTCGGTACACAAAGTTCGCTAATAAACTTCGAAAAGGCGCAACTGTAAGCTCGCGGTGCTGGCTGGCTCGTGCGCGTATATATATACATACACACTCGGCCGGCGGCGTTCCTTGAAATATGGCGAAAACTTTTAAGCCGAGTGCGCGGCAAAAACACCGAAGCGAGAGAGAGAGAGAGAGAGAGAGAGAGAGAGAGAAAAGGCGACGACGTCGAGGCCACGTGCACGGGAGCGAGAGAAAAAGGAGCTTAGGACGAGGCAAGGCTCTCGTGGGCCGAGCGCTCCCGGGGATTAGCGAATGAGCTTGCGTAACTCAAAAATGCAAAGGTTCTTCGTTCTTTTTCTCTCTTTCGCGGCGACGACGGAGGCTAAGCTACCGCTGCAGCGCAACGCTCGACGCTCGGCGTTGGCGAAATTTCAAATGATAAACTCGCGCGCGCCCGCGAGTAGTTACATTCGTACGACGCCAAGAAAACATCGCCAGCTTTTTTACGGCCGAGTGAATCAAAATTGCAAACGCAAGGGATTTAGGAAGAATATAAATTTACTTTTTATTTAGGGAGTAAAAGTATATTTGTATATATTTTTTAATAAATGGTTTTAATATTCTTCTTAGTATTTTTTATGTTTATTAGATCATTATAAAACTCAAAAGACAGAGAAGATTTATATATTTTCTAAATCCGCTATGCTATTTGATAAAACAGCTCAATGCTTTCAGTAGAGATTTGTTTAAATGTAGTGGGTTGTTAATTATTTATATTCTAGTTTAATTATTATTTGTTTCCTGGCCAAATTTTTTATTATATCCAACAACTTTATAAATATTTAGATATCGTCGCTACAAATTATTTTGTATGATATGTGTAAGATATTCTTTGATGACTTTGATTCGTAAATATAATTTTTTTTATAGTTTTTAGTATTATAACTTTTAAGTATTAGAGCGATAGTTATTACCAGATGGAAATTATTATTGGCTAGTAACTATCACTTTTGGAATTACTTTTTATTACCCAAATAAACAGTAAGTATTGAAAGTTGGTTATATTATAAGGGACGTGCAGGTAATGTGATCACCTTAAGGAACTTCCGATTCCCAGTAGATATATATCGGGTTTTGGGGCTTCGGAAACTATTGAGACATGTTATTTGAACCTTAACTCTAATACCTCGTGAGTTTTTTACAAAAAAAATACTCTCTGAATGTTAATTAAAGAAGTTCTAAGTAGTTAAAATTTTACCAACACTGTTGGTAAAATGGCCACCTATCAGTTCTTATGGTAAGGCTGTATAGTAAGTAATTCAGAAAGTAATTATTGTACACAATTTAGCATTGGTCAAATTATATATAGATATATTTGACCAATGCTAAATTGCGCACAATAATTACGTGTACAATTCTTATGTGTAAGAAACGCACTATGCCGAAACATGTATGGTTCTTATGTATATATTTGCAACCGAACAATGTATCAACTTTCTAGCAGTTTAATAGTACATTATGTAACAAGGGAATAAAGTTGAAGATTATTCTCGAATACGTTTGATGAGTCGTAATATATAGTTTGCGAATTCACCGTCAGGATGGTCTATTATAGCAAAATACAGCGCTTTGTCTTGTAGATACTATTGTCATCAATATTTATCCCAAATTGCTGGACAAAAAGTATGCACATTCAATGATAATTAGCGAATTTTGAGTTTAAAGTAATTCACTAACGACTCTTGAGTCGAATGTAGTGACTGTTAAGTGAGCATATTATTTGACTATCTTTGCAGACATATTATGTTTTAAAAAATTATTTATGAATTTAAATGATATTTAATCGAAGAAAAGTATTGTAAATAATAATTTGCAATAATGATTAGATCGAAATATGATTCACGTATTCCGTGTTCAATGTGGCAACGTCGCACTGACCCAGTTTGTTTTGAATTGCGAGTCGAGCTTTGTTTTTCTAACTTCAACGCACATGATACGTTCGAGACGTAAGCTTAGCTTCTTTTGTCAAAAGTTTGCAGAATGTCTTCAAAGCCAAAGCACGAAATACGACTGAAAAAGGGTAAACGGAGAGGGTAGTTTGCTAAAAAATGTGTAGTCACGAGAGAAAAGAATTTGGAAACGACAGCGACAAAAAGACAGAAGCTACGAGACGAAGTTAGTGAGTTCATGTTTCAATACAATTTATAAAGACCATGGCAAAGATTTATTTATTAGTTTTGATCTTTATAAACACTGACAATTATACAAAGAATAAGTTAACGAAACGAAATTTTTAAAGAATAATAGATCTTACAACCATGGGGAATCAACTATGGTGTTACAAGTGCAATGTACCATTAAGGTGATGTTAAACCCCATGTTATTGGTAAATACGGGGAACCACTTTTTCGATTCATTTTTCAATTTAAAAAAAATATCTACGAAAAGTTGTTCTTTTTGGTTGGAACGACAACTTTTCATATAGATATTTACTCAAAATTGAAAATGAAATGAGAAAAGTGGATCCTCGTATTTGTCGGCGACAGGTGGCTTTAGCATCACCTTCAGTTTGAAAGATCTACAAGAAGAAAAGAAACTTTGAGTAGCTAATATTTTAATTATGAAATGATGGCTTTATCATAAACTTCAGAAGCCAAGGCAAATTACAAGCCAGAAGGTTCAAATGAATATCCAATTAACTTGTAAGTGGCTGCTGGTATGTAATTTAAAATATTATCTTCTACATATCAAATACACGATTACCAAATAAATTAAGATAATTTATAGGTACAATAATGGTTCTGGAAAGACATACATGGACAACTTTTTTGCAGCTGCAAATATGCCAACAATGACAGTATATCAATTCAAAAAATGTGAGAGAATGATTGAACCAATATTGGAAGAAGAATCGAAGAAGTCGTTGATGCCATACGACTAGAAAAAAATCCACTCTTGATGCTAATGACAAGGAGAAGTAAGTATCCAGTCAAGCAAAGAAATTATGCAGTAGTTATTGTTTTTACTGCAAATCATAACCACGATTAAACTATTTATATATTGATTTTCTTATACATATACAATTGGATCAATTTTTTAAAATAATTTTTATATTTTCTTAGATAAGTATCTATTTTCTTGATGATAAAATAGAAAGAATGTTTTTAAATTCTGAAAGAATAGATAATTTAAATGGTTTATAAATACTGTTAAGTATAAGTGTGATATTTATTAAAATATATTTGAATATATAAACAATATTAATAGTATACAACTTTTGTTCGATATAAATTATAAATTTTCCATTCTTTTTCATTTATTGGGTTCAAAGCTGACTGAGTCATCGAATAACTTACATACTATTAATATTGTAAGTATGTCTAATAAGAATGAAATTAAATTCAATTTTTATAAGAAATAGCTACATTTATTTATAATAATACGCATGATTTATAAAAAATTCTAACTATATATTTTTTCAGAATTTAAACTTAATTTTAGATCCACTGAATTTTTATTTTTGAATTATGAAAGAAAAGATTTTTTTATTATAAGTACATTATATAATATACAAATACAAATAGTTTATATGAAAGTCTATGTATAAATCAGCTTTAATAATGAGTATAATATTAATCAAATATAATGTAAACATGAATAATAAAATATTTATTGTTTATGATCTAAATTCTTTTAGTAATGCGAAATTCTTTATATGCACTTCCTTTTTCATTCTCTCATCCTAAGAAACCTGTCTGTAATGTACGTCGACTCCTTGTAATGTCTTATTATAAAATATCTTTTTTTAATTTAAAGCATATATATAGTTATTTCCTGTGATGTCTATGTGTTGTTAACTTTTATACGTTCACTTTCACGTAAGTAATACTTATGATGCTTTACAAGGAGAATACTAATTTGTTTGATTTAATTTAATTAAATTTAAATGCTTTTTCGTTTAGTTATTTACGGTGGATTTGCTTTTGACTCTGAATTTACTTTCATTTTTATTTCACATTAAGTGTTTATGTTTTTCATAAAGTAGTAATTATTTAAATATTTTAGTAAATATAGTTTTTATATATTCTGTGTACTATATTTATTGTTTTTAGTAATATGAATGAAATAAATACGTCAGCGAGAATTTCGCTAAAATCAATTATGTATATCATTCAATGCAAGAAAAAATTGATAATTTAAAAATTACGACAGGTATATATAATAATAGAGATGCGAATGCTGAGCAGAGATGGGCAAATTCAGTATTTCTATTTATCAAATACAATTCAAATACCAGTATTTGAAATACATGTATATTAAATCTTTTCTTCAACTAAATGTATTTAAAATACTGTTCTATTTGAAACACTTGAATTTGAAGAAATGTATTTGAAATACTTTTGTATTTGAAATATATTTGTATTTTAATTGTATTTGATGAATTAAAATACTTAATTAGCCCACCCCTCATGCTGAGACATCGAATACGGTTCGTCAATTGTATAATGCAGCTAAAATGCAGAAAATTCCGCCAGATAACGCAGCTGCATCATTTAACGCAAGGAAAGAACGGAGTCAAGCGACTAAATTAATTGTATCTTACGATGCTGGTTGGCAAAAACGTGGCACTGTCCATGCCTATAACAGCTTATCCGGTACTTTCATCTTTATAACTTTATTTTTTAGACAGAGTTAAACAAGTACATAGCAATAAAAGTAGTACTTTATGATTGCATGTTTTATATTTATAAATTATGTTTTCAGGTCACGGTACAATTATGGGTCATTATTCTGGCAATATATTGTCCTTTGCTTCTAGGAGCGTCAAATGTCGTTTTTGCAGTCTCGATCATCGCAAGGATGACCATAACTGCCGCGCAAATTATCAGAGATCTGCCAAAGGCATGGAACCTGATATGGTTGTGCAATTAATTTTAAATAACGATCTGTTTAACAAGGAAGAAGTATCCATCAGAGTGCTGATTGGAGACGATGACTCTAGCATGATTGCTGCACTGCGTAGATTATCCACGGACGAAATAAAAAAAAATGGGCCGATTATAATCACACTTTTAAAGCGTTGAGAACGGCCTTTTATAATATGAAATACTCTCCCAAATTAATGCAATATTTCTCTCATTGCTTTTCTTCTGCCGTATATGAAAATAAAGGCAACGCAGAAATGGTAGAACAAGCTTTACGCAGTATCGTTCGTCACGCTTTCGGGGATCAGACAAATTGTGGAAATTGGTGCAAAGGCAAAATAAATAAAAAATATGTTCACAAAAATTTACCTCAAGGATAGCCTTTAGAAGATCCGAACGCATAAATACGTGATGAAATAAGCGGGATTTTGGCCAATTCATGACGATTTTACCAGAAACTGGCTAATAAATGCTCAATGTTTCTACCAGGGTGGTAATAAGAAAATTCTTTCTGCGCAATCATGTATTTCTCATTTTTAAATCGTGTAACTTACAAAAACATGATAAATAACACTTGCAAATCATCCATGTCGTTATTTTTATAAATTCATTTCATAATTTCACATAATATGTAAACAAATTTCCAACGACGAAGAAACCCCAATCATCCAGCAATCGACAGAATCTCGATCGACGGCTCTAAAACTCTTACCTGCCGAACTACCCTGAAAGCCTCCATGAATTTGCCCACCATAGCCCCCGCCACCTTATACCCTACACAAATTTATTCCCCACCAGCGCACCATCCACACTCAAAGGAAGAAGCCTACAGCCCCGGCTCCGGCGTATACGTATATATTTGCATAACTTCGTTGACTCCAGCAGCAGCCACTCTCACGAGCAAAACGCTAAAAGTACAAACCTAGAGCTACAACGCAGCATCCCCAGCCGAGCGTCACCGAAGGGATTGTCAATAAAATATTCGTTGCGTTTTCATCCGGCGCTGTATATCTGGATTGGGAGCATTTCTGGCGCGCGCGGTATTTTACATCGCAGACAAAGCCATGATGACGCGCGCCCGAGGCGCGTTGAATATTTCATCGGAGGCTCGCGCGATGCTGTGGGATAGGTTGTAGAGCAGGGGCCACCCTGGGCAAAAACCGCAGCCCAGTGCCTATGGCTTCTGGACTGCCGCTGATGCTGCTCCCTCGCCGCCTCGCACATCGGCCTGCATACTGTTACGTACGAGGACCGACGAGAGAGAGAGAGAGAGAGAGGGAGAGACGTGGTTAGGAGACAGTGACACGGGAAACGAAAGGGAGATGTGCTATGTTGTGGCGCTGCTGAGAGAAGAGGGTCGTATCTGTAGGGGAAGGATTTTACAAGCAGATTCTCGAAGGGCACTAAAATACTGGTATTTAAATGCTAAATGTATTTATTTATTTATAATTACTTACAACTCGAATTGTTTATTTATTTATCTATTTATCTATTTGTTTCTTATTATACGGATATTACTGGCTGTTTACTTTGTATTGATTTCAGAACAATAAAATATAATTAAGTATTTTTTTTTAAATTGCTTTGATTGAAATATATATATATATATATATATGTTTCAAATTCATACTCCTGAAAAACGGTTCTAAATGCAATTAGGAAATACTGTGGACAAATTAAAACCTGTTTTCGGATGAAAATATCATAATTGGAAGTTTGTGATTTGTATCTTTTAGAGCAGAAAGAAACCGCTGCCAATTCATTCGCACTTACCCTGGTGGAAAGTTAATCTAAAACTATGTAAATCTATCTAGTTGCCATGGGAATAATCGAGGGCCTCGATAAAACTAGATAATTTTCCAGCAGGGTAGCTTCCTCAAACTAAATTAATTGTTCCAATATGAAATTCTTTGCTTTTATAAGTTAACTTAGTTATCTCTCCTTCGTTTCGCCTGCAGCCGTTAAATAAAAAATTAATAAAAAAAATATAACCACAAATATCTTGAAAAATAAAAGATTTCATATTCTGGTCAAAGAACTCAGCCAAGACATTCAAGAGATAGTGGAAACCTTCTTCGTCTTAATTTATTTATATATTTTCCATCAAATGTTTCAAAAATTTTGTCGTTTAAAAAAAAGACGTTCCCATGTATAACAAAAGAAGGAAAATAGCTTATAAAAAATGCGTGTCGGGGAAGATACATAATTTTATTCTCTTTCAAATGCATTTACACTGAAGCGATAATATTATTTTTACATACCAAATTAACGTACCTCATTGATTTCAGAATAACGTGAAATAGAAAAAACGTTGTAAAACAAAAACGAGTCGATGAATCTTAAAATTTATTTTTAATTCCTAATCCTCATTAAGAAATGAATAAAAAGCTCCAGTTGGCAAAAAACATAACCTGAAATATCTGGAAAAATAAAAGTTATCGTTCGACGTAGATAATAGATTTTTTTTACAAAATGATTTATTTCCCGGAAAAAGAAATATAAAATGGCTCAAAAATTTTACTGAATATTGTACTCTATTTTTCTGGTCATCTCAATTTTTTCAATACATTTCCAAGATATATATCCGAGATATAACCGTTTAAAAAAACATGACGCTTCCGTGTGTGACATAATAAGGGAAATAGCTTATACAAAAATTCGGGTCGGAAATGATAGGTAATTTTAAGCTTTTTCAAATGTATTATTACTAAATCGATGATATTATTTTTAAGGTATTAAAAAGAAAACGAAAAACTAAAACTCAAAAAACCGATTAAAAAACAAAAACGCATCGAAAAGTTAAAAAAATTAGTTTTGAGCCGCCTTCCTTAAAAAAACAAAAGAAATGAGCCCTGAAACATTAAATTTAACCGTGGATTACTCGAGATATGGTGCTACACATACATGCATACACACACACGCACACATCCATACGGACATTTTCTAAAAATAGTGTATTTTGATTCCAAATGGACCAAAACATATTTCTATCATGTTTTTAAAAAACATTTTTTTTATTATTACAAAGCTTCCTTTAGGAGGAAGCAAAATATATTAAAATATATTACATATATATAATTGGTTGATTCCATAGCATAATAATTTTATCACGTGAACATCGCACTATAGAAATTAAAGGTTCAGAAGAGGAAGGTAGAATATCAAGCTTTGAAACTTTGTTTGGCACTACTGCATATTCTTCGGCATGCGTTTTTTCGGCGTAACAGCTGTTGGAAAATTGCAAAAGATAAATTACATTAAAAAATTAAATTTGGTTTTCTGCGAAAAACGTAAACATGACATTCTCCAATTTTCCTGTAAACCCATCAAATTTGAAAATGAATTTGCAATAAAAGAAGACATAAAATTTAACAAATTTTTTATTTCAAAATAGTATCAAAATCATCATCCTCGCAAGACGTTAATGGCAACTGAAGACAAATATAAACAATATATAATAAATAAAATATCATACATCATATCGAAGAAAATTAAATTTATATAAAATATCATGATTAATAGATAATACTGCCGTTATAACCCGTTTTAAAGTGTTAAAAAAACAAGCAACGAAATCGTAACAAAAAATGATATTAATAATATATCATAAATAACAACCAAACTTTCATTCGGTTTTATATTAAGGCAAGATTTAGCTCCATATGGCGTCGAGCAGTTGAGCAAGATTTTCCTTGGGCGGCAGGCTGACAAGCTTCAGACTCTCTAGCCATAATTTTTCTGCATCCTCCTTGTTTTCTGCCTCTGCGGCCGGTCTCACAACTTTGCACTCACTGATTTCAAAAAAGAAACAAAAGTTAGCATGAATATAATATTTTGTGTAATGTGTAAAAACATTTAAAAATGAAATTTTTGGAAATAAACTTCTCACGAGTTAAAGAAGAAAAGGAGAAGAAAAAGTTTATTTTGGTTAAGGTAGAAGCCCCTATTAGTGTGCCTTGTCCCTATTCGCTCGATCAAAAATGCATCATGTTTCTAGTTTTTCGCTCTTTTTTGCCACCTTGGGTGCTTCGGTCGTTTTTCTCATCCCCTTATAAAATAATGAATACTTTGAGAAATAAAAAAGTACCTTACGTTATCTACTAGTCTCATGAAAGAATCACCTTAAACAGTTATATCTCGTAAATTTATGATGGAAAATTGTTGAAAAAAATTTATAAAATCTGCTTACATAAATTTAATTTAAATATTCAAATAATTTTAATAAATTACGCACGGAGAAAAATCACTGTGATAAAGATTATTACCTGACGTTGTTATTTTGTTATACACGGAAATAACATTTTTTTAAAAATAGGTTACATTTTCTGAACTATCCATGGCATCTTCAATTTTATCGATATAATACATTTCTACAATAATTTGGTTAGTAATCTTAACCAATAATTTCATATATAGGAATACTTAATTAAGTTTGATGAAGCTAAGTGCCAGTGAATTGGCATCAATTTTTATTATGCGATACTAATTTGTCATAAACAAAGCAAGAAATAAAGATTCGTTTTTGGAAAATTTTGATAATAATTATTTTTCACAAAAGTATTTGTCAATAAAAAAAATCTTTTACAAAAAAAAAAGTTTTAATATCCTATATATATTCTAAGCAGAATTATTAACGGCACACTAATTGATACTTCTACCTTATATCTAGACAGTTTATTTCCAAGTCAAAGCAATAAAACTGCTCTTATTCCAGCTTACTTGTAATACATTCCCGTCTCGTTCGCGACTGTCTCGTCGATAGCGCAGTGAATGTTAGTCTGGGCTCCGAGCTCCGGCGTCTTGACGAAAGGCTTCAGAATGCGGTAGAGGAACCGGGTACCCTTGAAGAAGGCAGTGTCCAAGTGTCGATCAAGCTCCGAAAAGATAACCCCCGGATGCAGCGAGTAAGTTGTGATACCCTCGATCCCTGACTCTGCGAGAGGATATATTGTTATTGTTTGAAGAGCCTCACGTGGTGAGTCGTTCTGAACGCGCTTTTACGGATAAGCTCATAAACTTGCCTGATTAGGCGATGAAAATCTTCATTTTCCGAATAATAGGTATATAGGACAAATGTAATTCAGATCCAATCAGTAATTCTTTATATATTTGCATAATTCGAAAAATAATGATGTTTGACGTTACTATTTTCAAATATGTAAATAGATTTTAATGTAAAATCGCTCCATTTATAATTCTAAGCATTTAAAAAAACAATCCGCAAGGCATATATTTGTAAATTTATAGCTGAGGTATGCAATTCGTACTTATTTTCCACTAATGCTTTTAGAATAGAAAGCAATAAATTAAGTATAATTCATATTAACTATCCCCTTTTCTAACGTTAGATAAAGTAGTATTTAATGAGTCACCTTTGAGTTTACGAGCCAGCTCCTTCGTGAATAAGATATTAGCCATTTTGCTCTGCGCATAGGCCCTTAGCGGTAGGTAGGACTTCTCCAAGTTCAAATCGTCAAAGTTTATAACACCTCCTATTATTTATAATAAAATAATGACAGTGAGTACTGGTAAAATTATATGTATTATATCCATAAAAATAATACTTATAAGTAAGAAATAGATAAAGATAACAATTTCAAAACCCAATCTAATACAAATTGTTATCCAAACAGTTAGAGTGCGTTCACAGTGACGGAAATACCGTGTCTGATCCTGCGATATTAACAAAAGTACAAGCTACAATAATAAGATGACTATTAAATTTTATCCAAGTATAGATGTTTCCCTTACTCGTATAAGGCTTAAATTAATACCTCTTGTTCATAATCGGACTTGTTGTCGTATAATAGTCAGAGTCGAGGATTAGCGACGCGGTAACCCTCGATTGAAGAACGATACTTTTGAATTACTGCGATGATGCACGAGCGTGCTTGTTAAAATAATATACGCACACAATCCGTGGAGGATTGCTTCGGTGTGCGGTTTTCTTCTTGTGGAAATTCCTCGCTTCATTTTTCCGTATAAAGATTCAATGTAAAAAAAATTTACGGCTTTATCTGATCTATCTCGACAGATCACTGCCACGTGCACCGGTGCATTTATACATGATTGTTCGACTACGAGATGAGAAGATTAGTCTCGCATGCCCATTTTTCATTTTCATGCAACGTCTTGGTGATTCACGAAATACACCACTACGCTCGGCTACTAATTATTTATATTATAATTACAAATCGTCTATTTACGCTGTCTTTGAGCATAATACGTATGGCCATTATACCATTAATTTGTTTATAGCTTTCTACGTGCTCATTTTCGGCCAATAATACTAGAAATTCGGATTCAGCAGCTCAAAATACATTTAAGAAATTCAAATTCAGGCGGGAACCTACAATGATCACGAAATGTCCCTAGACTATGCACAACTCACTTTAACCGCGTTTTAGCCGTGGCAAACCTAGAGGTTTTACGTGAACCCAACCCTTGTCTCACCCGAGTCTCACCCAAGGTTAATGCGAGGCTCACCCAAGGTTAATCCGAGGCTCACCCGTAATTAATCCTGGGCCGAGATGCATATTCGTTCAAACATTATTATCAGCAAAACATAACCTGGAAATATTTAAAGTGGCATTTTGTTCCCTGCATTTTTATTCTTTATTTTTAACATTTGAAACGATTAACAGAGTAACGAAAGTGAAAAGGAAAAAAGCTGGATTTCTAACAACTTCAATATTATCAGGTAAGTTGACTCTTTATTCAAAATTTTTTAAACTTTATTTAATAAGGACTTCGATACTTTGTGATTTGTTTTTTATTTCAGGATCCCGGCTTAGGTAACATTTACTATAATATATTGATGAACACTTAAAAGTGAAAATTCTTCTTAATGAACTGAGAAAAGAGGCAAAGCAATTATAACTTCGTGGACCTAAGAATACACTATAAGCCAGAAATATAAATCGCTTTTTTCCTGCACACGTGGGAAAAAAATAATTTTTTCGCGCAAATGCGGAATAAAAGTGACTTTACTAGAAACTAGTCCAAATTCTTTATTTCATCAAGTTTTCTACCAATAGCCATGATTTTCGATTGTCTTTTAACAATCTTGTCTTTTAACAGTCCATTAGTCCAGCTTTCCAAGTCAAAAAGTGGCCACAGTTGAGATGCGCATAAAGTACTATATGTATCTCGGGAAAAAACTCGATTTTTTGCCCTTGTTCCATAATGTGCTATTAAATGGCATCATAAATTCAACATGACACTTCATCACACTACTATGTCAGCTTCTGACGATGTTCCTTAAAAATTCATTAAACTCTTACATAGTTGCTAAATGTACAATCATTTTTAATGAGTTGTGCTAAACAAAAAATGTATAATTAATATTTTATCTTAATCACGCAATTAATTCTTGAAAAAGTCTGTCTATGTGAGAATTTTAGTCATTAGCTTTTTGCGGACATTTTCAGCTTTTTTTACTCATAGATTCTGTATTTGATTTAGAACTAGAACATTTCTCCTAACGTCAATAGTTGATGAGGAAAAAATTCATGGAAAGAAAATCAAATTTCTATTTTCCACCATTTTTTTTTCTAAATCTATTGATCTATTGCTAACTCCGGAAGTCAGGTGTTCCAGCGTAGCAGTTATAGAACTGTTATGTAGGCTGCGTGCACGGCGATCGAGAGGATCGTTTCGGGTCCGCTTTTCCTCTCGCCCAGTCGAGTGGACTGATAAAAAGAAAGGCCCTGGACAGAGGAGCAACGAACTTTCTTTGTGACCTGATAGCCACGGAATGCGCAGGCTCGAAAAATGGCCGCCTGAAGAAGTTCCGGCCGATTGTAGCTCTAATCGAGCCGACGCGTTAGTTTAATTTTACGCGTTAATTTCTCGCATCGTGTTTACTTTGATGTATAGTATTAGGATTTTAGCGTGTACAGCAAATACATAAATATCCTTAACGAGGCTTTTCTCTCACAAGAGTTTTTCCCTACGACACAGGCGACGGCCTGGGCAAATATAGCAAGAATAAATGTGTATTTTTCTAGGCAAGTCGTATATTTTTGCCACTTGCGAATATTTGTTGCTCGAGTGAGAGCAGCTCTCAAGAAGGCGCGCGTATTAGAATTACCGGATAATCGAGTATTGTTTTATGATTTTATTACCCTATGTCGAGCGCAGGGTCGAGCGAACAAGCGAGCGAGTTACCGGGCGGCGAAATGCGAGCCAGCGCGCATGCACATGAGGTTGGACCGGACCCTCTTTAATGGCTGAGCGCGAATTAACGCTGGTCCCAGTATCGTTGAGAGCTGCTGGGACTTGGAGTATATGCATGAATGCGAGATTGTGTCGGGCTCTGCGAGGGCTCGAAGTATGCGTTATACATTTCGTCATTTGGCGAAGGAAAAATAGGAAACAGTGGGAAAAGAGCAACCATTTTTCCGCGATCGGCGGCAACGGCAGCGTAGATCGGTTGAGGACTGGCCACGCTAGCGGCAGTTCCAATTAAATCTGGATACGAAGCCGTAAGCTTCATGCTCTATGTACTTAGGGTTTTCTTTGGTCGAATATACGCATATGAAAAATATCTAAGTGTTGAATTGTCCTTTTATTTGCAATCCTTCCTTGTATTCTGATTCCACACAAGTTCGAGAGAGATAACACCCTAAATTAAGAAAGCTGATAATATCCGCAAATAGCCAATGACTAAAATTCTCACATAAATAAACTTTTTATACTCAAGAATTAATTGCTTGTTAAAGATAAAATATTCATATGCATTTTTTATTTAGCTCACCTCATTAAAGATGATTGTATATTTAACAGCTATGCACGAGTTCTATCAAACATTTTTAAAGAGTATCATTAAAAGCAGTGATATTGAATTTACGATGCCATTTAAATTGTAGGGGAGACCTGGGTAAAGCGAGCCATGGGGTAAAGAGAGCTTTTTGATTTACTGCCAATGTTTTGAACTTTAGTATTCAGAAAAATTTGAGAATATGCATTTTGAAAAAGTCTGCAACTATATGATAAAGTAAACTTGCATTAGTATTCTTTGTTTTAAAATTAAAAAATAATAACACTTTCGAGGTACTTAAGATGATTTTGGTCTTTCTTAAACTTTTCGTAATATCTATATATATTGTTCATACTCAATTTTGCCAAGACATGTACTTACTGAATTCTAGAATATTTAAGGGGAAAAACAGTACATACCTCAAATTTGCTATTTATTCGAACGATTCCTTGATAGCATGCTACTCTGTAAATGATGCGTACTTTGGGCAAAGTGAGCCTTGGATGATATAACATATTAGAGCATGCACACTGTGAAAAAGGATTCTTTCCGGCAAAGAATATTTCTTAATTGTTAAGTTTTGTGGATTTGAATACGGTCAAATAAATATTTCTTAACAGTTAAACGCATCATCTTAATAGTTAAGAACTGAGTACTTGAGTCGCTTGCCAACGACTGACCGCCTGACTTTAAGGTTAACTGAATTTTTCATATTTCTAAGATGTTTATATGACCTTTACATGTTAGTATACATTTTCGTCGGCCACGATTATATCTACGTATAGGATCTTTTAATATTTTAATTCTTGAAAAGCATCATTATATGCTAGAAAATCGTCAAATAACCTTTCGTGCTTGACATGTTTATCTCACTCGTGCAGACTATTCTCAAGTTCGAGTTCTTAACTATTAAGAATTCAACATTTGCGGCAAATACGTAAGAATTCGATTCCGCAAGTACACGATTCATTTGCACATTAATAAAATAATTTTTTCTGTTAATAAAGTAAGTTTTAATCATGTTATCATTTTGACAAATAAAAACCGTATTTTTTCATTTCTATCAGATTATCGTTGGTTTTGATCTATAAATGTGTTTAGCATGTACACATGTGTTAAAAACATTATTTTTAAACATATATTTAAAAGAAAATTTATTATATATTATTTTGACTACTTAATAACTAAAAGCTCACTTTACCCTATTGATTGAAGTAGGAGTTCTTCTTTTGGAATTAGAATAACTCTGCTATAGCGATTCTTTTGTCATGCAAGCGTCGTTCATACTTGGAGTCAGAGTTATTCTCCGGGAAAGAGAAAAACTCTAAGAACGATTTTTATGGGTCAGACGAAAATCTTTATTGCTCGGTATCATTCTACGGGATAGAAAGTAACTTCGAGAGTGCTTTTTTAGAGTTGTTTATTAAAATTTCAGAGAATCGGCTTTTGCAAAAGCGGTTACCCCAAGCTTTCAGTAAGTGTGCTCTTTCTCAGAGAGATTAATTAAAATTCTTGAAGGGATCGCTCTTTTCAGGAGCTTTTAAAAATTACTCTGGGATAGAGTATTCTCATTCAGAGCTTGAAAAAATCATTTTCGCAAAGAGTACTCTTACAGTTTGATAAGCAAATGCTTAAAAAGTGATTACCAGGGTTCGAACATTCATGTTGCTTGTAAATCTTACCCATGATTTTTAAAAACTCTGATAATATTCAGTTTTTTATATTAAATATAACTATACTTTATTAAAATAAATTTATTACAAAAGAGATCTCTGAAAGTAATGTTTGCAGCTTATAATGCAGTAAAAAAGTCCACGACCGTCATTTGGAGTTGTAACAAGTGTGTGCAACCAGTTTGGCTCTAATTTTGTATCACTATCTTTATACCCCAAGGACAAATGTGTCTTTAAAAGTAGTCCATGCGCTGCACTCACCTACGTGCGCCAGGGACGACACGTTGACGATTCGACAGCCAGGCGTCGACGACCTGATCTTGGACATCAGCAGCAGCGTGAGCAGAAAGTGACCCAGGTGATTGCTCTGCAGATGATTCTCGTAGCCGTCCTCGGTCATCTCCTGCGGGCACATCATCACGCCCGCGTTGTTGATCAACAGGTGGATCCGAGGCTCCGTCGCGTTCAGCTGCTTGGCGCATTCGCGTACGCTCGCAAGGCTGGCGAGGTCCAGCTTGCAGACGACCAGCTCGCCCGGATCGCCCTTGAACTGCTCCCTGTCCGGTCTTTTTTGTGGAAGCAAGGAGTTGGGTGGTAGTTATATGAACGACAATGATCCGCGTAATGATGGACTTATTGAAGTGGAATTTTTATTTTGTACTTTTATCCGACATCTCAAGAACAACCACGTCAAATTTTAGAAGATGTATACAATTTTCTTTTTTTCATTTTATATTAATCTTTACGAGACTTAGATAAAGTTAATAAATAAATTTAATTAGAAAGAAAAACTTTTACTATTTATCTATAAATGTATTTTACGATGTATTTTATTTTACGGCATATTTCAATGCACGGAAACAAGGGCATCAAGTAAGGTATGATAGCTGTAGTGAAACAAGACCTTGCTGACTTAGGGATATGGAAAACAAAACCTTAGAATCAAGAGTTAAAAATTATTAGCATTGTTAAAAATGTTTAAATAATAAAACTATGAAGATTAAATCCCAAACTCAACTAACCCAAGCTGAGCAGTCAGCAACTAAAAAAATTTAAATAATAATATCGAGAACCCAAAACCAAACTAACCCTCGCTGAGCAATTATCAATTAAAAGTTTAATCTAATCGTAAACTCTAATTTCTAATCTCAACTAAACTAAACTGAACAATTTGAAATAGAAAAATGCTGTAATAATAAAACCTTAAATCATAATTCCGACTGCCCGCATCTGAGCAATTTGCCATAAAAAAATTGTTAAATTAATAAACTCATAAATTCTAAACCCTAAATCCAACTAGCCTAAGCTGAGCGATAAGTTTTGTTTACGTTTTCATTCAATACTCGAAATTAAATGCGGTGACATGCGTTTAATTTTTAACACAGTTTCGTAATGAGTTACTTGATAACGTACATAGTTTTTTATTTCTTTCTCTATATTTTTACATCTCGTACATCGCACCTTACGCCAATATGTTTTAATAGCCGAGTTCCATAAGAGGCCATGTATAACGAGCAAACTTCTTAGTCGAAAATCTTAAATATATCATCGATAACAAGTATTGAAAGAATTCAGAAAACTTCTTGATTCTCTAAACAATGATATATGTGTGTTTCATTACTATACGTTCTCTGATTTTTTGTAAAACCCCCGAACCTCCTTAATCCGTCGCGTAGTCCTGTATCTACGCGGGTCCCGTGGGGGGTACATCATTTTTTTTCTAATAACCAACGCCATTCTAACGAAAATGATTCAGTATTAATTTTATTGTAATACTTATTGACCTAAATATATCTTATATTATATGAAAACTAATAACAATATGCATATAAATGCATAAAAAATACACTTATTTTACTTATTTATTAAACGTTCTTTATAGGTATTTGACTGGCAACTGGGTATTTTTGTTAAGCAATCGGAATCGGAATATATAATTAAAAAGCTGCAATCTCTTGGTAGTTTTATTAAGAAACCATGGTTTTTTATGTTGGAATAGGCATAAATACATATTTCGCCATAAAAGCCCATGGTAAATGTTAAATTTTCAAATACTTTTTTCTCTTCAGTTTACCTGGCAACCACACCTAACCAAAATATAACGTTTAAAACGTACAATTTCAGTGGGCTATTTCTTTTTTGTTAATGGGATTTTTAATACAAGATGGAGCCACCTTATCAATATTACATTTGGCGCTAGTGTTACTTTACCAAGCCAAAGGCATAAATGTTTTAAATAAAAAAATATTAAGTGATTTAAAGAAACTCATTAAAACGAAACGGTTGTTTCGGATCCAGATAAAGCAATTAAATGATTAATAAATAGTACATTTTTTAAAATTTTAGATTCAGCGTGATTTGGTTTAATTTCGAATGATAATGTGTTTAATTATAAATCGTATTAAAATAAATCATTCTAATTATGATTAGGATGCGCAAGTAATGATCCTCAATATATACTACACAGTCAGCTGACTATTATCTGACAATAAATAATGAATTTATTTTTACGTACTTCGATGGTGGTACTTTCTGAATATCTACCACAGCTTTATTTGCCTTTTCTAAGTTTCTGCATGCCAGTATTACTCTCGCACCTGTAAAATAACACATTCGTAATGCATACTTCTTTACCTGGGTCTTTACAAATTCGAATGACTTAAAGTAAAATTCGTGGCAAAAATATTCACAATATATATGTTCAAAAATATTATATGTATTTTTATTAGATATAATAAAATATTTATTATTGTTTCGAGATTTTTATTGGTACTTAAAAAAAGCAAAAGATTTTAATAATGTAAGAGCAAGCGACAACTTTCTTTAGAATTTTTCCTTGGCATAAAAATTATATATATATATATATATATTTATACACACATAATAGTAGCACATTAATTATTTATAGAGGTATTGAAAAAATTCTTATTGTATCGAAAGTGATTTCACTGAAAGTATCTAAATCCTGAACATAAACCTAACATCGAGCGATTCAAAATTGCACTTAGTCACGATGACCACTTGTGTAACTTCCACACTGACAGAACGAAATCTAATAGCATATACTCAGGTTTATACGACGTTTAAGTTAAAATTATAAATTTTCAAGGATTGAATCGCATCTAATGTTATATACGGAGAAAAGCATTTCTATTTAAAAAGGCCAAATAAATATCTTCTTAGTATAAATGCACGTTTCATAATAGTTCGTGCATGAAAACTTATCAAATAATTAGGAGGAGGGGAGATAAACTATTTTATTTAATAAAGTCATACGATGTGTCGAATATCGAATGTGTTTGTTTACTAATCTTACTTTAGCAGACTAAGTAACATTTCTTAGCAGTTCAGAAACGCGTATTTCAATTGAATTATTTTCATAGACTTAAAGCAGCTACATCAACAATTTGTTTGAAATTAAACTAAAATAACGATAACGTTAAACTTATTTCTCGTGATTCTGACACGTCGTTAAGCACTTTAATACTATGAAATTCAAGATAATACAAAAATAGACGTTTCTTTTAAATTACACTCGACACATGAATATAGAAATACAAAACACATTGAAGAAAGTACTACAGAAAAATTGTTATAGTTTAAATAAGCTGAGTATAATAACGAAAAAAATGGCTCATCACAATACAACGTTTAACAATACAATATTGTTATTGAAGTTATTACTATCGATATAATCATATAGACACTGATAAGTGGCAATTTCGTATCGATTCACCCGTACGTAAACGTAATGTTTTACCTCAGTCTTCTTTTTGTTTTTAATGAATGTTCGTGAGTCGCGGTACTGAGATGCCAATGTACCATAACTCAACAAAAATAAAACCCCCAATTCATTGTCACTTAGCTTCCTCAATTTTAGTCATTCCAATATGGATCTATTCGTTTTAACGTGTTAAATGTAAACCGTTATTGCTTTAAAAATCTTCTATTTTTGAAAACTTATTTCTCGACCTTAAAACAGAAAATATAAACCCAGGTACGGCCATGTGTCTCATCAGAAAGCCAAATGACAGCCTTTAGAATATGACAAGTTGAAAGACCCACCAAAAGTGAATAGTTTGATGTATTTGCTTATATGGGCAATTCTCAATTAGTTCGGAATTTTGTGTGACGCAATATTTTATGTGCTAATACAATATTATTGCTCGTTTATCAGCCAAGAACTAGATTGTATACATTGTTTACAACATGTAAACACAAAAAAAAGTATTATAGTATACACTTTGAAGACAAAAATTCATACGATACATAAATAAAATAGGAAAATCTGCAGAAAACGACGCGTGACTTTCTTATTTATTTTATTTTTTTCTGTAAAATTTGGTGCGTCTTTTGAAAATGTTTAAAAGGGTGATGAATTTCAAGCATTTGGTGAGCGCAATCGAATATGACATGTCAGAAATGTGTGCTCTTAATAGGGAAAAAGTTACAATGCACCAAAGTGGTGTGACTACTTTTTTCATTTTTAACATTTAATACTATTATGACGCATCGCTACTGGTTCGTAAACAAAATCATTATAAAACCACATGGATAGTGTTCTAGGGCACAAAAGCAACAAATCTATACATGGCGGAATCATGTGCTCCCATAATAAGGGAGTAAACATGGAATGTATACTTAAGAAGGCAAAACGTGCACGGAAGCAAAAACGCATATTTTTTATTAGCACATCATCTGTCTTTAAAAATTTTGACTAAATACATTTGTGCTCCATTATTTACAACACTATTAAACTAAAATTCACTCGCATCATTTTTTACATCATTATTTAAGAAGTTACAAAGCTAAAAAAAATATGAAAAATTCAAGGAGTCAAAAGTTAAGAATTTGAGTTTGTTATGTTTAATTGTTAATGTTATATTTTTTGTTATTCTTATATTGTGTATCCGGAACCTGGTTCCGAAATGTAAAACGTATTATGATAAAAAAGATTATACAAGATAAATCTTATATGATGAAATCCACTAAAAATATCGGTGCAAAGTTATAGGCAAATTTTTTATTTAAAAAATACTTAAATATTTATTTATTTTAAAAATTGATCATTTGCACTCAGTTGATTAGAATTATGGTTTTATTGTTTAATTATTGTTAAATGGAAAATAAAGTAGCAGCTAATTTTTCGAATTTTCCTCGACGTTTTTCATCGTTGTGTAACCTACAGAATAAGAATAAGTTTGTTCGGAAGTGCTAGATTAAAAAAAAATTTTTTCGATTTTCGGTGTCTACAAAGTGCACATTTTGACGGATTTCGTCGCATAAAATTCTACGTGAAATAAATATTTTTTTGTAATTTGACTTCACTGGTTTTTTTATTTATTATTACACATAATTTACTAACTTATTCTTCGAAAATAAGTTGAAAATCACGAAAAAATGAAAAAATGTGTAAAAAACGTTAATAACTCTTCGTGCGTTGCTTTAAAACGTTGCATCACATTGGATTTTGCATTCTAACAGCTGAAGGAACGTATACTAAAATTTTCAGACATTTGCTCAAACTATAAAAAAAAGATTTTTTTTATAATAAAATCCGAAGTTTGTGAGAATAGCCAATATATCAATATTACCAGAATAAAGTAATTACCTCTCCAGTAAAGATCTCGAGCGGTCTCCTTGCCGATGCCACTGTTCGCCCCCGTAATGATCGCCGTCTTGCCGATCAGGCGCGCCTTGCTCTGACAACTTCTGCTAAATGGCCACAAGCTCCAGCTCGAATGTGTGCACGCTTTCAGCCACGCCATTAACATGTACATGTAATCTGACATCTTCTTCAAAATTACAGCCTTATCTCTTTGCACAATACGAATATGACTTAGGTCATAACCAAGTAACAACAGACTCGAATTATTCAAAGCTACAGTTAATCATTTAAAGACACCAATTATTCCGTCCATTTCTTTGCCCGTCGATCCTCGTTTCTTGCTTCTTTCCCAAGCAGATGTTGCTTCGACCACTCGACAAGCAGCACAACAACACACAGCACACCTCGTCCGATGCACTGTCAGCGTTACCACCGGCAGCCGAGCGCATAACTCCACTAGCCGCGGATTTAGGATAGCATCAGCGGAGAGACACCAAACCGTTAGACCGCTCCTACCGCGCGCGGCACTCTGCGAGCGTACATATGAGACAGGTGGATAGAAGCGCGCGCTTGGATGCGAAGAGCGAAAAAGGGAAAGAGAGATGAATGTATCGAAGAAGGACGTAATACAAATGTCTGCGCTGCGACTCCACTATGCACTATACCTGAGCGAGGCCTTCTGCATGCGACGCATTGTAATGCGCGCGCATAGAGATTCATTAGCTGCATATCTAAATTTATTGCTCGGAACGCTGCGTACTTGAACTTGTAAATTTGTTGTTATATTATTAGAGGCGTAGATACCAATTGCTTCCTGAAAGAGGAAGCTTTTTGATATTAAAAAGAAAGTTTTGCTAAAAACATGTTAGAAACATGTTTTGAGATATAAGCAATTAAAATACACTATTTTTAAAAAATGTCTAGGATTTGAAATCAAGAAGAAATTTTAAGATTTATCGATTCGTTTTTGTTTTATAACTTTTTTCATTCCCATGATATGCATTTTTTTTCACAAAATTTTTAATAGTTTTTCTATTGAGTATTATAGGTGAGATCATTGTTTGCGTTTTTTTATGAAGATTTAAAATAAAGAAGAATTTTTTAAATTTATCGATTCAATTTTTTATAACGTTTTTTTCATTTTAATGATATTCATTTTTTTATAGCGTTTTTTTCATTTTAATGATATTCATTTTTTTTTTATAATGTTTAATAGCTATTTTCTTTAATAGCTCTTATCTTTATATTGCGCGGTAATTGTTCACCATTCAAAGCTCTTCTTTTATTTTTTTTAAATAAAAAAAATCTAAATTGATCAATTTGTTTTTGTTTTATACCGATTCTTCATTTTTATGTTATTTTTGTAATGAATGAATAAATCCGTTTTTTATAATCTTGAACAAAATTTCAAAAAAATTTTATCTGTAAAAGTAGTATGCATTTATTATATTCATAAATAAAATTTAATCAACAATTGTAGGATTGAAAATATATTATTGTCAATTAAAAAAAATGTAACTTGATTATTACGTAAAAACTTTTTAAGTTGGTTTTTAAATGCTATACTTTGACATAGGTTTATTTATAGTTGATAAATTTTATTGAATTTTTTAAAATAAATTATGTCTGATACGTGCGCGTAAAAATTATTTTTTTAATCTGTTGTTTTAATCACAAAAATATGCGTTTACTTCAATAACTTATATAAAAAAATATTTTGTAATAAATAGTTTCGAAATAAAATAAAACTGTAGAGCACATTTTTTTAGTTAAACAGTATATTTTTTATGTTTCCTTTTCCAATACAATTTGGAAAGAATAAAATTTAATAGAGTTAAAATTTGAGTTCACAGTGAAAATGAGTTTGAAAAGATTGTTTGGAATAATTAACTCGATTAATTAATTTTAATGAACTTTTTTAAAGATTTTCTTAGTTACACCGATGATCTTATCTTAAATTTATTTGTGAATATGGTATGCATTATATACATATTAAAAAATATTTTAAACAACAATACTTTTTCATAATCTATGGTATACTTTTACATAAATTTAAATTACAAAATTTAAATATATACATATATGTCGACATATTAAATAGCAATAGATTTGTCATTTTTTATTTTTTATCACAGTATTAAATAGAATAAATAATTTCATATTGGAACAATTTATAAAGTTGGAGGGAGCTAAGTGCCAATAAATTGGCAGTGGTTTGTTTTATAATTTTTTCATTATTAAATAATGTAACGAGTTGTGATAGAGCTTTTCTCAGCTCCACTTTTTGGCAAATATGAACGAAATTGCTTGAAACTTGAAAATCAATGAACACATCTAAGAGTACCCGAGAAACATCATAACATAATCTCTAGTTAAAATTGAAACCGATTTCATTATACTTACAGAAAAACGGTTTAAAAATGTTTCATATAACGTAACGTGTATTTCTTGAGTACCTATCACATCTCTATTAATGTCAATTTTAACTTTTAGAATGTTCAATAATAGCTTAATTGTGTTTTTTATATACTTATATAAGGATATCTAAGAAATACCTGCCATTAAGGGTACACTTTGTTTTTTTGGTTTTAAAAAATCGATTCTTTATCATATTCGAAAGTCCTATAAGTGTTGAAACGATCGGTCGCTATTTTTCAAATCGAGATTATCAAAATGAGAAATAAAAAATTCTATAAGAATTCAATATTTTGTTGCATAGTGGATATTAATATAAGGAATGCACCTTCGGGAATATCCTATCAAAATTTTACAGTGAGATTTGAAGTACTTCAGTAGCTGCAGGCAATAATAAGTTATTTTATCGATAATTAAAATCACAAAAATACTATACGATACTCTTCTCAATTGAAAATTATAGCGATTTTATAGTGGTGAGTCGCATTGTGCGCAATAGTAAAAATA
Organism: Gastracanthus pulcherrimus; assembly: GCA_949152435.1. NCBI lineage: Eukaryota > Metazoa > Arthropoda > Insecta > Hymenoptera > Pteromalidae > Gastracanthus > Gastracanthus pulcherrimus. The sequence goes on from OX424574.1 coordinate 179,804,778, forward strand.
ATAAACTTGTGAATTTGGTTATAGAAACTTAAAATTTAAGAGTATAAGCATTTGAACATTAATAGAACTTTTTAGACTTTTCAAAACCATTTTCTGAATCCGGATAATCTCTTGAAAATTTAACCAGATAATATTTATACAAATTTGAAGAGCATAGTGAGCAGTGTTTTCAAAAATATTTTTTTACAGGGATCTGTATTATCGACTTCTCTATTTTAAACAATTATTAGAGTTTAAACAAAGTTTTAGAAAAAATTGACTTAGTACGCCCTTCAAATTTGTATAAGCATTGTCTGGTTAAAATTTAAAAAAAGTTCGTTAATATTTGCACCCTTTAAACAGTTTTAAAAATTTTCCGTGGTAAGCAATACGTACGTGACCCTTTAACATCTCCGTAAGAATTCTTTCAATATATATACATAATGACACTTGTTGTTCATGTTATAAAATACAAGGAAACTATGTAATAAAATAGGCAAGGAAAGAAATGCCGTTTAGCTTGTATATCATTATCATTCTGATAGTGAAAGAACAATGTTGTTAGCATATTATTTTGAAAAGTATATAACGCATGGCTGCGCGTGATATGAAAATTGGAGCATATATATGTACACAGCAAAAGTTCACGTGTGCGACGACCTTTACTTTTATCAATGGAAGCAATATTAAAGCTACAAACAGGTTTTGTGTATAGATATATGCGACTGGCGCGACTTCTTTTTCGATCCTCGTTTCGATGAGTGACCGTGTATCCAGGCGATCGCAGCGTTACTGTATGTTTTTAGACACGTATCAGAAATGTCTGGTTTTTTATACAATAGTGTTATTTTTAACTCAGGCTAAGAATATCTTACTCTTCGCATACGCCGAAGCCTTATGTTTTTAATATTAACAATTATTTCAAATAATTGTGGTATTTATAAAAATATTATTTTAAAAGTTATTTACTGCTTTATTTCACTCGAATTAGGGGCCAAGCACATTGGTTGGCGTGATGGCTTCAATAGCCCATCTCGAGTATTCCTTTGTTTCTCACGATGAAAGTTAGCTTATTCGATTAAGTAGTATTAAAATAGAAATTTTTTATAAAATAAAGTACTCATAAAATCCTTTATTTTAGGACCGTAAACGATTTTCTATGAATCGTCACTGGTAGGAATCTTATCGTGGCGCCCATATTTGCTATAACGACCTTTATACTATACAATACTCAATAAATCCACACAGATTTACATAGTTTTCTTAATAATAATATGTACATATAAAATCTGTGAGATTATATTATTTATTGTACAGAACTTTCATTGTAAAAATTAATGTTAAAAAAAGTTTAACATACAAGTTTTCAATTATAATAATAAGATCTACAGTTCTATTCATACTATTTACATATAAAAGTAGCCAGAAAGCATATCTAACTTAAAAAATGAAAATTTAGAAATAATGTTCCTTGCATATGAAAAACAGTGATCACAAAATAATGTTATTGCTTGATTTAGTTGTTTCTTGAAAAGTAATATATAAATAATAATAATATCATATGTATTATCCTGTATAACAAAATTGTTTTTATTTACAATTTTTAAGATTTTATTATGTAGGTTTTGCAGTATACTTCTATTGTTTTTATAAATTCCAACCCAGGCTAAGATTCCATAATTAATTATACTCTGAAAAAAAAGTAGTATATCATTTTCATTACGTCTGTTGACATAAACTTGGAGATCTTATAAAAAAATATAGACTAGATATTTAGTTCCTTTTATAATTTCTTGTATGTGATGATCCCACCTTAAATTATAATCAAATATGATGCCTAAATATTTATAATTCTCAACTCTTGTTAAGTATTTATCATTTATCTTAACATTTATTTGTTTCGCATGATTTAACAATAGCATCTGTAATCCAATTTTTCCTGCGCCTATTTACGCCTTCTTTTTTTTTTATTTTAGCTTGTTCTATACATTGTTTAATTTCGCATATCAGTTGGTCAGTAGCTATGTTACTTTATAGCACTGGGTAGCCTAAATATGCGTGACAGCGGATTTAGGCAAGCAGTGCTAAAAATAGTATACGATACTAGTGACTTAAGTGGCCCATCGCACGGCGCGAATATCGCCCTCGCTACGCTTGGACGCTAACCTCACTCCGTGCAATAATGGGCCACTTAAGTCAGACGTATCGTAATGTACTATTATGACATGCTTTATTTAAAAACTAGAATTATAATTTCAGAGCTGCAAATAATTTTTTATCCATATGTGAGTTCTTATAATACATAAGCTGCTCATCCGGGACAACATTTTCAAAGACAGACACATTAGTCGAACATATGTTGACAATAATTTTCTTTATAAATAACAAATTATTATACTTTAACTAGCCATAGATGTCAAATGAAAGTGTTTGATTATAAATTAATTACAGTAGAAAATACAAAAATAGAACATATATAATAACTCAAATACATTATTTCTTTTTGAAACTAGAAAATTAATCAGTTGATAATAAATCTGTGTGAATGGTACATTATGTAACAAGGGCAAAAAGTCGAATATTGTTCCCGCGGGCAGTATCACCCGAGGGAAAAATCGACTTGTCTCTCGAGTTACATATAGTACTTTATGCCCATCTCAACTATGGCCATATTTTGACTTGAAAAGCGGGACTAATGGACTGTTCAAAGACGACATTGTTAAAAGACAATCGAAAATCAAAGTTATTGGTAGAACTTGATGAAATAAAGGAATTTAGAGTAGTTTCTAGTGAAGTCTATATTGTGATTAAAAGTGATTAACGGGAAAAAAGTGTAATTTTGGTCTCGCTTTTCAGGGAAAAAAATGGCCATTTTCGTTCATATGGGCATAAAATAGTTTTCCTTACATAAACCATGCAGGTTTTGAAACCAAGCCTGTATTTAGGATGGAACATAATCAAATGTAATGAAACGAATTTTACATAAACAAAATAAATATATGCACTAATACTTCATAGTTATTTGGATATTCAGATTATTTTCTTATTTTGATTGTTTAATATATATGTGCAACATAATATTGTTATTGCGTTCTTAAATAAAAAAACTCGATGCATCTAAAATTTGATAACCTTACACTTTAGAGGTTATTTAAATTTCCTTAAATTGGTAATAGGTGAACAATAACATGTAAATACCTTCAAAATCAAAATAATACATAATAAGTGTTGGAATATACATTCAACGACGTGCACATCAAGCTCTCAGTTGATGAAAAACGGGAGAGGATTTTCTGACCTGCAATTTTATTGCTCCCGCCCGAGGACCAACGGACCCCAGCAGAGACACGTATAAGGACCAGTGCTTCATTCCGAGGCAGATCGTCGAGTCGAGCAGACCACCCACAACATATAGTTATTGTGCTTATAAGTGATTTCAGTGTACTGAATACTAGACAAATAGACTCATTGTGTTATATATGTAGTTCTTTTCAACATTACACTAGTGCGCTGATTACTCTATAAGAATATTGTACTTTCGCAGTGTATTATTTTAATTAAAGGTTTAATTAAATATGCATTCGATCTTGCACCTTTCCAACAATAATCATAATAGTAGATTATGCTTCTGTTTCTTAAAACATAATCTTTAAGTGGTTGTTATTGTCATAATTTTGTTTATCTAGTTTTATCGGAGAAAATAATATGGGAAACTAGAAGGGACGACCGTTACACGCCTTTATAGTAACTATCTAGTTCGCCTACATAGATCTACACAGCGCGAGATTATTCTACATAGATCTATAAAGTGGAAGGGATAAATTTCTACCAGGGGTTTTTCTGTTGTTATACTGTGTGACAAAAATGTCTTTCTCAACATTTATTACTCGAAAACCATTCGATAAAAGTCGGTGAAATTTTTACGCAATAATTATTTTATATACAGATATATTTCTGTAAATTTTTAGGTAATAAGATGACTTTATTTTCTGAGAAAAGAAAACATTTTTTTACAATGATAACTTGAGTAATACTTGATGCAATGCCTTAATAATTTAAGAGAATATTTGTTGACCGGTTATTGGCTGAAAAAATAACTGAATAGATAATGTGATATTAACAATATTATTATTTTGTGTTTTTTTAACAATGATTTAATAATGACATAATTTATTTTTGCAATAGTGAATATTTATCTATCTATAATAGATTATAGATAAATTATAATTTTTATACTATTTTGATGATGGAATTTGTGAATTAGTATATGTTAAATACTAGTAAAATTTTTAACTTAGTGATTTAAAAAAATGATGCGTCTTTGTGTCTTATGCACTTTTTTGCAATGAAAGAAAAATAAACAATAATTCAATCTTTTATAGGTTTAATATTAATTTTTCAGTAAGGAACAAATCTCTAAATGAAAATAGTTAGACAGGAAAAGAACAATGATGGGTGGTACTACGCAGCTCTTCCTTATATATATATAATAATTTTAATTAAATTCTCTTTGAGAAAGCATAGTGCCAAAGCAGTTGGCAGAGTCTTTTCCATTTCTTAATGAGGATTCGGAATGAAAATTTCTTCCGAAATTTTAAGATTCATCGACTCGTTTTTGTTTTACAAAGATTTTTCTATTTTACGTTATTCTGAAATCAATCAGGTAAATTAATTTGGTATGTAGAAATAATATGATCGCTTCAGTGTAAATACATTTGAAAGAGAATAAAATTATCTATCTTCCCCGACACGAAATTTTTATAAGCTATTTTCTTTCTTTTGTTATACACGAAAGCGTCATTTTTAAGACGGAAAAGCTATCTCTTGGCAGTCATGACTGAGCTCATCGACCAGAATATGAAATCTTTTATTTTTCAAGATATTTGAGGTTATATTTTTTTATTATTTTTTATTGTCTATTTCTTATGAATTACACGATACTTTTTTATGATTCGCTCTTTTCTTTTTGTTTTTTGATGAAATTAAATTTTTTTTGTGATTTTTTCATTTTTATGATTTCTTATTTTAATTTGGTCGCATATTTTTTGGAGATTAAACGGTAATTTTTGTCTATTCAAAGCTTTTTTTTATAAAGATTCAAAATTAAAACGACTTTTTAAATTTAGTCAATTTGATTTTGTTTTATAACGATTTTTATAATTCATACTTTCTCTTGTGGTGATACCTATAATAAATTAACTCTACACGAACTTAAATGTTATTATTCAACATGTAAAATAGTATTATTGTAATGGCTATGGTTATTGGTGAAAAAAGAAAAATATAGCAGAGGTTGAGGATCACACTTGTGTCGCTTGGAACGGCAGTTGCATGTCTTCACCTTTTATTACGTTTTTTCTATATTTTGATAAAAATTGACACTCTGAAGGATTCTAGGGTCGCTGATCGCGAATTTGAAATTAAAAATACAAAATTCAAATTGGCGGATTTAATATGGCGGATGTATTTTTTAATGTCAACTGAATTCACTTAAATCTTGAAATTAACATTTTAATGAAAACTTATTTCTTTTTTATTCCAGAAGAATAATTTGTAGAAAAATCTAATGTTTATAAATCTAAGATTATATATTTTTACGTATCTTTGTGGTAATAACGTGTTTAATTATAAATAAGAAATTAGAAAATTAAAAATTGCTTTTTAAATTATTTCTATTATATCTTTTAACTATTACAAAGAGTTTGTTTTACAGATATGAATTGTCTTGAATGTAAAATACTTTATTAAATCTCATTAAGCAATATATAAACTCATTCGATGAAAATCTACACAATTCATCTATTTTGCAAGTAAAACAAAAATACATTTCTTCAATTCAGATTATTTTTCCTACCTCACACTATTTTTAGAAAACAGTCGGCAAATCAGCGCGACGCATTTTTGAAATACCAATTTTAAAGACAAAGATCATTTTTACGAATAGCACAAGCGCGTCGCGACTCTGTACTATAATGACAATAATTATAATTGTAAAGTTAAACGTGAACATCGATACACAAGTATCTTAATCCGGCAGTCACCACTAATTGGCGTCACCTGCGTGCGACTTAATTAAAATGTGCCCCCCAACGTCGTATGTGTAATTTCAATAAATTTCGACGTCACCTCGGCGCACATTTGCCATAGTCGCGCTCACTCAGCAAAATTTTCGACGCCTTTATAAACTCGCGTAGGCAGAACCTAGCGCGTACATTGTCGTGTGCCCGAAACGACGGCAGCGACACAAAAGAGAGATATAGTTAAGTTAACTTATAAGAACAAAGAATTTCATATTGGAACAATTAATTTAGTTTGAGGAAGCTAAGTGCCAATGCATTGGCAGCGGCTTTTAATTTTAGTATCATAATTAGTACAGATATAATGTTTACTTGGGACATCTGCGTAAAATAATAAGCAGATTTAAGGTAGCTAGAGTATACATCGCCTTTAAATACTCCATTCACTGACATTTTGTCCGTCAAATTTACTGACAAAGCGCCTATTAACCTACGTTAACAGTCAAAAACAGTCGAAATTTTGTACCGTGTGGATGTGTATATCGTACGTGTGGCTTTGTAATATATTTAAAATGAGCGCGCTTTTCTATGAAACGTCTGGTTTCGCGCTCTCTGACCTCCTCTGATTTCTTGTGCAATTTTGAATATATCGTGAAGAAAAGTATGGTACTAGCTGAATATATCAGTGCTGAACCTCCAACGTTTGCATGTACTGGTAGTGTCCGCAACTAATACTCGATCAGTATTCTGCCAAGAGTAATTTCTTCCATGGGGCACCTCTAATTTTCACTGCGAGGCCAGCTCGCAAATCAGGAGGTCACTGCGAATAACCTTTAGAGTCGTTCTCGAGCTCTCGACTAGATTGGTCGCACGCATCTTTCTTTCAATTCTGCTTCGCGTCGATGTTCGAGTAGCATTTCAAAACCGCACAAAGTCTACTCAAGGCGACGCTTAGCTAAGGCTGAATTCTGAAGCGCGTACCGTGTGCATTTGCGCGTGAGTGTATAAAACCAATATTTTAATAATACTAGTAATACAACAAGAATTCAGCTGGGTAGTAAAGGGCTAACGCGCGTAATGAACCTCTCCAACATGAATATTTTGACACACACGCACATAATGTTTCAACGCTAAAGAATAGCAAAAAGAAATAATCAAAACATTGCCTTCTCTTTGAGAAGGCAAGAAAAAGACAGAACGGTAAACAAAGAAAAGACATCCATCCAGCACGGCAATGGCCCGATGCAATACGCCGCTAGCCTCGGTAGTTCGACTCCGAAATAGCGCACAAGCACGGCCGAACGAAGTAGCTGTCAGAGAATTTGCAATTCCCGCGCGGCGCGCCGTAAGGAACGGCCCGCTGCCGCTACACCACCTCTCCTGCACGCGCGCACGTCGGAAGGGGGCGATAGCCCACAGACAGCGCGAGTTTTTTCAAATTTTATGAAATTTCAGGTTGAACGACGTGAGCACGCGCGCGCCTGCCTCGAATCCTCCAGAGAGCGAGCAAGAGCCGAGAACCAAAGGAAATTCCCCATTTTCTCACGGAAAATGAATTTCCATCCTCGCTGTTGCTCTCCGCTCGCGCACACGCGGCCTTCTTACACCGCGCACGCCGCTGGGGCGAACACATTCATCATTCTCGAAGACTCGAACTTGTGCACCGCTGCTCAGAGGAGTACCTACATCGCGCGCCGAGCAGAATATTACTGTTTTCTCCTCGGCTTTTCGTGCCCGACGAGACCGCTACGCGAGCTCGAAACACTTGCTTTTGTACGCGTTTATAATGTATTACAACGCGTACATCGCACGCCTTGGTGCAAGAACGCTTTGGCTCGCTGCACGGCTCGCCCTTGAAAATCCTCTGTCAGCGCTGGTAAGGGGACTCGTTCTATACACTGAGAGAATACATCGGTCAGACTTGCTGAACTGTTCGGTAGTTTTGACCGAAGTGAGTTCGGTATACTGGAAAAAAAAATTGTTAAATCTAAGTAAACGTTTCCTTGAATCGTACTAAGAAAAGATTTACTTAAACAAAGTAAATAATTCTGAAATTTAGTAAATATTTATTGAATTGATGAATACCAGTCTAAACATAATTAAATATTTACTATTATCAAATAAATCTTTTCTTAGTACGATTCAAGGAAACGTTTACTTAGATTTTTACAAAACGTTTACAAATTTTTTGTTCAGTGTAGTATGTATACGGCAAGAATAGCGGAACAAGTTCGGTAGATGAGTCTCCGTGCGTCGTGCTACGCGCCTAACCTCACTTTTTCACAAATAATGAATATTTTAATGAATTTCTTATTTTGTTGTTATTGTAACCTTTTTATATATGATTAGTTAGTCTAAGTTACATTTTCGATGTTCTACTTGAACCTTACTTCTGTTTTGCCTTATCATAAACGTGATAATGAGGCTACAATAAAGCGCAACACCACACATCACTTTTAATACACATCCGACAAAATAGCCGAACTGTTCCGCAGTTTTTACCGAACTTCTCAGTAAGAATAACAGACTATGGCCTGCGCAAACTTAGCAATGCGACTTTGGCTAGCCTAACTGAACCATTCTCTCAGTGTATAGATGTATGTATTTACGCCGCAGGGTGGAAGTGACGCGTGAGCGCGACACGGGCGAGAAAGTGAAAATAAATTGCAGGAGAGAAAGAGAGAAACCGCGAATCGCGCGTTCGTCTCACTCCACCGCTGATATACCGCCGTCGCGGTATAAAGTTTAGCCCTGGCAGTGGCACGGCTCGCTCGACTGCGTAGTCGAGTGCGCGCGGCGCAAAGCGAAAGAAGCAGAATATAAGGGGACTAAGGGATGAAGACAGTTAAAGGACCTCTTTTCGGGATGAGATAATTTTAATGAGATTGGCCCTGCTTTGCGAGCGATGCGGTAACGAGGGGATGAATATAAAGCGAGATCCTCAACGAGGGGACAGAATAAGACGGCATTAGGCTTGTCTCTTTCTCTCTGGCATCGTCGCTGACGAAACTGACGTCCGGGAAGCTTACAGCGCCTATTCGCACGTAACGAGGATCAAGCCGAAGGAAGGAAACGAATTTTTATTTTTTATTTCTCGCTCCCTTCACCCACCGGTCCGCTGCAAGGAGGACGACGGTAGCGCTTGCGGCCTAAAAAGTTTGCGTCGCGATGCGCGCGCGCGCTGCTTAATGGCCATTTCGACGCGGCGCGCGAAAGGAGGTTAACGACCCTGGGCTGTGTGATTTCGAGAAAGTCGCGGTGGTGCTACGAGTGAAGAAGATACCCAGCGACGTGCGATGTAAGAAGAGTCGGACGCTCCTCGAGAGCTTTTCGACCGAGTTAGATCTGCGCGGAGAATTGAAATCGTTGCAAGGGGGTGGAGGTGGGACTTTGGCAAGGTTTGTTGGAAAATGGTGCGGCGAGATACTTGTAACTTTCGAAAATTCTTGCAGTGAAAATCTCACTATAATGACTGTTCTCTTTTTGTTATTAATGCATGACTGCTCTTACCTAGGTTACGGGTTTCAGGCGAGGTCTCCGCTACCAAAGAATCCGGAAAGACATTTTTTTAATATCCCCAAGAAATTTGTACTGTCGGGGATTCGAACCCTCGTCCGTTAAGCGGCCGTTTTCTTAGGAGAAGTGAAATGATACTTTTTAAACATGGTTACTGCATCTAGATAGTAAAATTAAATAATATATTGGATCAACTAAAGTGTCTACATATGTTCTCCTATACCGGATGTAATATTGGTTTTACAGAGACTTGGTTATATGTAACTGCACAATTTATCGGCAAGATAGATTCGATAGTATTTCTCATATAAGAGGTGGAGGTGTCTTGATTGCTGTAAGGTCTGATTTGACATCATCAAGATGTACTATACATCCTGGAACTGTTGAACAGCTATTTGTAAAACTGTATTTGGATTCAGATTGAATTATTATTGGTGAAGTGAATATTCCACCGGATCATCCAGTCAATATATCCAGTTATACGGAGCATATATAAGTAATTAAGGATTTGTTAGTTAAGAATCCTTTTAGTAAGTTAATTTCATTTTGTGACTTTAATCTAAGCAATATTCAATGGTGAAATGATTCGCTAATAAATTTTAAGTAATTAAAAAATGTTAAAAATCAAAATATTACTGGTCAACGTTGGATTTGAGACAATTTTTTTCTTCACGTGTTAACAAAAACTATACATTGGACCTTATATTATCAGACCTTGATTTCAATGCTGTTTACTCAATGGCTGCACTAGTTAACGTAGATGATCATCGTCCACCTGCTTTCTTCGTTTCTCATCAAATTCATAATTCAAATGATATCAACTTTAAAAATGTTCAATTTAATTTCAAACTTGCAGACTATAATAGCATTAACGGTGATCTTAGTAATGTAAATTGATTAGATATTTTAAATTCTGATGATATTAATGTTAATACTGAGAAATTTTATGAAATTTTGTTTAAGATAATCAATTCTCATGTACCTAAAATCCGTTATAGTAATGTTAAGTATCCTAGATGGTATTTTGTAGAGTTAAAGAATTTAGTCATTGAGAAAAAGAAGATGCACAAAAGATGGAAAATTTTGAATGTACTTAGCGATTTCTATGAATTTAAGGAATTAAGAGCACAATGTATTATGCAGCCTAAAAAATGTTTTGCTAAGTATACACAAAAAGTCGAATCTAATTTCAAATACAATACAAAAACTTTCTGGACTTATGTTAATAGTTTAAGAAATCAAATGATTTTTTACTGAATATGTTTTACGATAATGAGTTTTGTAAGAATGGTCACGAAGCAGTTGAACTTACGGCTATATTTTTTCAATCATCATTCAATAACAGAAATGTCTCTTTAATTGCTCCATGTTATTGTGAGAATATATTAGATAAATTAGAATAGTGTTTTTAACATAAATAAAGATTTAATTTTAGACATATCAACTTGTTGTAAGTTCCACATTCTAAGTAACCTATGAATCATACTATAAAACGTCGATTTGAAGTTACATTTGCATTCTTTTAGAAACCTAAACTTTCGTACATTATAAACACATGATCTGAATTCAAATAATTTGCTTAACTCTTGATGTACAACATGAGACGCCAACAGTTTAAAAACAAAAATTAAATCACTTAAATTATGAGCAGATCTAACCGTATGAATACCAAACTTACAAGCTACATCGTTAAAGTCATGATCAAATCTGGTCATAGGAATATAAACCTGCAAGATAGATGTTTCAGAAAGTAGTGCTAAACTGATTCAAGTCTTTTAATTAAATTACGAAGATACTGTGTCCGTATTAATGAAGCAGCATTAATAAGTGATTTGGTATTTCTAATTATAAATACCAAGAAGGTTGAATGCCTTAGTCAACTCTAACTAGATCACTTTATCCAATATAATAATTAAATTGTTCAAAACTAAAACCTTTATAGAAAGAAATAACGTTGCATTTTGATTCATTTAGATCTAAACCATTAAATAAAATAAAAATAAAATAAAATAAAATTATCTGGTTTAAATATAAAAAAATTCTGTTACTATCTGTAACTGGAAAACTGTTATAAAAATTATCCCTGGTAAACAATGCGTATAGGACCCTTTCACATCCCCTTAAGGTGATGCTAAAGCCACCTTTCACCGACAAATACGAGCATCCACTTTTCTTATTTCATTTTCAATTTTGAGTAAATATCTCTATGAAAAGTTGTTGTTCTGATCAAAAAGAACAATTCTCCATAGAGATCATTTCTTAAAATTGAAAAATGAATGAAAAGAGTGGTTCCCCGTATTTACCAGTATAACACAGAGTTTAACATCGCCTTAAGAGGTATGTTTTCACAGTATTTAAGTAAAATGCTCCTACAATTTTAAAATACAGTCATTGGAGTGCGATTTCTCGCCCTCTCCATCTTTAGACTTGTAAATAGCCAGATAACGTATAGGGAAACATGCCACTTGTAGTTACTTAATGTTTATTAGCTTTTCTGTGGAAAAGTTTTAGTATATCTATCGATGGACGATCCGCATCTGGAAGACGGTTTTATTTGATGTTTTATTCTCAAATAAGATATATTCTTCATTAGCATTATTTGAACATTTTTAACTCAGTTGACTACATCATGAATGAACTTTCAAACATAGTTTGTAAACATTGTGAAAAAATTCATGAACGTTTGTTTGTTAGCACCTACGTATGTTATTCGTATCTGATAAAGTATATGTTGATTTTGCTTCCTCATACAGGAAGCTTTGTGACGGTAAAAAGAAAAGTTATGCTAAGAATATTATAGAAACATGTTTTGATACATTAGGAATCAAAATACACTATTTTTAGAAAATGCCTGTATGGATGTGTGTGTGTGCGCGAGCGTGCGTGCGTGCGTGAGTGCGTGTGTGGATCAGTATTACTTTAAATAATCACGGTCAAAATTAATGTTGTAACACTAATTTTTTTAAAAAGTGGGGTCAAAAATTGCAAACAATAGTCGTCACAAAAATGTCATCGTAAATTATACATATCATATTCTATCGCGTCAATTAGTATAAATACACGTCAGTATATAAAAAAAAAGAGACATAGTGCAGACGCTGACGACATGACCACAAGTTATTATTACTATTATTACAGTTTAATACTAGAGTTTAATTAGATGTCTTTTGTGGTTATATAGTTTTTAAACTTTTTTTTATCGCTTATATCTCGAGAATAGCACGGCCACTTATTGAAAATAAATTAGCTACAGCTGACTCTATCGTTCACCACGAAAGTATTAGTTGCAAACTCTAAGATAGCCTATTCCTTGTTTCAACATCGATACAAAAATAAATATTAATTTTAATATTTTATACTTTAAATAAAATAAAAAAATTATGCTTTACCTTCTGTATTTTAAAAAGTAGCAATATTTTCAATAGAGTTATTTACAAAAGTCTAATCTGGAATTAGGAAACTACTGATTTATAACTTAAATTAAAAAAAGATATACAAGTGCAGTACACTTGATTAAATATTTTTATAAGAACACAAAGTCAATGTTCACATTATTAACACATCATAAACTCGTAAAATAGTACAAAGTGTACTACATTTTTGTTTCTACATTTTTGTACCGCTTCAGCTCCACGTACGATCATAGAGTAATATTATTTAATATTTTTAGACAACTAACTAGTAATCTATTCAATTATCTACGTTAAATAATTTTGATAACTACTGCGAATTGTAAAGGTATGTATAGTGAAGATATACGATTCAATATAATTTCTAATGCAAAACAAGATTTTGTATCAACGTAATGTAGGCCTTATAAGGTATACAGTAATTTTCATACGAGCTCCTATGTGAGAAATTCTTATAGACTTTCACAAAAATGTTTATATGAAATGTACAAACAGAAATCGACGTAAAAATATGTATAAATAAATTATCAGTGTAAATTTTAAAGTTAGTTATTAAAATCGGCGTTATAAAATTTGCACGTGAAAAATTAATAATGTTACATTCATGTTCGACAACGAAATTGTAAAAAGTTGAATGAATCCGCATAATTTACAAAACTAACTTTATTGTTTAGAGCTTGTAAAAATATGAGAATTAAAAAAATCTATTTCTATTATTGAATATGCTATTAGCTTTGAATATTTTCATGAGATATCTGGTCCAATTACTAACTTCGATCCTATAAGAAGGGTCTTTTGCTAGATATAGGACATAAAACAAAAAAAAATAATGAGAATTTATGACGGTTATGATATAACTTGTTAAATGCACTTAATAATAGTCCATAACTACATGGAAAAAAATTGTTCCAAAAAATCGTGGCATCACAAGTGTAAATATTGACAGTTTAAAAATATTAAGTTAAACCCCAATAATATTTTTTATTTTTTAATCAATTTTAATGTTTCAGAGGTTATTCTTTTATTTAAACATTTCTCTACAAAGTTAATGAAATAAATTTATAAAATAATATATCTGTAATAAGTGAAAGCTCGAGTAATTATTTATAAGTAAACGCGTAAAACTTTATAAACAATTAGCTTTCTCTTATCATAGATATATTATTTTATAAATATTCTTTAGTTACCTTCGTAGATAAATGTTTAAATAAAAGAATAACCCCTAAAACATTAAAATTGATTAAAAAATAAAAGAAATAACTAGGGTTTAGCTAAATATTTTTTAAAATGACAACATGTACACTTGTGACATCACGTTTTTTTTGGAACAATATTTTGGAACAACTCCTAACGGCCTTCGAAAAACCTTTTATAAGCTTTAAAAATTTGGACATATTCTATACGTAATTATAAGCAACAATAAACTTTTGTCATTTCTTAATGAGCCTTACAATACACCAAAGAACTGCTGACGAACTGCGGTATCCTTACAATTTTTGCTTTTTCATACAGGTAGCTTCATAATGGTAAAGTTATGCTAAACTCCTTATAGAAACATGTTTTGTGAAAAATTTAATAAAGTTCAAATTTACAGAATTTTATGTCTTCAGTACAGACATACCAGATAAATCATTAAATTCTAAATAAATTGTTAATATTATTTAAGCTATTTTTAAGTATAACTGAAAATTTAAGAATGTATATTTTCATAAAGTAACTATTTTATTTTAATTAGCGAATCAAAATTAATTTTTTTAGCACTTTCTACTGAAAAATGTGGAAAGTACATGTATATTCTGACTTGATAAACGATCCCCTGATTCTTCGAACCCCTCTTTGAGAAAGCATTCTGTTAAAGCAGTCAGTAGCTGTTTTTCGTAAGATCAGAAGAATTTTCTATTTAAAAGTCATTATTCTTTACTTCTTTTTTACTAGATATACTAGTAATACACATTATATTTACCGATATAAAACCTTAAAGTCTTAATCCTATGTGTCATAATTTATTACTTTATTAATACTTTTCATAAAAATGGATTGCTTAATGAAAAATATTATTTAAAAAAAAATTAACCAATAAGTGTTTTTCTTAAGTTATAGTACATGTTACCAATTACCAATAAAAATAAATGTGATCTAGAATTATGTACACCGCAAAATTCTTTCAATAAATATAATAATTACAATTTTTTGTGACACGTAAGATCATGATTTTCTGGTTTTACGTCAGAAAACATAAAGGTATTACCAAGTACTTATAGTGAAAATAAATTAAAAATGATTGTTTTTAGATGAAAAAATATATTTTTGAAGTTTAACTCAGTCTTAGCCTCTGGAACAAACATTCTTTCATATTGTATACATTTATACATAAAGAATTCAATTATTTTAATTTAAGCAATTAATCACTCTCTTTATTTCAGTTATGATATAGAATTACTTCTCTTCGTGATAAATTTTTAAATTCAAGTAATTTTAACATGGCTTGTGGTATTTTGCTGTGTTTATTTTTATTTATAATATACGGACAGAAACAAGTTATATCGTCAGGTTACCATTTGCAAGACGCTATAGAAGATTTGAATTTCTTCATTCCTAGTTCAAAATTAGTATTGTCAACATCTATTAATTTGTGGACAGTCTATAGAGAAGTAAAACAAATAATTGATCCAAATTCAACCGCAGTCATTGACGAACACCTTCAGCAAATTAATAATGCTTTGTCTGATATTTCTGATCAACTAATCGATATTTCAGACAAAATGGATACGATATCTGATGATGTAAAAGACGTGAAGGAATTAATAAGTGATAAAGTAATAAACGGATTGCCAAAGGAATTAGGCTTGGACAATAAAATGATAAAAATTTATAGTGATATGAATAAGGTCAATTGGCTGTTTGAAAAGTTTTTACAATATAATGATGTATCCAAAAATTATGAAAACAGTACACTGTTAAATTTTGCGGATAATGTTGTTGATCATAGTCTTAATGAACTATTTTCTATTCTCAACCAAATTCATTATATATTAACAGACAAATATTCGGGTGTTAACATGCTTAACATTTTAGCAAATAAAAGACTGGTACGTAGTTTAGAAAGAACATTGACATAAAAATTAATTGCTTTATAATAAAATGATTTTTACAGTCAGCAACGATGATGTGCAAAAGACAGGAATCATCACAACATTTTATTAATAATTTGTATAGCAATATCATGATTACTGAAATAAAGGGTCTTCTAATGACTCAATTTGCTTATTCCATAAAAAATGCATTTAGTAACAGTAAGGTTTTTAAGATATATAATTTCATGATTTTTATTGTTACTCAAAATAATTTATCAATAAAATTGAACTATAATAGAGTTAACTAGCTACCTAACAGAACTGGACGATGTAAACCTGGAATATTATAATAGAATCTCTAAAAGTATTGCGGAAATTAAAAAGGCCATGTACCATGCTCCTCGAGATTTTTGGAGCTGTGATCCAGTAGAACATAAAGAAGGTATGGACGATAAGGTTAATAATTTGTTATTATATAAATATATATGATAACTAATAATAAGCATTTTAAATTTTTAAAAGGTATTACTTATGCACATCTGGCTCCAATTTTTCAAGCATATATTATGAACGAAGAAGATGCAGGAATCTCTGCATACTTGGAAAAATACACAAATAAATGTAGCGATACCTGTTCAGAACGAACTGTATCTAATGATTTGTGCAGATCAACATATTGTAAGAAACATGGAAGAAAATGTACGGGTAGAGTGCACAATTGCAAATCTTCTGCCTCGCGTCTGCACATTTGTTTGGCGGTAAATTAAAAAGAATTGCTTAATAGACAAAACTGATTTACTTGTATAATAATTATATTTTGAATGTCATAGGATAAAAGAAGTATCAGAAGATATGAGTACATAGAACTGAGGGATAAGAAGAATGAAGTTTTAGGATCAAATCAATCGTGTAATGCAAACTCTGCAGTAACAATCGGAGATAGGATACATTATTTTAACAAATGTGAATTCTGCTTATGTACTTGTGAAAATATAAATATTGACATAGATCGGTACTTTAGCTTGAAAAATGTTACTTCAGACGTAAATAATAACTTGTAAGTTATTGTATAATTACTTATTCATTACCTTGAATAACTGAATGTTTATATACGATGTAATTAATTTAATAACTGTATTAATATATTTATAAGTTTACTTTTTTTAGTGTCGTAACAGGCGTACGGTTCGCAAAGAAAAATAATATTTTTCATATTCAAATTAAGCAAGGACAACTCATAAAACACGGAAATATTAACGGTAGCACAGTTCAATGGAAACCCGTTCACAATTTTACTATTCACGATAGATATTCTATGCTTAATCGGGATTATCACAATATTACGTGGTTTGACAGAACAGTTCATTTAGATACTATCGATTCGCCATTAAATAATGTTCTCACAGGTCTAAGACTTCAATCGAAAGATAATTACCTAAAATTAGAAATTCAAGTAACACCATTTAACTTCGATACTGGCGAGCTTAAAAAATATGAATCTATGTGGATTTCTAATTCTGACAATGCTTATGGAAGGTACTTAAACATATAACATGACGATTGGTTTATTATTCATTTATTCTTATTCTTACGGTACGATAGTATAATAATATGTAGCTAAGCTTAACGTTTCAATCATTTTCTTACCTTGTTGCAGGACTGAACTTAATCTTGATAATTACAATATAGCAACATCTACGTACGTTAATCTTCCTGATTCAAGTAATAATCAGTATATTAAATTTACAACAAGTTCTTTGAAAACAGATATAGGACAAACAGTGAATCCCTTCATAGATCTTCAAGAACTTACATCCTCACCTTCCGTGCCTCTTTCTGGAGCAGGTCTTATTCACAGAGGCGATAAAGAATCAGCAGGATTTCTATCGTTTAAAGTATTTACCTACAATTATGCACCTTATCTGCAAAATTAAAGGAAAGAATTGTGGCTAACAATAGCAAGGATTTTAAGTGTGATTAAGTAATAGGGATAAACTTTTTCGTTTTTTCTTTACTTATAAGGAAAGTATCAAGCTTTGGGTCACCGACATGGACAAAACTCTGGGAACTATTTTCTGATCACAAATAATGATAATGAAACAAGTCGGTGACTATTCATCCTAACGCTCCATATTTTTTGTATATATTTATCTATCTTTATCAATGTTGTACAGAGAATGTATATCTGTATTTGTTTCGTTTTCGGGATCACAAAACGTACCGCACAGAGTTAATACTCTCCTCGTATAAAATGTATCCAAAGTAAGATGACGATCATTACATCTTAATACTTTTAATATGATAATATTCAGTGCAGACCGGATATTCGCACAAAAAATGAATACCAATGCTCGACACGGAATAATGACGCATTTTTTCTATTACAATACTGTATAAAATCATAAACATTATTTATATATTATTTAATATTTTATACCTTATCTCTCATGGAGTTAAGAAGGCAGGAGGAGTTTTGATTGCAGTCAAGCATCATCTTTCTGCGGAGGTAATACTTAATGATTCTGTATTGGAGCAGCTGATTATAAGAATTAATCATTTTTCCTGTAAATGTATTATCGCCGTGTCTTACATTCATCCTGATTCTCTAGCACAGGTTTATGCTGAGCATGCCCGCAACGTTGAACTTGCATTGGGTAAATATACGGATCATATTCCTATCATACTGGGGGATTTCAACATCCCTCGTATTTCTTGGGAGAATGACCCGCTTAAATAGCACCCTATTGCTTATGTTGAACCAAGATTATTCTCAGCTGCAGATTGTTTGTGTTCATTGGGATCATCTCTGGATTTAGCTCAGCATTATCCTTATCATTCTTCCAAGGGTTATTCATTAGATCTTCTCTTCGCTCCGATGAATGCTGTATCAGTTATAGATTATCAAGAACAGTTATTACCTACGGACAAGCATCATGTATCTGCCTTCTTCAAGATCACTGTTCCTTCTGTACAATGTGATAGTCAACCTAAATGTAATTTACGTAACTTTTATCGTGCTTATTGTAATATGTTATCTAGCCATCTCTCGGAAGTGAATTGGAATGATACTTTAGCTGATCTGACCTTGCAACCAGATTCAGCATTAGACAAATTTTATAATGTTTTATATAGTGCAATACAGTCACATGTGACTATTCACAAAAAATCCTCATATTCTTCCAATTCTTTTCCAAAGTGGTATGATGGCGAGTTGATTCGGTCTATTTTTGATAAAAAGCGTGCACATAGTCGATGGAAATTCACAAACAATCGAGTTTAAAAGGCTACAAGCGTTATGCTTAAAATTCTCTAGGGCCAAATATCGTCGTTATATAACCTCGGTTGAGTCGGGGTTAAAAAGAAATATGCGTTCGTTCTGGTCTTATATTAAGGGTTTAAGGAAGGATTTGTTTACTCCTTCTAATATGTTTTTAGGTGGTTTAAAGCGGATAATGATTGAGAAATCTCGAATTTATTTTTGCATTATTTTGGTTCGGTTTACTGTAAACAATCTGTATGTGATGTTCAACGAATGGACAACGATGATGATGTGATACTACCAAACATAGAAATTTCGGTAGAATCTTTACGTAAGATAGCGTTAAATTTAGATGATAATGTAAATTCTGGCCCGGATAACATTCCTGCTTATTTTATAAAGAGATGCTGGCCAGACTTAGAAAAGCCTATTTTTAAGTTATTCGATAACCTGGTTCGTTCTGGTTACTTCCCTAAATTGTGGAAATTCTCCTACATTGTACCTATTTTTAAAAAAGGTAGTAAACATGACGTAACCAATTATCGGCCTATTTCTGTTTTAAGTTGTTTACCTAAGATATTAGATGCTTATTTGGCAAATGAATTATCATCTTACTTTTCTCGAGGCTGGCTCAGCAGCAGCATGGTTTTATTAAGGGGCGTTCCACTCTAACCAATCTTTTGCTTTTCAACGATTTCTTGTCAGAATCGTTTGAAAAATCTGCCCAATCTGATGTGATATTTACTGATTTATCAAAAGCGTTTGATCGAGTTGACCATAAGCGTCTTCTTTCCAAATTATGGAACTTTGGGGTACATGGAAACATGCTAGCCCTGCTCTCTTCGTATCTTACCGACAGAACACAAGCGGTCCGATTGAATAATGCAGTGTCGTCCTCAGTTACAGTCACATCTGGGGTTCAGCAGGGTTCTCACCTGAGACCGTTACTCTTCTGTATTTATATTAATGATCTAGTTTCGTGTATATCTTTTGCTCGTATTTTGATGTATGTGGATGATATAAAAATATTTGCGAATGTTCAATCTTCACACGATGCTTCAGCACTACAGGGGGATTTGGATGCAATGGGAAAATGAGAATGGGCTTCCTTTGAATGTTAGCAAGTGTAGTGTTATGTCTTTTACGAGAAGTAAAGCTCCTCTTGTTTTCAACTATTCCATTCTGGATTCTCTGCTCACTAGAGTTTTTGCCGTTAAAGACTTAAGAGTCACGTTTGAGCCTAATCTCTCTTTTTCGCTACACATTGAAGATGTTGTATCCAAGTCCTTTAGAATGCTCAGGTTTATTAAGCGTGCCACTACTGAGTTTCGCAATCCTTTGGCTATAATTCATCTTTATAAATCTCTAGTCCTCTCTAATTTGCAGTATTGCCCCCAGATATGGAGGCTTTATATTAGATATTATATTGATAAGCTTGAATCAGTTCAACATTCTTTTCTAAGGTATCTAGTGTATAAGCTAGATAGGCCAATTCATCGTTTTTGCCATGACTATGGTGTGTTAATGCCGAGGATTGTGATATTCAAACAGTGGAGTCTATTCACTATCTTCAGGATTGTTTCTTGACATACAAAATTGGGCATGGTTTCATTGCTTGTGAAGACCTGTGTAACTTCTTCATTGAGAGGCAACTCTCTTATTCTTTACGTCACTTTCGCGGACTTCATGAGAATGTTTCCACGTCTAATTTTGGTTTTTATAGTTCTATAAATAGGTTGAGAAGATAGTGGAACGTATTGCAGCGAAGTATAATTTGTAAACCTACATTATCTACCTTCAAGACGGCAACTAGATCACTCTCAAAAGCGTATTAAACATCCGTATATTATATCTGTTTTATCAGTCATTCTTTACATTAATTTTTGGTACTTTTATACATTTAAATTTCTATCCTCATTTTAATATATATATATATATATATATATATATATATATATATATATATATATATATATATATATATATATATATATGTGTGTGTGTGTGTGTTTTTCTATTTTTTTTTCTTCATTTTTTAACACATGTAAAGGGCTTAGGCCCGTGAAATCAATAAATAAATAAATAAATAAATAAATATATTTATTATTATTTTAAATAGTATAAATTAGCATCGTAAATTATACATTATATTACAAAGCGTATTAAACATCCGTATATTATATCTGTTTTATCAGGCATTCTTTACATTAATTTTTGGTACTTTTATACATTTAAATTTCTATCCTCATTTTAATATATATATATATATATATATATATATATATATATATATATATATATATATATATATATATATATATGTGCTTTTTATTTTTTTTCTTCTTCTTTTAACACATGTAAAGGGCTTAGGCCCGTGAAATCAATAAATAAATAAATAAATAAATAAATATATTTATTATTATTTTAAATAGTATAAATTAGCAATAATGTTTATTAAATACTACCATTTGTATTGCAGCTCCGATACACTAATATGATGTAATCAGAATTGTTTTTTTATCTAATAAACCTATGTTTAGTTGAAAATTAATAAATGATTATATTTGTCCACACATTTTACTTAAATATTTGCAAGTTGAATTATACATAAGCATCGTAGATGATAAATAGAATAGACCAGGGTTAGTACTTAAACTTTTTTTAAGCTTTCTAATTGTAATAATTTGTTTTAGAATTATTTCTGTTAAGGTGATGCTAAACCCTCGTGTTATCAGCAGATACGAGGAATCACTTTTTTTTATTTACTCTCCAATTTTGAGAAAATATCTCTCTGGAAAGTTGTTGTTTTTAATTTGGACAACAAATTTCCAGAAAGATATATATTCAGAATTGAAAAGAAAATGTAAAAAGTAAGTCTTTATAATCGTCCGAGACGGGTCGGTTTAGAATCACATTAAAGGTGAATATTAAGTTTACGTTTTCAATTACTTAAGTATCCCAAAGTGCAAGCTTATGAATGAAAATTAATTCCTATGCATAACTTACGTCTACATTGCACGAAATGTTTCTAAATGAATTGCTCGAGAAATATATTGTTTCCCCAAAATGTTATTAATTTATAGGAAATTTTTTCCAAAACTATTTAAACGTTAGTTCCCCAAATATAGAGCTATAGCAATGAGACTGCAACCTCAATGCAACATGTGTTGATTAAGTTCTTTTAATTTGTCGAGGAAGTTTCCGGTTTCCGTCGAAATTCACAGTATTTATTTTTGGTAGTATATTTTAACCATAAAATACGATTAAAAAATAACAGGTTAAGGTGGATGCGAATAATGTGACCATGCAGGTACTGTGTCCACCTATACGACATCTTGCTTTAAGCGTAATTCTAAGGCGCCATAACTCCTACAGTAAATGTGTTGTATCAAAAGATGTTGAGAGGCTTGATGATGGTGCTTTCTAATTACTGATTTCTTAACAGTGTATCCATGTAATAAAACAATTTTATTTTTGTGATATGAACAAAAAAATTTAATTCCTAAATCACATTAGTCCTAAGTCCATACGTTCCTAATATATCTGCAAAATTTCAGCGCGTAACATGCTTCTCTATACAAGAGTTATGATGGTCATAAATTTTGGTTTCACACACATACACAGACACCCACGCATATATATATATATATATATATATATATATATATATATTGTGATGATTTTATAGCTATGCGGGTCGGCGACTCTACAAGCTGTATGCCACCCCACACTACATATTTGTGAACACCTGTAGGTGCTATGCACGCCGGTTCGCTTGCGTTTCCGATCAGCATGCGCGACTGAAGGTCGCGCTCTCTCTTATGTTGGGGCCACTTATAATGCGCGCAATATACGCGCCTGCGTAGGCGGCGGCAGTCCAAAGGAGAGGAGAGTTTTAAGAACAACACCCGTTAGTTACAGTCAAACGAAAACAGGGGTTTATTAAAGATAATCACAGATACATTTAACACAACACCTGCGGTGTTGTGCGATGCAAGCCGGCAGAGGGTAAGAGGGCAGAAGGTTGGCTCGCACGTATCGCGTAGATTAAAGAGATGGAGATCTGACTTACAAAGGGAACGATATCCCAGTCTGGTCTCGTAGCCGATCGCTCGAGATTGACTGTGTGTCTCGGCCGAAGTCGTAGGCCCGCTCCCGTGTCGGCTGTCGCATGAAATTCGCACGTCTTTCGCACGGGACGAGCTACTTTCGCACACAAGGACCGACCTTGACCTAGCCCAATGTGTCGCGACGCGGCTATCGCGTTCGGCCGCTTCTCTCTCTCTCTCTCTCTCTCTCTCTCTCTCTCTCTCTCTCTCTCTCTCTCTCCCATCTCGCTCTCTTACTTACCAAGCGCACAGTCGTGTGCCTCGCGTTGGCTGCTCTCTCACCCCCAAATGCATGCTATGGTACAGAATATTATAGTACATAGAAAATGTGTGGCTTTCACCCCGAGAGGCGTTGTGACGTTTCGGAAGAAAGTGCAATAATAATTGCATGAGCAACAAAACCGTCTCACTATATATATATGTATATGTACGTAAAACAAAAAGACAACTTATACTCATACTTCTGTATTTTTAATAGAATACATATTTTAAGTGTACTTTACAAAAGTCTAGCCTTGCATTAGGAAACTTTTAGCTAAATATTTGCATAACAACATAATATCGTGAGTGCTAACGTTATTAACAGATCGTGATCTCGTAAAATAATACAACGTTAAATATATTTTTGTGTCAGCATTTTTAAATTAGAATAAGGTTTGAGCTTCACGTGTGAGCATAGAATAATGTAATTTTTTAAATATTTTAAAACAAATTACATTATAATTAATTAATTGTCACGTCATATAATTATAAAAATAACGGTATGTATAGGAAAGGTTTGTAATTAAATACAATTTTTCGATAAACTTATGCCAGTGCATTATTGGATCAATACAACATAAATTGAGTATTGCAGAAAATATTAAATATTACATATTTAAATAATTAATCATTCCTTGGTGACATCGGTAAAAGACTGCTACCTTAAATAAGAAAAACATAGTTTTCCAGCTTATTCAGGTTGTGCTTTTATGAAATACTTTGTAAGAACGTTGAATATGACAAATACAAGAAAAAGAGCTTATGTACGGAACATTTACGTTTTAAAAATGTCACCAGTTATTCAAATAAAATATTATAATTTATTAATATTATAATTATTTTGGGATTATACTACTTTTTATTACTATTATTTTTTTGTACTCCAAATAAGATGGTTTCCAGAATTAATTAACCCTGAAACTTTATAATAACCATATAGACATATGCCTAATGTCTTGTACTAGTGATTTACGACGTTTTGGATTAGTATTTATAATATACATTTGACATAAGTGTATTTTTCCACTTTAAAGAGGGTCTTTCGCTAGATATAGGACATACAAAAAAAATCATGGGAGAGTTTATAAAGGTCGTACAATATAAATAGTGAAACATACTTAAGGGGACAGATACACCTTTTAATTTTAAATTAATTGATGAAACATTTTAAGGTAGAAATAAGTTACTGATCATATATTACCTGATTTTTTTCGATAAACTTAAACATTTTATCAAAATATACCTCAAAAAATTTTTTAAGTTAATTTTGATAAAATATTCAAATTTACCGAAAAGAATCAGGTAATACATGATGAGTGACTTATTCTTACCTTAAAATGTATTATATTAATTTAAAATTTAAAGGTACATCTGTCCCCTTAAAAAGGGTCCATATCTAAATGAAAAAAAAATGGTTCCCAGAAAATCGTGACGTCGCAAATGTAAATACTATTTTACCGTCAATTAAAAAAAGTTCAGTAAAACCCCAATAATTGTTGTTACTTCTTCATCTATTTTAATATTTTGGGTCTTATTATTTTCTTTAAACATTTATCTACAAAGTTAATGGAGAAAAATTATAAAATAATTCATCTGTATAAATGGAGAGCCTATTGTTTATAAAATTTTAAGCATACAAAATTTCATTCATATACGTCTAAAAAAGTTATGTAATAACATATTTTTTTTAATATCTCGGGTTGACTCCGAGAAAATAGGATAAAAGAAAAAGTTTTGCTAAAAATATGTTAGAAATATGTTTTGAGACTGAAGAAATCAAAATGCACTATTTTTAGAAAATGTCTGTATGGATGTGTGTGTGTGTGTGCGTGCGTGCGTGCGTGTGTGTATGTGTGTTTGTGTGTGTGTGTATGTGTGTGTGTATCGACGTGTATCAGCATTACTCTGCATATATCAGGAAATCCCCGAAAAACATTCAGTTAGAGCGTTCAAAAATTAAAAAAAATAATTTAGGGCTACATTCTGACGGACAAAAATAGTGTTCCCACGAATTCGATCACTTGTTTTAACAAAAAGTAGCCATTGTTCAACGGCATATAGTCAATGTGTAGGGGGTACGACAAAAAAATCATATCAATATAATCGAAGTACAAGAAAAGAGCTTCAATTTAAAAAAAAAGATCATTTAAAATGGATGCTGGATAAAGTTATATATGTTTAAAAATAGTGAAAAATCATAGAAATTTCAATATTTTCCAAAATCAAGTAATTTTTCCCTCTTTTCAAATGCTTATAACTTTCCACCTGTTACCGACAGAAATAATGATAATTATTGTAAAGTAAAATTGACAGCGAATATAATAATGTGAAATTGATAATAAATAAATATGCAGTGCTGAAGTGATGCAATGTATTAACTACACCGTTATGAAAGAAAGAGAACCAAATGAAATCGGCTACGCGTAAAGGTTGAGCATGTGTTTTTTGTCTCAAGTGCATTTCCCGAAAGTAGGTCGTAAAAAAGGGCCAGCGTTGGCGCTCTCGACAACAACAAGGCAGTGCAGTTTAGACTCTCGTATGGTTCACATCGTGTGACTATTAGGGAAAGCATCGGCTTTTTAGCGTAAATGCGTCACAGGAATATATCGGCTAGGCATTTGAATAAATATAATTTTGAAAGTTTAAACTGTGATTAAATTATTAATTTCTCCGCGTAGCATGAACCCACATTCGTCAACGTAAGATCTTTTCCGTGGATGTAAGGTAGTTTTCGTCAACATAGGGCAATATTCGTCAACATAAGGCAATATACGTAGTGCAATATCCGTGAAGCCACATTCGTCATCTATATTCGATAAGGTTATATTCGTTTGCAAAAGGCAATATGCACAAGAAAATTTTCGTGAACGAAAAGCAACATTCGTGAACATAACCATAGGCGTGTTGAATGGGGCTGTACTTGTGGATTATTAGGTTACCGTAGAGCGGGGCGTCTCTAGGCCGGTGGGGCGACTTTAAAAGTAAGCAATAATTTTACCCAATTTCCAACTTTAAAAACTTTCTTCTGTTAGAGCGCGAAAAGGGCTGCTATTCCGCCATTTTTGGTTTTCGAATATAAGTTTTTGACTAATTATTTACTATCGGAGCATTTTGTTAAACATAAAATGAGTTTCTAACTGACTTGTAAGTGCTCAAAAATGAAAATTTAGCTATGAGATATATAGAAATAGAAAAAGTGGCTTAAAGTCGCCCCACCAAGCGGGATGACTTTGACTACCCTACTTTTCATATATTACTAAAAGGTACGCTTAGGAAATTTTATTCCTAGGGTGTGAATATATACTATAGTTTAAGACTAAACTTTTAGCACTTGTTTTAGAACTTACTTTTTGTCAGGAAGCAAACCTGAGTAGTGTAAAGTTTCCAAGTGGTCCAAAGTCACCGCACTGTACGGTACATCATCAATTTATTCGCTGTAATAAATTTTGTACAGATACCGTAACTCTTTCAGTAATGATCTAAATGAATAACGCTGACATTGTGGGTAAAGCTATTGGTTACTTCCCGGTTATTTCTAACAGAAAGAAGTTTCAAAAAATGGATGCCCATGTCGTCTTCATGTAAAACGTCTATATTTATATCATATTAAAATGAGCTTAAATATGTGGAGGTGGGTGTATAGGTATATGTATGTTGGGTAAATGAGTGCGTGGGTAGATGGGTGAGCTTTCGTGTATGAGTGACTAAGTGTGTTGAAATTGTCCAAGTAGACTACCTTACGTCTACAAAAAAGGTCTTACGTTGACGAATGTGGCTACACGCTACGGATATCCCCTTATGTTGACAAACACTGCCATACGTTAATGAATATAAAATTCTGTCTTGAGTTTACGCTTACATTAAAGAATAAAATTTATGTTCACGAGTAATAATTACCTTCACTAAAAGCTCTCTTGATGAAACGCTTAAGTTCACAAATAATATTCACGGATGTAATATATGTACAAACAATTACGTTAACTAAAAAGTTCTCTTGAGTAATCTGTACACGCATTTTTCGTTGACATAATATATTCACGTAAGTCACGAAATCCACGAATGCTTCGCGAATAACGCGACTCACATATTATAGTAACTCAATAGGAACGTCGGACCTGAAATAATTTTTATGCGTTACGTGTTTTTTTATTAATATTTGATAAGTCGACGAACTTACTGCTATTTTTACGTCGATAAACATAAAGGTGTCACCAAATATTTATAGTAAAAAAAATTTCAGTATGATTGCTTTTAGATAAAAAAATTTGTCTGATCTCACAAAAAAATATTCTCAAAGTTTAACCCTTGCCCCCGTAAAACAACATTCTTTGATATTATTTACATTTATATATGGGTGGTTCCATGTCACGTGAGCATGTCCAAAAATAAAAATGTCTGAAACTCTACAAAAATGTTGGTATGTACCCAGAGTATATAAAAAATTCAGACCCTCAGCTGTTATATGTCAAGGGCAATTAAAGGTTGAAAATGCGTTTTTTTTTAATATTTTGAGATTTTACCAACATTGTTTGATTTTTAACTCAAAAACTAGGGAGTTTTGTGACACACATTGTGATATTAAGATTCTTTTATTTAAAATAAAAATCTTTAAATTTAGTTTTTCATATTTCCATTAATTCTAGACTAGTTAGAATATGGTCTCAAGCTTAACATAATTTTTGCAGAATTTTTAAATAGCGCACTTTTTTCGGCATATCCATTGTGTGACTGTAATAAAAAGTTACCACTTATTCGCTCAGGAGGAATTATATTTAGCTTAAGATCATTCCGCACAAGCTCTAGAATAAAAACTGACATGAAATATAAAATTTTAGATTTTTTGTTTTGAGAAAGGTGATGGCAATCAGCTAGAATTTGAATTTGAATTTGACAATGCATGGGTTTATAAAGAACAAATACCAAAAAAAAACTGCACTATTTAAAAATTCTGCAATAATTATATTATGCTTGAGACCATATTCTAACTAGTCTAGAATTAAAGGAAATATGAAAAACTAAATTTTAAAATTTTTTATTTTAAATAAAAATGTGGTGTTTTTCTAGAATCTTAATATCACAATGTGTGTCACAAAACTCCCTAGTTTTTGAGTTAAAAATCAAACAATGTTGGTAAAATTTTAAAATATTAAAAAAAAACGCATTTTTCAACCTTTAATTGCCCTTGACATATAACACCTTAGGGTATGAATTTTTTTTACTTACTCTGGGTACACATACCAACATTTTTGTAGAGTTTCAGACATTTTTATTTTTGGACATGCTCACGTAACGTGGAACCACCCATATACATAATTTAATAGTTTTAATTTAAGCAACTAATCACTCTCTTTATTTCAGTTATGATATAGAATTACTTCTCATCGTAATAAATATTTAAATTCAAGTTATTTTAACATGGCTCGAGGTATTTTGTTGTGTTCCTTTTTATTTATAATATGCGGACAGAAACAAGTTACATCGACAGGTTACCATTTGCAAGACGCTATAGAAGATTTGGATTTCTTCATTCCTGGTTCAAAACTAGTATTGACAACAGTTACTGATTTGTGGACAGTTTATGGAGAAGTCAAACAAATGGTTGATCCAAATTCAACTGCAGTCATTAACAATCACCTACAGCAAATTCATGATGATTTGTCTCAGATTTATTATCAACTAGGCGATATTTCTGACAAAATTGATACGATATCTGCTGATGGAAACGACGTGAAGGAATTAATAAGCGATCAAGTAATAAAGAGACTGCCAAAGAAGTTAGGCTTGGACAATAAAATGATAAAAATTTATAGTGATATGAATACGGTCAATGCGATGTTTGAGAAGTTTTTACGATATAATAATGCATCCAAAAATTACGATAACAGTACATTGTTAAATTTTTCAGATAATATTGTTGATCATAGAAGTAATGCACTATTTTCTATTCTCAACCATATTCATTATATATTAACAGACGAATATTCGGGTGTTAACATGCTTAACATCTTATCAGACAATAGACTGGTACGTAGCTTTGAAAGAACATTAACATTAAAATTAATTGCTTTATAATAAAATGATATTTATAGTCAGTAACGATGATGTGCATACGACAGGAATCAGCACAGCACTTTATTAATAATTTGTATAACAATATCATGATTACTGAAGTGAAGGGTCTTCTAATGACTCAATTTGCTTATTCCGTAAAAAATGCATTTAGTAACAGTAAGATCTTTATATATATAATTTTATGATTTTTATTTTTACTCAAAACATTTTATCAACAAAATTGAACTATAATAGAGTTAACTAGCTACCTAACAGAACTGGACGGTGCAATCATGGAATATTATAATAGAAACTCTAAAAGCATTGCGGAAATTAAAAAGGCTATGTACGATGCTACTCGAGATTTTTGGAACTGTGATCCAGTAAAACATGTAGAAGGTATGGGCGATAAAGTTAATAACTTGTTATTATATAAAGATATATGATAACTAATAATAAGCATTTTAAATTTTTAAAAGGTATTACTTACGCAACGCTTGCTCCAATTTTTCAAGCATATATTATGAACGAAGAAGATGCAGGAAGACTTGCATACTTGGGCAGTTTCACAAATAAATGTAGCGATACTTGTGCAGAACGAACTGAATCTATTGATTTGTGCATATCTACATATTGTAAGAGGCATGGAAGAAAATGTTCGGGTAGAGTGCACAATTGCAAATCTTATTCTTCACATCTAAAAGTTTGTTTGGCGGTAAATTAAAAAATAATTGCTTAATAGACAATACTGATTTACTTGTATAATAATTATATTTTGAATGTTATAGGATATAAGAAGTATCAGAAGATATAAGTACATAGAACTGAAGGATAAGAAGAATGAAGTTTTAGGATCCAGACAATCGTGTAATGCAAACTCTGCAATAACAATCGGAGATAGGATACATTATTTTAACAAATGTGAATTCTGCTTATGTACTTGTGAAAATATAAATATTGACATAGATCGTTACTTTAGCTTGAAAAATGTTACTTCACACGTAGATAATAACTAGTAAGATCATGTATAATGACTTATTCATTACCTAGAATATCTGAATGTTTTCATATGACGTAAATTATTTAATAATTGTATTAACATATTTATAAGTTTACTTTTTTTAGTGTTGTAACAGGCATACGGTTCGTGAAAAAAAATAATATTTTCCATATTCAAATTAAGCAAGGACAACTTATAAAACACGGAAATATTAACGGTAGCACAATTCAATGGAAACCCGTTCACAATTTTACTATTCACGATAGATATTCTATTCTTAATCGGGATTATCACAATATTACGTGGTTTGCCAGAACAGTTCATTTAGATACTATCGATTCGCCATTAAATAATGTTCTCACAGGTCTAAGACTTCAATCGAAAGATAATTATCTAAAATTAGAAATTCAAGTAACACCATTTAACTTCGATACTGGCGAGCTTAAAAAATATCAATCAATATGGATTTCTAATTCTGACAATGCTTATGGAAGGTACTTAAACATATAACATGACGATTGGTTTATTATTCATTTATTCTTATTCTTACGGTACAATAGTATAATAATATGTAGCTAAGCTTAACGATTTAATCATTTTCTTACCTTGTTGCAGGACTGAACTTAATCTTGATAATTACAATATAGCAACATCTACGTACGTTAATCTTCCTGATTCAAGTAATAATCAGTATATTAAATTTACAACAAGTTCTTTGAAAACAGATATAGGACAAACAGTGAATCCCTTCATAGATCTTCAAGAAATTACATCCTCACCTTCCGTGCCTCTTTCTGGAGCAGGTCTTATTCACAGAGGCGATAAAGAATCAGCAGGATTTCTATCGTTTAAAGTGTTTACCTACAATTATGCACCTTATCTGCAAAATTAAAGGAAAGAATTGTGGCTAACAATAATAGCAAGGCTCTAAAGTGTGATTACGGAGGTTCATGCGTTGATGAAAACACTGCAGAATGTAATTAAACCTTATGCAAGTTATTTATGAACATGAAAGATACCCGCTCCAAAAATTTCAGAACACATCGCCTAATAAATTTTAGAAAAAAAGTTACTTGAAATTTAGTATTTTAACCCACTTTCTTATGGGAGTTGTAGAATTGTGTACAATAATATTAAGATAACACTTTACATTAGAAATATTTTATGTGTATATAATTTTAATTAATGCAAGTACTGTTTTTTTTTCTCAGTAAATCTAATCAAAATTGGCAATCAATATTTTACACTTTACAGTAGAAATATATTTCTAGTACATTTTGTTAGTTGGCACGATAGTTACCTAATTTCGTTCAATGATCCAATTCTTTAATTACTGACATTTGTCGAGCTTTTTGATACAAAGTAAAAAATAATATTAAAAATCATACGGCCGGTCTTTCTTTTTTATATTTAAAAGATGAACTTGATATCACTATCATTTCTAAAAGACTATGTGATTTACTACTTATTATTTAAATACTCTTTAAATATGATTTAATTTTTATAATAACGTTTTTATATACTATGTTATCATTTATATACATATATTATTATGTTACATCAACTAGAAATGTTATAAATTAATAAAAAGTTGTATTAATAAGAAGTATGAATTTAACTAACAGAAAACATAATAATTGATTCTTAATA
This sequence comes from Gastracanthus pulcherrimus, assembly GCA_949152435.1. Classification (NCBI taxonomy): domain Eukaryota; kingdom Metazoa; phylum Arthropoda; class Insecta; order Hymenoptera; family Pteromalidae; genus Gastracanthus; species Gastracanthus pulcherrimus. The sequence continues at coordinate 179,837,104 of OX424574.1, forward strand.
ATTCGTGATTCCAGCATAAATGTTAAAAAAGGGCCCGTATGATTTTTAATATTATTTTTTTACTTTGCATTCAAAAGCTAGACAAATGTCAGTAATTAAAAAATTGGATCAGTGATGGTAATTAGGTTACTATTGTGCCTAATGACAGATAACAAAATGTACTATAGTACATTGTGCAACTAGGGGGGAAATGGGATTTTTCTAAGCGAAGATGATGATGCCGAAGACGCCCGAGACGTACACGAGTGCTCAAATCATCGTCCGAGTCTGAAAAAACCCTTTCCACCCGTGTTACACACCTTACTTTTTTTAACAAGTGTGTGAATAGGACCTTTTTCATGCATGCAAAGAGAATGGGGAAATTGGCATTTTCGGCAGCGATCCAGAGTACCGGACCGTCGTGTAGCTATCGACTCGTATTTGCTTTATTCGTGTTTTGTTTGTTTTCGTTAATCAGCCGCATAGTTTATTTGTTCTCCACTGCATATGGTTGTGTGAAAGTCATTGCAATTATTGTTCTGTGTGCCTGGAATTTGTTGTGAGGACGACATACTAGAGTGCTGTCTGCGTAGAGCAAATTTTCGCTCTAAGTGTACTGGTTGCGACACCTCAGCGAGCTGTCCGAAGCCGTTTACTGGACGAAGGCTGTATCTGTTACCGAGACGTCGGGGTCCTGCGCTGGGTTTTTAGTCGGGGTGCCGGGGAGACAATATATCGTCGTAGCCCAACTGAAACCTAAAAATATAATCGAGGAGTCAAAAGATAGCATTTGGCCTTTAGAATATAATCCTAAATTGTCTATTTTCACGTTTCTTAAAATAAGTCGCTATTTATGGATTTTATAAAAAAATGTCACTGTAATAAAGGTGATTAGTATTGAATTTTGTATATGATTATCACTTTCCGAATGTTAGAAAGTCAATTTCCGTATTTCAAAATGGCCGTAGACGGCTAAATTGGCGATAACTTGGAATTATAGTAGTAGATAATATACTTCAATAGGTGAATTTTTTCCGATCATTATAACCAATTAGTTCGGTAGAAATGAGCTTGGAACAGAGCGTTGTCGCGCGGAGAAGCCAAACTAGTATCCAGAAGAGCATCCAGCACGGATTGCGAGTGCTGAAGGGCGAATTCGTGTGCCGCGCGTGAGGGGAGGCAGTTCGGCGGCGAAAACAAACTGGTTGACCAAAATGATTGGAAAAAAATTCCTATTAGAGTATATAGTCTACTACTATCATTCCAAGTTTCTAGTAAAAATATTAATTAGATGGCCTAGAATAGCTGTTGGAAAAAAATTATTATTTTGGCAATTTGTTGAATATTTACAGATGTTACGCACTAATAATATTAATAATTCCGTGCACTCCGTATTAGCGGTCTATGAACTATTTACGCTTGCTAGGTCTCTTTTATAGTCATAAACGTATTAAAAGCGAAAAACCAAATTAGCACACGCGTGTTTAAAGTTCGTGCAAAAAGTTGTATTTGTCATACATGCACGATTTTTGCGTTTTTCCATGCCTCAAACGCGGGTCCAAAGCGCCTGTTTTTCGATTGGCGAGCGAAATAGTATATTGTGTACCGGGGGTGAGATGTGGGCCGTTTCTGAAAACCGCACGTGGGCAAAAAAGGTTACTTTTCACCCGTGGAATACAATATACTATTAATCGTTAAAATGATTTCTGAAACTTTCAACTGTTTTGTTTAGATATACAGTAAACTGATAATACTGTTAGATACTGATTTTTCTTTAATAACATAAAATTAATGATTAGTACATTTAAAAGTTAACAAGCCGTTTCCTGTTTATTCTTTGATGAAAAAGAGACCGTAGGTGTTAGAGGGTTGAAAAAATATTACACCTCAAATGATGAAAACATAAATTTAGCTTTCTGTAGGGTGCAAAACATCAATTCTGCGTATATCTGTACGAGATAAATTTGATTGTAGTGTAACCTCATAATTAAATTTAACGATAATCTTCATAAATCTTTAACAACCCTAACGAAAAATTGTATGGCTATATTAAATATCGCATAGAATCGAATAAAATTAATTTATTTAGTTTATTTAAACGTAAATAATATATGAAACACGGGTGCACCAACGAAGCCGCACTAGTCGATTCTCCTCTATCTCAGTGTTCCATACAAAAATATGGTTGTTATTTTATTATTGTTGTTTATCACTTTGTTATTTTATTTATTTTGTTTGTTATCGTTGATATATTCGATTGTTAGTTATCCCTGCTATTGTTGAGGTATTTAATTAATTATTATTACTTTTAAACATAAGTAATAATACTTATTATTGTTAATTATTATTGTTGTTTGCTATACTTATTATTTTTAATGATTGTTGTTTATTATACTTATTGCTGTTAATTATTAAGGTTTATCAATACTTATTGCTATAAAAAATCGCTAAAAACTGTTTTTGGGCTATAACTTGAAAACTAAGCATTCTACGAAAAAAAGTGATATAGAAAAGTTGTAGATCTTTGAAAAATACAACTTTTTCCCATTGACATCTATTTATGAAAATACTTTTAACTCGAGTTAACAGGCCAAAAACGAATTTTAACATAAAAAAATAGCTTTTTACCATATAACTTTACATCTATGCATTTAACATGAAAAAGTTAAATGGAAAAGTTGTAGATCTTTGAAAAATACAACTTTCTTTTCTTGACACCAAGACGCGAAAATGCTTTTAAATCAAGTTAATAGTCCAAAAACGATTTTTGGCATCGAAAAATGCAGTTTTTACTATAAAACGTTGCAGGTTTGCATAAATAATTATTTGTTATTGTTTCGTCTTTGCATAAATAGCTGAAGACTGTTGTATTGGTGACGACCAATACAAGTCGTTAGTTTTTTGTATGTTTAAGAAAAGTCTGAGTATCATTGCTATCACAAAATAAAGAAGAAGTGTTGTAGGCAAAACGTAATATTCGAGCATAAACTTTCTAGGGATATTTGCGTAATGGTTGATTTAAACTCTGCAAAATTAAATAATTTTTATCTTGAAAATTAGGAGAAATAGAAAAACTAAGTACTCTCTTATGAGCGATAGTCCCATCGTGCAAGCACGCACAGGGATGAGCTATAGGAGTATGCTCACAAGAAAAAAATATGTGCTCAAGAAGCATGAAGTATGTACGTACAAAGCGTATAAGATGTAACTTATAGTGTATGATTTATTGGATTGACAGCATGGCGGTGGTTCCTCCGCGGCTTATTTCTCGACTCTGCGCGAATCTGCATGTGCAATTCGTTGGCTTCAGGCCCTTAGTTAGGGGTGACGTTGTGGTCGCCCTGAGACTATCACCGACCTCGTAGGGAGCTTGTCTTCGCAGTGAAGGTCACTTCAGCGTGGGAAAGCCAAAAGGCTGACCTGTGGCTGTCAGGCTATAGAGATAGAAGCGATGGGAGGCATCGCGCCGCATGCTTATGCTTATGCTTGTGTTTTCCGTATTATTTGGAAGTGAGGCGCGCGTTCGGGCTACTTCGTACTTCTTCTAAATAATAATAATGACTGTTAACCAGTATTACATTCCACAGAAAAACGGATATGAGTTTTGCCTACAATACATAAAGAATATAAAGGTAGCGGTTACAAAAGTTAAGGAGTATTAAATAGATTATGTTAAGCAAATGTTAAAAATCAAATATGAAATAAGTAAATTTGCTGTCGTCCAAGAAAGTAGAAAAAAGTTATAAAGTATATATATATATATACTTATGTACTTATGTATCATACATATGTACATCGTATTTCATATATATATATATATATATATATATATATATATATATATATATATATATATATATATATATATATATATATATATATATGAAATACGATGTACATATGTATGAAAATTATATATAAACATCGAAAGTTAAATTTATTTTAACTCAGCATAAAGGTGTCCGATGCCGTTTCCCCTCACCGAGTTTTGAACGGTTTCCTCGGAGGCACAGGACAAATGCCAGGGATTATGTGTTTTTGTGACCGTGCAAATACACAAAATCACAGGCAGCACTTTCAAATATTTGTTGTTTAGTAATATTTGAAGCGAAAATGTGAAGCCAGTATAGTATAGAAAGCGTTGTTGATTGTTGCAACATTATTAATAATAAATCAGCGATGTGACCCCGCACCACATGCGACCTTTGCAATGGAGTACCATTCATGGAGTAGTCGAACAGCAACGGACTCCGACTTCTACTGAATGAGATAATATAACACTTAGAGGTATTAAGTCGGAGCCCATGGCTGCTAGAATACTCCGCAAGCGCATTAAGATCACATTGTAATTTAGTAGCATCTGATTGCGATTTAACATTAAAATAAAGCTTAACATCGTCAGCATATAATAAAATTTTCACAATATTTAGTTTTGATATTATGTCATTAATATAAACGCAGAATAGCAGAGGTCCGAGGTGAGAACCCTTAGGTACGCCTGACGTTACATCCACAGAATGAGAGACGCAGTTGTTAATTCTGACCGGGAAACTACGACCGTTGAAGTACGATTTTATCCACTCCACGTATACCCAGACTCCATAATTTGTCGATAAGTAGATCATGAATCATCGTATCAAAGGCCTTGGAAAAAGTCAGTGTAGATGGAATCCATCTGGCCTGAGTTCTCCAAGGCTTCCGACAGGTCATCGATGAACACAAGTAAATTAAATAACGTCGATCTACCCCTAATGAAACCATGCTGGTCTTTAGAAAGGTGTAAAAGCAATTTGTCAATCAAGACATTGGTGACTATAGCATCTAATAGTTCCTTACATTCCGCCTGTCGCCATTTTTATAGACAGGAAGAATGAAAGAAAACTTCCAAGACTTAGGAAAATACCCTCTGAAAGTGATTGATTGAAAATATGCAGAATAGGAACTTCCAAAACACTCCAGCAATGCTTTAAAAAGTAAGGCGGAATGACGTCTGGGCCAATATTAGCATTATCTTTAAGTTTCACAACCTCTCTCCTAGCCATAATGTTTGTTACTGTAATGTGAGAGAAAGCCTCCTCTTCAGAGTAGAGAGTAAATTCTCTTGAACAAAGTACTCCCAAAAACACGATGCTGCACGCGGCAATATAATGTGGCAAACCCAAGCGATGGAAATCTTCGGCATCCAGTCTTTAGTCATTAACCCCCCTGCGCAGGAGTTATCATGCCAGAAATACCTTCCAAATGCAGTAATTTTTCAAAGCAAGTCTAAAACGTAGAGAGGAATGATTTTAAAGTTTTTGGGGTCGCTGATTACGAATCTGAAGTCAGAATTACGAAATTCAAAATGGTGGATCCAATACGGCTGCTACATACTAAATTCTTGTATATTACGATTTTTTTAAAGAAAATAACCATACATGGGTTTTTGGGGTCGCTAATTACGAATCTACAGTCAGAATTTCGAAATTCAAAATGGCGGATCCAATAAGGCTGCTACATACGAAATTCCTGTATATTACAATTGTTTTTAAAGAAAATAACCATACATGGGTTTTGGGGGTCGCTAATTACAAATCTGCAGTCAGAATTTCGAAATTCAGAATGGTGAATATCGAAATTCTGACAGCAGATTTGTAATCAGCGACCCCGAAACCCCATGTATGGTTATTTTCTTCAAATAAACTTGTAATGTCCGGATATTGTGTATGTGGTGGCCATATTGGATCCGCCATTTCGAATATCGAAATTCTGACAGAAGATTCGTAATCGGCGACCCCGCAAACCCATGATTGGTTATTTTCTTTGAAAATTATATTATATTATTAAATAATATACAGGAATTTTTTCTACAAGTCCAGAAAACTTTTTATGTTTAAAAGCAATCATTCTGAAAATTGACTGAGGGTCGCGCTCTCTCTTATGTTGGGGCCCGGCTGACCACTTATAATGCACACAATATATGCGCCCGCGTAGGCAGTTCAAAGGAGAGGAGAGTTTCAAGAACAACACCCGTTAGTTACAGTCGAACTAAAACAGGGGTTTATTAACGTTAATCACAGATACAGTTAACACAACACCCGCTGTGTTGTGCGATGCAAGCCGGCAGAGGGCAAGAGGGCAGGAGGTTGGCTCGCACGTATCCCGTAGATGAGAGAGATGGAGATCTGACTTACAAAGGGGACGATATCCCAGTCTGATGATATACATAAAACAAAAAGACAACTTATACTCATACTTCAGTATTTTTAATAGAATATATATTTTAAGTGTACGTTACAAAAGTCTAGCCTTGCATTAGGAAACTTTTAGCTAAATATTTGTATAACAATATAATATCGTGAGTGCTAACGTTATTAACAGATCATGAGCTCGTAAAATAATATTCGCGTTAAATATATTTTTGTGTCAGCATTTTTAGATTAGAATAAGGTTTGAGCTTCACATGTGAGCATAGAATAATGTCATTTTTTAAATATTTTTATACAAATTGCATTATAATTAATTAATTGTCACGTCATATAATTATAAAAATAACGGTATGTACAGGAAAGGTTTGTAATTAAATACAATTTTTCGATAACCTTATGCCAGTGCATTATTGGATCAGTACAACATAAATTGAGTATTGCAGAAAATATTAAATAATACATATTTAAATAATTAATCATTCCTTGGTGACATTGGTAAAAGACTGCTGCCTTAAATAAGAAAAAAATAGTTTTCCAGCTTATTCAGGTTCTGTTTTTATGAAATACTTTTTAAGAACGTTGAACATGACAAATACGTCGCCAGTTATTAAAATATACGTCTTTAATATGTCACCAGTTATTTAAATAAAACATTATAATTTATTAATATTATCATTATTTTGAAATTATACTATAATACTATTTCTCCATGTTAAATTCCCACAAGAGCATTTAGGTAGCCAAAAAATAAGGGGGCCGAGTCCGCATTCGTGAGAACACTACTTTTGCCGTGTTCTGCATGCCCTAAAGAACAAGAGTAAAGATTTCCCTGAGGTGTAGCCCTAAATTATTTTTTTAATTTTTGAACGCTCTAACTGAATGTTTTTTTGTGGATTTCTTCATATACGGTGAAACTTAATGAAGTACCTGAATACATAGATTAATTATGCCATTACTAGATAATATAAATATTAATTGTGGTATAACTATAGGATGTGATCACGTATGTTTGGAGTCGGATATGGTCCTGAAATATGTACTTTAAGAGCACGACATCCTTTTTTAAAAACTTTCAAACGTTTGTTAAGAAATATATAAAATCGTTTTTAAAACGATTTAAAAACGTGAAAAATGTCCGAAAGTTTTTTTGTGAAAAAAATCTAAAATATTTAAAGAACGTTTATATGACTAAAAAAACCACCCTCTTTTAGCTATTAATAAGAAAGATATATATAATGTTAAAATAATGTATAAGAATAAAGAAATTCATATTGCAACTATTTATGTATATAAATGACAAATAACGTTGTAAAATTTCTAAATTATGCAAAATAGCGTATGCAATATTCATTATTTATTATTTTCAAAGTTATCCTCATTATGCCCTTAGCACCTGAAGCAAGTCGCGTAATTTCATGGTTAGCGCTCAACCTGCTAAGTAACTTCCGATTCACAGTAAATATATATCCAGTTTTGGGGCTTCGAAAACTATTGGGACTTATTTGAACTTTTAAAAGCTTATACGTCATAAGCTATTTTACAAAAATATTTACTTTCTGAATTATAATTGAAGAAGTTCTAAACATTTAAAATCTGGTCGCTTTATCAACAGCGTTGATAATTTTTCTATTATCTACATGAGTTTTACTAGTAAAGTACACATGATTATATTTTTAGAATTTTTTTTCGCAAAATGGCGATTGTTTTAACAAAAAATCGTGTTTTCGACGAAAAAAATCGACTTAAATTGTTTATAACTTTTTTTCTTGTTAATTAATCGCTAAAATCGTGTGTACTTCACTAGATAATCAAACAATGAAGCTACTGTTAAAATTTTAAGTCAATCGGATGTACACTTTTTGAGTTCTACTGCTTGCCGATTTTGAAAACATGGTTTCGAGAAAAACGCGTTTGAAGTTTCAAAATGCTATAAATCTTAAGAATCGCAAAAATATAGTCCATAATAATTTTTTTACCTTCAGGCTGCTATCCCTGCACCATATAATTATCCTTCCAGAGCCTTCATTTCCTCTTCTTCTTTTTTTTTTTGCCTGATGTAATGCTGCGCCTGGCCTCTTTCGCGATTGTCGGAGCTGAGTTCATTATAAATGGGTTTTATTGCGTTAAAAACATCCTCATGCATTGGACTCTTGTGCTCGTACGTTGCAAGTGTACCAAGCGCTGTACTGCGCTGCCAAGAACACCAAGAGTCTACTCCGACGGGACACTTCTCGTGCTGTGTATTCTCCTTCGTCGACATTTTTTGAAGTAACGTTGCCCAAATTTCATTCCGCATTTTTTCGACTGAATCGTAGTTTCTCCTAATAGCAAATCCGTAATAAATAGAAAGTTCATCAATTCACTTTCCGGTCAACTTTCCTCGGCCGCCAAGACCTTTCGTTGTTTTTTTCAAATTGCGCAGACGCGTTCCCATGCGCTTCTGAACGTGTCCGACACATTATTTTTTTTCGACGATGAAATCTTTATAAGGTTTTGAGTCGACTATACCTTTATATGTTTTTGAATCGCCGTCGCCGATATATTTCAAATATTTGATATTATGAAATTTTTCTGAACGTTTGAACATTTCTATAACTGCGTCGATCTCCATTTTCCCGGTACTACCTTCATGGTTGGCATCACAGTTCTGTTTGTGTGAAAGGTACACCTCTTCGTATTCAGCAGTACCTTCTTTTTTTGTCAATATTCACACACTTTACAGTACTTAGATTTTACACACACATCCAATACCTTGCCAGTGTACCAACCAATCAAAGTCACCAATCCGAACAAAGACGTAAACCCTCTCTTTCGCCAAGATCCATCGCCTGACACCGTGAGACATTTTACTCCGTTTTGTACTTGTACTTCTTGTTTTACTGCCTTTGCGGCCACTGTACACCTTTTCACTCATAATTAAGTACTTGTAAATATAATTCACAGTTAAAAAGTAAAGCAAAACTCAAAATAACAACGTAAACAACGAGAACGGCTGATCGACTAAACACAGGGCAAGTGTGAGTAAACACGTGCTGTAAAGACGCTGTAACCATCGTAATGTCATGTAGCGACCTCTATAATTCAAATTTAAAACACGATATCGATCGTAGGTAACTTCTACTAATTTCCAAAGCCGCGAAATTCAAAAAAGCGAGAATCGCTAAAATAAGCGAAAATTGTGATTTTGGAGCATCAAAACTGTTTGGAAAAAATTGATTTAACAAAATTTTGAGTTTAAATCGGTACTTAGGCGTTGTAGATTTTGATTCTAGGATTGTTTTGGCAAGATTTAAGCCAATAAAAAAAATGGAAAAAAACAAAAAAATTTGGGGGATATAACCCCTTAAGCTCGCAAATAATATTCATGGATATAATATATGTACAAAAAATTACGTTAACAAAAAAGCTCTCTTAAGTAATCTGTACACGCATTTTTACGTTGCCGTAATATATCCACGTAAGTCACGAAATCCACGAATCCTTCGCGAATAGTGCGAGCCACATATTATAGTGACTCAATAGAATGTGTACCCAGAGTATGTCAAAAAAATTTCAGACCCTAAGGTGTTACATGCCAAGGGCAATTAAAAGTTGAAAAATATTTTTTTTTATTATTTTGTGATTTTGCCACAATATTGTTTGATTTTTATCTCAAAAACTAGGAACTTTTGAGAAAAAATTGTAGGAACATTTTTTGATCAAAATAAGGTAAGATATAAAAAAAAATTACTAGACCCTATTGTGATATTTTGTGATCTCATGCATTGTAATATATTGTAATATTAAGATTTTAGAAAAACGCCACAATTTTTTTAAAAAAAAAATTGTTAAAATTTAGCTTTTCATATTTCCTTTAATTCTAGACTACTTAGAATATGGTTTCAAGCTTAATATAATTATTGCAGAATTTTTAAATAACACAGTTGTTTTTGGTATTTGTTCTTTATAATCCCATGCATTGTCAAACACAAATTCAAATTCAAATTCCAGCTGATCGCCATCACCTTTCTCAAATCGAATCTTAAAATTTAATATTTCATGTCAGCTAAAAGTGCGCTATTTAAAAATTCTGCAAAAATTATATTAAGTTTGAAACCATATTCCAAAATTAAAGGAAATATGAAAAACTAAATTTTAAGATTTTTTATTTTGAAAAAAATTTTGGCATTTTTCTAGAATCTTAATATCACAATATATCACAATGCATAAGATCACAAAGTATCACAATAGGGCCTAATAATTTTTTTTTATATTTCTCATCTTATTTTGACCAAAAATGTTCCCCCTTTTTTTCTCAAAAGTCCCTAGTTTTTACGTTAAAAATCAAACAATATTGTGTCAAAATCACAAAATAATAAAAAAAAATATTTTACAACTTTTAATTGCCCTTGACATAATACTTTAGGGTCCGAAATATTTCTTATATACTATGGGTACACATGCCAACATTTTTGTAGAGTTTCAGACATTTTTATTTTTAGACATGCATTTTTTCTCACTTAACATGGAACCACCCATATATATAATTTAATAATTTTAAGTTAAGCAATTAATTACTCTCTTTATTTCAATTATGATTTAGAATTACTTCTCGTCGTGATAAATATTTAAATACGAGTTATTTTAACATGGATCGAGGTATTTTGCTGTGTTCCTTTTTATTTATAATATGCGGACAGAAACAAGTTACATCGATAGGTTACCATTTGCAAGACGCTATAGAAGATTTGAATTTCTTCATTCCTGGTTCAATACTAGTATTGTCAAAAGTTATTGATTTGTGGACCGACTATGGCGAAGTCAAACAAATGGTTGATCCAAATTCAACTGCAGTCATTAACAAACACCTACAGCAAATTCATAATAATTTGTCTCAGATTTCTGATCATCAAGGCGATATTTCAGACGAAACGAATACGATATCTGATGATGTAAACGACGTGAAGGAATTAATAAGTGATGAAGTAATAAAGGGACTGCCAAATGAGTTAGGCTTGGACAATAAAATGATAAGAATTTATAGTGATATGAATATGGTCAATGCGTTGTTTGAAAGGTTTTTACGATATAATGATGCATCCCAAAATTATGATAACAGTACATTGTTAAATTTTTCAGATAATATTGTTGATCATAGTCGTAATGGACTATTTTCTATTCTCAACCATATTCATTATATATTAACAGACGAATATTCGGGTGTTAACATGCTTAACATCTTATCAGATAATAGACTGGTACGTAGCTTTGAAAGAACATTAACATTAAAATTAATTGTTTTATAATAAAATGATTTTTATAGTCAGTAACGATGATGTGCAAAAGACAGGAATCAGCACAGCACTTTATTAATAATTTGTATAACAATATCATGATTACTGAAGTGAAGGGTCTTGTAATGATTCAATTTGCTTATTCCATAAAAAATGCATTTAGTAACAGTAAGATCATTAATATATATAATTTTATGATTTTTATTTTTACTCAAAACATTTTATCAACAAAATTGAACTATAATAGAGTTAACTAGCTACCTAACAGAATTGGACGATGCAAACATCGAATATTATAATAGAACTTCTAAAAGCATTGCGGAAATTAAAAAGGCCATGTACGATGCTACTCGAGATTTTTGGAGTTGTGATCCAGTAAAACATGTAGAAGGTATGGGCGACAAGGTTAATCACTTGTTATTATATAAAGATATATGATACCTAATAATAAGCATTTTAAATTTTTAAAAGGTATTACTTACGCAAAGCTTGCTCCAATTTTTCAAACATATGTTATGAACGAAGAAGATGCAGGAATGCCTGCATACTCGGGCAGATATACAAATAAATGTAGCGATACTTGTGCAGAACGAACTGAATCTACTGATTTGTGCAGATCTAAATATTATAAGAAACATGGAAGAAAATGTATCGGTAGAGTGCACAATTGCAAATCTTATTCTTCACATCTAAAAATTTGTTTGGCGGTAAATTAGAAAATAATTTCTTAATCGATAATACTGATTTACTTGTATAATAGTTATATATTGTATGTTATAGGATGAAAAAAGTACCAGAAGATATGAGTACATAGAACTGAAGGGTAAGAAGACTGAAGTTTTAGGATCAAAACAATCGTGTAATGCAAACTCTGCACTAACAGTCAGCAATAGGATACATTTTGCGAATAAATGTGAATACTGTTTATGTACTTGTGAAAATATAAATATTGACATAGATCGTTACTTTAGCTTGAAAAATGTTACTTCACACGTAGATCGTAACTTGTAAGTTCTTGTATAAATACTTATTCATTACCTAGAATAACTAAATGTTCCATATGACGTAAATTGTTTAATAACTGTATTAACATATTTATAAGTTTACTTTTTTTAGTGTTGTAACAGGCGTACGGTTCGTGAAAAAAAATAATATTTTCCATATTCAAATTAAGCAAGGACAACTCATAAAACACGGAAATATTAACGGTAGCACAGTTCAATGGAAGCCCATTCACAATTTTACTATTCACGATAGATATTCCAAGCTTAATCGGGATTATCACAATATTACGTGGATTGACAGAACAGTTCATTTAGATACTATCGATTCGCCATTAAATAATGTTCTCACAGGACTAAGACTTCAATCAAAAGATAATTACCTAAAATTAGAAATTCAAGTAACACCATTTAATTTCGATACTGGCGAGCTTAAAACATATGAATCAATGTGGATTTCTAATTCTGACAATGCTTTTGGAAGGTACTTAAACATATAACATGACGATTGGTTTATTATTCATTTATTCTTATTCTTACGATACAATAGTGTAATAAATAATATATAGCTAAGATTACCGATTCAACCATTTTCTTACCTTGTTGCAGAACTGAACTTAATCTTGATAATTACAATATAGCAACATCTACGTACACTAATCTTCCTGATTCAAGTAATAATCAGTATATTAAATTTACAACAAGTTCTTTGAAAACAGATATAGGACAAACAGTGAATCCCTTCATAGATCTTCAGGAAATTACATCCTCACCTTCCGTGCCTCTTTCTGGAGCAGGTCTTATTCACAGAGGCGATAAAGAATCAGCAGGATTTCTATCGTTTAAAGTGTTTACCTACAATTATGCACCTTATCTGCAAAATTAAAGGAAAGAATTGTGGCTAACAATAATAGCAAGGATCTAAAGTGTGATTAAGGTGGTTCATTCGTTGATGAAAATACTGCAGAATGTAATTAAAACATATATAGGTTGTTTTTGAACATGAAATATACCGCCCCAAAAATTTCAGAAGATATCGACTAATAAATTTTAGAGAAAAAGTTACTTGAAATTTAGTATTTTAACCCACTTTCTTATGGGAGTTGTAGAATTTTGTACAATAATATTAAGATAACACTTTACAGTAGAAATATTTTATGTGTATATAATATAAATAATAAATAATATTGTTTATATAATTTAAATTAATGTATGTATAGTTTTTTTTCTTAGTAGATCTAATCAAAATTGGCAATCAATATTTTACACTTTAGATTATTTATAGGATATAAAAGTGTGCCGTATGTAAAAAGCTTCAAAATAATTTCATACTCTTATGATATGACGAATAACCGAATAAATTTACAGTTATATGTCTATGTTAATTGAGAATTTAGTGAACTGGAATACATAATGTGAGCTTTGACGATATTCTAAGTAAATTTTAATCGTTTTACAAAAGTGGACAAATTTAAGTAGTAAAAAAAGCTAAGAATTATTTATATTTATATTTTATTGCACCATTATACAATTTTGACATGTTAGCTTAAACTTAAAACAGAATTTAAACGATCTGTTATATTATTAATTATACATCTTAATTTATCTTAAAATATTTACATTCATCAATAATTTGTCAAACTGGAATAAATCCTTAGATAAAGTCAACCGAATGATTAACAACACTTCTCAGATATTTTATATTTTTAATATATTCACACTTTTTAATTACACAATTATTTTCCTTATATACACATCACTGTTTATTGTAGTTCACTTCAGTTTTTAGTATTATAATCACTCCCATTTTCCTAATAGCAAATCGCAACAAACCTGAACAAAACAAGATTATATGTACAACCTAAACTCATGTTGAGCCGTTGGCCACCATTCCATCTTTCTCTTTCTATCCGAAACCCCCGACGGTAAACCGACCGCTTTTTTTCTTTTACCTCTACTTTTTATTGTTCTCATCTAGTTGGTTATTTGAAATTTTTTGTTCTTTATTCACGGAGTAATATTTTCGAAACAATGTATAAAAACTATTAAAATAAGTAAAAGATTAGATATGGTGTGTACAACTTAATATTGATGATAGTATTCGTCAATCAAAAAGCTCTACATTGTCATAGTTTTTAAGCTTCGAATCGCAATAGGTTTCGTTAAAAAGCTCTGACTCGTCCGAAACTGTGAACCGCGATAGTCTTTGTCGCAAACGTTTGCACCGCGATAGTCTTCGTCGCTAAAATCTGAATGACGTTAGTCTTCGTCGCAAACCTCTGAACCACGGTACTTTCCGCCGCAAACGCTGAATTTCGCTTTTCTTCGTCGCAAATGCTGAACTACGATACTCTTCGCCTTACAGTTTGAAACGTATTTTTCTTCTATTGGGAGTCGATATATACATGCATACATACATGTATTGTTTAAAAACTAACTTTTTACTCAGGGTTTTAGAATAGTTTTGAAAGACAGATCACAGAATGTGTCTATTTTTACATGCCTTCAATGCAACTGCCAATGAAATTTTTAGAATTGAAAGCAGAAATTGCTCATTGACAATACCATAGCAGCAGAAGATGTAAGTACTTACCCAACCAAACAAAATTAAAACAATATCGAAAAATATTCTTTACGCATTTTTTCTCTTGTCAATAGGACAATTATTAATCAAGATACAGCAAGTTGAACAGCCATGTGCCATGACGATGTTATACAAAAATTATAATATAACTATAGTCAAATGCGCAAGAATTAAATACTCTGAAGAATAGTTTTATAATATCAAAAACAAGAAAGTAAAAAGTGCTTAAAATTTGTCACGGAATTTTGTTAGCCCAGCCGATGGACTCTGGAACCGTGTTGCAGCCAATTAATATCTGTCTTCTGCTTACCATGAGTTGCATGGGAAAGTCTCAATCACGCAATTAATTAGCAAAAAAAATTGTAAATGCGCCCAATGATTACAGTCCTTGATATTTCTTGACCGTCTGATTGATTCAGATTGATCCGGAAAAATGTATGAGAATGAAACTATTCATCTTGGGTATCAAGCCAAGGCTGCCCTGATCTGTCTCTCAACGAATACGACGGCTTATAAATCTACTTATATTCACACACACGATTGCACACTTACACACGTATACTTATTCACACACACACACAGATTCACTCATACTGAGGGTACACTACAAAAAGAAAATCTTATTTTAAGATTGACCGATCTTAAATTTGTTGCATCTTAAAATTTCAAATGCTTGAAAAACATAAAGATAATATTAATATTAAAATAAAAATAATTAATAATTAATATTAAAATAAAAATAATTAATAATTAATATTAAAATAAAAATAATTAATAATTAATATTAAAATAAAAATAATTAATAATTAATATTAAAATAAAAATAATTAATAATTAATATTAAAATAAAAATAATTAATAATTAATATTAAAATAAAAATAATTAATAATTAATATTAAAATAAAAATAATTAATAATTAATATTAAAATAAAAATAATTAATAATTAATATTAAAATAAAAATAATTAATAATTAATATTAAAATAAAAATAATTAATAATTAATATTAAAATAAAAATAATTAATAATTAATATTAAAATAAAAATAATTAATAATTAATATTAAAATAAAATTAATTAATAATTAATATTAAAATAAAAATAATTAATAATTAATATTAAAATAAAAATAATTAATAATTAATATTAAAATAAAAAGAATTAATAATTAATATTAAAATAAAAATAATTAATAATTAATATTAAAATAAAAATAATTAATAATTTATATTAAAATAATTAATATTATTATTAAAATAATATTAATATTATTTTTATGTTTTTCAAGCATTTGAAATTTTAAGATGCAACAAATTTAAGATCGGTCAATCTTAAAATAAGATTTTCTTTTTGTAGTGTATGGTACGTGTGTATGTGCATACATGTGCGATGTGTGTGCGTGTGCATAAGTTTTTGTGTGTTTGTATGTGTATGTATCTCTGTGTGTATGTATGAGTGTATGTGTGTATACGTGTACGCGTGCGTGAAAATGTGGCTATGCACGTGGGCATATAATGTATATGTAAGTTTATATATGACTATGTATATGTATGTATTTGTGTGTTTGCTAACTATTCGTTAGGAATTTTTCGTAATACATATATCGTTTGTATATATATATATATATATATATATATATATATATATATATATATATATATATATATATATATATATATATATATATATATATATATATATATATATATATATATATATATATATATATATATATATATATATATATATATATATATATATATATATATATATATATATATATATATATATATATATATATATATATATATATATATATATATATATATATATATATATATATATATATATATATATATATATATATATATATATTTGAAGATGTATGTAAAACAAAAAAACAACTTATACTCACACGTACTTTACAAAAGTCTAGTCTTGCATTAGGAAACTTCTAGCTAAATATTTGTATAGCAACATAATAAGGTGAGTGTTAACGTTATTAACAGATCGTGAGCTCGTAAAATAATATTTGCGTTAAATATATTTTTGTGCCAGCATTTTTAGATTAGAATAAAGTTTGAGCTTCACCCGTGAGCATAGAATAATGTCATTTTTTAAATATTTTTATATAAATTGCATTATAATTAATTGATTGTCACGTCAGATAATTATAAAAATCACTTCGAACTATAAAGGTACGTATAGAAAAGGTTTATAATTAAATAAAATTTTTCATTAACCTTATGCTAATCATTATGCTAGTTATTAAGCTAGCAATTATTATGCTAACATTATTGGATCAGTATAACATAAAATGAGTTTTGCAGAAAATATTGAATCATACATATTTAAATAATTAATCATTCCTTGGTGACATTGGTAAAAGACTGCTGTCTTAAATAAGAGAAAAAAATAGTTGTTCGGCTTATTCAGGTTCTGATTTTATCAAATACTTTTTAAGAACTTCCAACGCGACACGTTTTAAAAATGTCTCCAGTTATTAAAATAAAATGTTATAATTTATTAATATTATCATTATTTTGGGATTATACTATTTTTTATTATTATTATTATTTTGTACTGCAAATAAGATGGTTTTCAGAATTAATTAACCCTGAAACTTTATAATAATCATATTGACATATACCTTATGTCTTGTACCAGTGATTTACAACATTTTTGATTAGTATTTATAATATACATTTGACATAAGTATATTTTTCCACGTTAAGGAGGGTCTTTCGCTAGATCTAGGACGTAAAACAAAAAATCATACGAGAGTTTATAAAGGTCATACGATATAAATAGTAAAACATCCTTAAATAGGGTCCACATCTAAATGAAAAGAAAAGGTTCCAACAAAATCGTGATGTCGCAAGTGTAAACACTGTCAATTAAAAAAAGTTCAGTAAAACCCCAATAGTTCTTCTTATTTCTTAATCAATTTTAATGTTATGGGGTTTATTCTTTTCTTTCAACATTTATCTACAAAGTAAATGGAGAAAAATTATAAAATATTTCATCTGTAAAAGAACCTATTATTTATAAAATTTTAAGCATAACAAATTTTATTCATGCGTCTAATAGAGTTATGTAATACATATTTTCTTTAATATCTCGTTTTGACTCAATGCTATGAGATAAGGTGCTAGAATGTGGGTCATAAGTTTGTCGATTCTCACCAGAATCTACTATGTTCTTTTTCGAAAAGTTTGTACAGTGCAAAATTACTATTAGGGAGGTGGGAGAAGGTAATGTGGGCACCTTAACAGGTTAAGCGCTACATGGCCCATATATAACCATGAATCCTTTTCGCCAGGTGCTACACGGTCATATCAAGGCCCAATACGAAATTAGCTAAACGCATAAAATAGGTTTTAAATGTATGTTTATTCCTCTAAATACGTGGAGACCATACTGATGATACCATCTTTTAGTGGACAATACAAGTTCAAGAGCTATTTTTCGTGTTTACGAAATTTGGTTAATTTGTGTCCGTGAATCGCGTTAGTCTTCGCCGCGAACACTGATTCGCGATACTCTTCGTCTTAAACTTTGAAACGCGTTACTCGACGTATTGGGCGTCGATATATGATTCATGTCGTATTTAAAATAACAATATTAGAATCGAATTAACTGACAGCATTCCTGCTGATATAATGCTGGTTTGTATAAAGATTAGAATATATAAATGATAAATAACGTAAAAATGCTAATATATGCAAAATAGCATAAACATTATTAAATATTTAATATTTTCAAAATTATCCTCGTTTTGCCCTTAGCACCTGAGGCAAGTCACCTAATTTTATGGTTAGCCCTCAATCTTTTAAGTAACTTTCGGTTCCCAGTAAATATATATCCGATTTTGGGGCTTCGGAAACTGTTGGGACTTATTTGAACCATTAACTAATAAGCTTATGCGTTATAAGCTTTTTTACAAAAGAAATTTACTTTCTGAATTATAATTGAAGAAGTTCTAAACAGTTGAAAATTGATCGCTTTATCAACAGTGTTGATACAATGGCCACCTTTGGTAATTGTACCAAATCTCAATCATAGAGCAAAGTACCATGTTTATACTGACAAAAGAAATGCATAAATAGAAGTAAAATATTGACATAATACCGGAAAATTCGTGTTTAAAAGTAAAAGTCCCAATAGGGAAGAATACAAAATTTATTTTTTGATCGGCACTTGTGCAAATGGTAAAGAACCTAAGCCGACGTGTATTGCTTTTCGAATTTTAAAAAGAAAACTCAATTTGCGAAAATTATAGCTTACTAAAGGTCCTTTGAATGACGTCTTAACGTTAAAACATCAAAAGGTACCGACCAGAATGACGTCGCACCGTTTTCAAAGTTATTTATATCTTCTTCAATTTTTAAGATATCGTAAAAGTTCCAAAAGTTTACAAAGAAACTATACCACGATCTACAAGAATATACTGTTAACTAAACATCGGTATTCTTCCCTATGGCCCTAATGTCGATCAGTGAATTAGAGTCTGGAGTAGTTGTCGATCAGTATCGTTGGCCCAGTTCTCGATCATAATCGTGCACGAAAAGTGGGGTTATGTTTGAGGTTATGTTTTCAAAATCTATCTTTTAATGTATGATTATTGATTATAACAAAAAATGAGCGCAGTTTTATTGTAAAATAGTAAATGATTTATGTTATATAGTTATTATGCGTTAAAAAGTACCTGAGTACATTGATCGATAATGAGAACGGCGTTGCAAACCACGACAAGATCCTCGATCACGATAAAAATGACGGTCATTTTACCGTTTTCTAACCCTCACCTTGTGTCGTATTTTTCGTTACTCTATGAAATTGTGCCGAAATATATAGATTTTAATTTTTATTAACATTTATTATTATGGCAATAAGAGGGGACAACGGGGCCTGCGGCGGCTCAGTCGGTAGAGTGTCGGATTCCCACGCCGGTGACCCGGGTTCGAATCCTAGTCTCTGCCGATTGATACAAGCACCTCTGTAAAAATTACATGTGCTTTGTTTACAAACACACCGCAGACCCCCGTCGTCGATTAGCACCACATGGAAGCACAAACATGGCGACGTTAAATAATAATAAAAAAAAAAAAAAAAAAAAAGAGGGGACAACCGCGTTTTTGCACTATAAATTCTCACAAATTTTTATTTTTATGATATAAATTTTGGAGGTTAGGTTGACTCTCTACCAATCAGCATTGACTACGACCTCCCCTTAAGACTTTTCGAAAAAAGACTTTGAAAGCCTTTGAAATATCATATGTAACCTCTAGCTAAAGTTTCAAGCAATTTCATTCATATTTACTAGAGAAATTTTAGTTTCACAGAAAATCCTATCCCATCTTCATAACACGCGTATACCGATTTACCTACATGCAAACGCGGGAGAGAACAACGTACTTTTCTCGTTTGGTACACTATAATACTATTATTATTTCATAGATTTATGTACAAATAATTTGATAATTTTACGTAAACTAATCATTTTCTATATTTTAGTTACTCCTTGGATTTTCTGAACTGTTTCGCAGGGATAAATATTTAAATTCAAGTAATTATGAGCATGTCTGGCAGAATTTTGCTGTGTATTTTTATATATTTAATATGCGGACAGCAACAAGTTACATCGACAGATTACCATTTGGCGGACGCTATAGATGACCTTAATTACTTTATTCCTGGTTCAAAAGTCGTATTCTCTACAGTTATTAAATTATGGACAGTCTATGGGGAAGTAAAACAATTAATTGATTCAAACAGAACTGCAGCGATTAACCAAGAACTTGAGAAAATTAATAATGGTTTGGCCGATATTTCTGATCAACTAGTAACCATTTCGTATGATTTAAATTCGATATCTGATGATGTTAAAGATGTGAAAGATTTAATTAGTGATAAAGTAATAGACGATCTGCCAAAGGAGTTCGGATTGGATAATAAAATGATAACAATTTATAAAGAAATTAATAAGATAAATTCATTGTTTGACAAATTCCTGCGGTACAATGCTGCACCTAAAAAATATGAAAACAGTACATTGTTAAATTTTGCGAATAAAATTATAGACCATGGTCTTAGTGAACTACCTTCTATTCTGAACCAAATTCATGATATATTAACAGATAAACATTCAGGCGTTAATATGCTTAACATTTTAGCCAATAGAAAACTGGTACGTATAGTTTAGAATATAAACTTTAACATTAAACTTATTTGTAAAATCAAAAAGTAATAAGAAAAAAGACATGCTTTTAAAAAAATTGTTTTTTTAGGCAACTACAATGATGTGTAAAAGGCAAGAATCGGCACAGCATTTTATTAATAATTTGTATAACAATATCATGATTGTTGAAATGAAGAATCTTTTAATGACTGAATTTGCTTATTCAATAAAAATTGGGTTTAGCAACAGTAAGATTTTTTTATATATTGTTTTATTAGTGCCTTTACTCAGAAAATATTATATTAATAAAACGCATTTTAATAGATTCAACTAGCTATCTAACCGAAATGATCGATGCAAACATTGATTCTTATAATAGAACCTCCAAAAGTATCGTGGAAATTAAAAAGGCTATGTATCAGGCTCCTCGAGATTTTTGGAACTGTGATCCAATAGAGCATAAAGAAGGTCAGTGCGATGAATGTAATAACTTGATACTTTATAAAGATATGTGATAACTAATCAAAAGCATTTTCAATTTTTAAAAGGTATTACTTACGCAAAGCTTGGTCCAGTTTTTCAAGCATATGTTATGAATGAAAAAGATGCAGGGACTGCTATATACTTAGACAAATACACAAATAAATGTGGCGGAACATGTGCAGATCGAACTCAATCTAATGATTTGTGCAGATCGACATATTGTAAGGATCATGGAAGAAAATGTACTGGTGCAGTGTATGATTGCAAATCATTTGCAAAAGAACTACAAATTTGCTTAGCGGTAAAGTAAAAAAAATTGTATGCTAGTCAATACTGATTTACTTGCATATGAATAATTATATTTTAATTATTAGGCAAAAAACAGTACTCGAAGATATGAGTACATTGAATTAAAAGATAAAAATGATGTTTTTGGCTTAAATCAAACGTGTTGGGATTCTGCAGTAACAGTGGGAGATAAAACCCACTATTTTAACAAATGCGAATACTGTTTATGTACTTGTGAAAATATAGATATTGACATAGATCGTTACTTTAGTTTAAAAAATGTTATATCAGATATAAAAGATAACTAGTAAGTTCTTGTTAATCGTATATCTAATCATTTTCACTCCATTGCCTAGAATCCCTAGATATTTCAATACGTCATGATATACATTCCATTGAAACTAAAAATAGCATATTTATAAAATTACTTCTTTTAGTGTTGTAACAGGTGTACGATTCACAAAAAGCAATAATATATTTCATATTCAAATTAAGCAAGGAAAACTCGTAAAAAATGGAAATATTAACGGTAGCACAGTTCAATGGAAGCCCGTTGACAATTTTTCTGTAAACGACGGTCTTTCTATGCTTGGTGTGGATTATCACAATATTACATGGCAAGCCAGAACAGTTTATTTAGATACCTATGAATCACCATTAAATCAGGTTCTCACAGGACTACGGTTTAGATTAAAAGATGATTCTCTAAAGTTGGAAATTCAACTAACACCATTTAACTTCTCTACTGGCGAGCTTAAGGAATATGAATCGAAGTGGATGACTAAACTTGATAATGGAAGGTACCGTACGAAATCATAGATGATTTATTTATGTACTATTTATACATTATTTCCAGCAATATCTTTTTACTGGCTCTACTTTTTATAGTAGTACAATGATAATATAATTAAGATTATTTACGATTTAACAATATAATCGTCTTCTTACCTTGTTACAGGGCTGAACTTAACCTTGATAATCGTAATATAGGAACATCTACGTTTATCAACCTTCCTGATTCAAATAATCATCAGTATATTAATTTTACAACCAGTTCATTGAATACGGATGTGGGACAGACAGTTGTTCCCTTCATAGATCTTCAAGAAATTACATCGTCACCTACCGTGCCTCTTTCAGGAGCAGGTCTTATCCACAGAGGCGATAGAGACTCAGCAGGGTTCCTATCATTAAAAGTGTTTACTTACAACTATGCACCTTATATACAAAATTGAAGAAAAATATTGTAGATAACATAATAATGACAACGATCTGAAGTGTGAATAAGTACAGGGAATAAAAATGTTATTTTTGGAACTAAGAAATTACACACAAGCAAAATCACAAAAATTACACCTATGTAATAAAAATTATATCAATGGGCTCTGTAGCCTAAGTGGGATCAGTAGGCTTCGTAGCCTAAATATTCATACGTGGATTGGAGCATATTATTTAACCTCTTCGATGATCCACAGTACATGACTTTTGATGTTACGCATTTTCATATGATAAGCAAGGTTTTACAATGAAAATATATTAAATAGTATAAATAGAAATTTATGCTCATTAAATATCTAACAGAAATAGTTACAAAAGAAAGAAAATGGATAGATTAAATTTGATTAGTGTATTTGCATAAAAATACAAAAAGCTTCCTCTGTGAGGGATCAAAATAGTGGTAAAGGTTCGGTCAATAAATATAAATATATATGTACGATAGGGTGGTCCAAAATTTTCAAAGTTCAGATTTTCCTTCTTGCAACCCTTTCAAAAGTTGAAAAGTGTGGAAAAAATAACTCTTCTGTAAGACAGGAGCTAGACGTTAAGATTTAAAGGTTCTTACCTCAATTTCAAAGATTTTTAAATGCATTTATGCACTTTTTTCATAAATTTGGAAAAAAAATGATTAAAACTTTATAAATGGAGGAAAAAAAACTTTTAGTAACTTACCATATCACTCAAATTACCACTCAAATTAAAGGTCTTCTAATGAATAAATTTTCAAATGAAACCCAAATCAGTAGCGTTATATTCCACATTTAAGAAATTGAACAACAAAATATTAAAACATTGAAAATAAAAATATCTACCAAACACAGCAAACGCTCTTAAAATCGTTCCTTGCAGCGCACAGATAACCCCCAACAATAAAATCTACCCCGCATCAAACTTTTAACACGCGCACCTATATAATCCTCCCCTCGGCTGTTGTCTCCACTCCGCATCAGACGCTTTTATCAATGCCATCATTGTTATTTCAATGACGCAGAAGGACACATACCTACAATCAAGAATGCAGCTACGGAGCAGCGCAGCCAGCACCTTATCACGAAATAATTTTTGCGAGAAAATTGTTTCCGGAAACGAAGTTTAGAGGACACATGGGGAGAGGCCGAAGCGCGCCTCCGTCGGGGCAGCCTGAAATATTAAGCGGAAACGATATCTCCATCCTCTCGCTCCTCTCGCTTTCCCTGATATCTAATATGTGTATATTCCGCCGACTCGTAAACTCGTTGAGGATGAAAAATTAAGGCGCCGCACAGGTACGCCGTGAAGACGCGCGTTAACCGACACCTCGTGCACGGGGCACGCACAGTTTCGCGTGTATTCGTAACGGCCCGGCAGTAGCATCGCGCCTCTTGCACCCCGTGAATTATTCAAAATGGCTCGGTTGTATGATCTACGGTGGGGTTCGCACCCGGCAGCCCCGGTGATCCATCCTTTTCCATCCCGCCGGGCGTCTCCCCGTGCAGCGCGAGCGGTGTACTCCTGTGTTTCCCTTCTTAGCGCCAGGCAGTAACACCTAGTCCCGAGGGAGGCTTCTTCTTCCATCTCTGTTTTCTCCTGCTCGCTGGTTCCTTTTTTTTTTGTCTCCGGCGCCCTCTCGACAGTCGCCGCGTTTATTCCCGATCCGTTCTCTTTCGAGGTGACTACTACTGCCGCGGCCCTTTCTTTTCCTCGGCTCGCTCACGTTCTTGCGAGAGGTTGCTAATGGCCCGCAATAAAATATCCTTAAAGCGAGCCGGGGACCCCCCTATTCCGCAGGGCGATAGCGTCTGGTCGTTTAGGGCTGATACGGAATGGTATACAAGGGTGAGGAACATTCGTGGATATTGTTGTGGGGCGTTTGATATCGGGAGGACTGTCGCAGGGTGATTTGATTGAATAATTCAGGGATTATAATTTGTGATTAGGATTTGCGTATTTATTAGAGCGAGGTTTGATGTTGAATTGATTGTATAACTGGATACTGAATAGAATAGAAAAATTTTTAGTAAAAATTATTTTGAATACGCTTTCTTATTTGGTTTGTGTTAAGAGTGAAATAATTCTACGTAAATTCTTATTTTTGAGATGTACGACTTTTTCAAAAATTTCCAAGTTTGTCTCTAGGGAAGCTGCTTGTCAATATTTTACATAGATGGATAGTAGCTCGCATTTTCGTGTCTAAAAAATTCATATACTTTTAGAATAGAAAAGTATGCACAGAAAACTTCTTAAAAAACCATATTTAGTACTTTATTTCAATTTTTAAATAAAAACTAATTTATAAATAAAATAAATGAACGTGATCATACTCTTAATAAATAAAAATAACTTTTAGTATAATCTTTCTTCATTAAATTTTATAAAACTTAAGGATTAAACTTTGATTCTGCTACAATTTGGTATAATTAGAATTTAAATTCATAAATAAACATCGTTAATATGATGCCAAGATTGTAACCGTTTGTGTTTGAATAATAGATTGCTAAATGACTAGTAATAGCAGATTATTTTAACTGATTTAATTTATAATTAAGATAAATGAAATGCTCATATTTTCAAAAAATAAAAATAGCTTTTAATATTATACTTTCTTCGTTAAATTTTATAAAACTTAAAAAATAAGCTTTAATTCTGCTATACTTTTGTACAATTAGAATTAAAATTCATAAATAAACATCGTTAATATGATGCCAAGATAGTAAACGTTTACCTTTGAATAATAGATTGCTAAATGACTAGTAATGTCAGATTATTTCAAGTGCCCAATTATAAAATCATAAGATCAATCCTGCATTCACAAAGCTTACATTGAAATAGTAAAGTGACGCCATCTATGAATCATACTGCCAACCATCAAAGGCTTAACACATTATAAATATAAAACTTTTAGGAAATTAATGCAATGTTTAAGTATACGTAACATCATAATAATAAAATTAATCAGACTTAAATATAAACAAAGTGAAATCATTGCAACTATTCGTTCTAAAACTATTTATACTTAAAAGCAAACATTTTGAAAACTTTCTTACTATAAATACTTGGTATCATCTTTGATTTAACCCTTGTAAAACCTCAAACTCTAGATCATCACACACGTCACATTAAATTTACCTTTGTTGATACCTTATTAATTGAAGGAATTTTCTTGACTGCACAATCCTCACACAGGTCACATTAAATTACCAATGTTTATACCTTATTTATTAAAGGATTTTTTGGATGTGCACGATTGCACGTCATACGATGAACGATCCTTTTTTCCGGTGGTTATTTGATACCTTTTGATATATACCAAACCTTTAACAATTTTTTTTTAATTGTGAATTTTTTAAATGATTTTATAAAAATTGGATTTAATGTGACGTGAAGGATCAAAATTTTGAGGTTTTATAACGGTTACATTAGAGATGTTACCAAGCATTAATAATAATAAAAAAAGTTCAAAATGCTTGCTCTTAGGTATAAAAAGTTTAATGGACTCACTAACAAAATTCTTTTTGAGTTTAAAGGTGTCTTGCCCCTTAAATTTTTACCTGCAACCTTTAATCAAAATAAACTATACTAATTTATTATCCCACTTCTTTAATTACTAAAATTCCATTGCCATATCAAGCGCGAAGAACAAACACCGAAGTCACGACAATGACTCACGCCTTAATTGCACTTAAACTTCATTACTTTCTTCACCTCACTTCCGCAAGCAGCAAAACACCCACTCCATCTGCCGCCGCGAAAAGAGCCAAAAAACTCCAAGAGCCATCGAATTTAGGGTATAGAGCGCGCGATAGCATCGTGCGGACGAGACGCTCTCATCGCATCGAGAGAGCCTGTATAGAGGCTCCCAGAGTCCAGGGCAACCGATAGGTGATAAAGTGCACGCCAGCCCGGCGTCGCAAGCTCTCTCTCTCTCTCTCACACTCTCTCCCAAGCGGGGTAATGAACAAAAACAGGCAATTACCCGAAGTAGTTAGGCGAACAATGCTTCGTCGCGCAACAATGACGGCTATACTTCGGGCCCGGCCGCAGCTTCGGCTTCGGCTTTTTAGACGCCACGTCGCATCCGCGCTCGTATTGCTCGCTCTCACTCTCTCCTCTTCCTTCGCTCTTTCGCGGCAATTTCAGATTATATTCTCTCATTCTCTTCCGGGGCCCTCTCTCGCTTTCTTATCTCGCGGACAGATGGTTTATGCCGTGCTCTTGATCCAGTTTACGATAATGGGATATAGTATAACGCCGGCGCCGCACCTCCGTCAGCTCCCGTAACGAACGTATTTTCTTCATCAAGACCGCAGAGGTAGATGAGGCTGCCTCCCTGTCCGCGCTGACTTATGAGATACATGCGCGCGGGTTGCGAGTTTATATGCAAGGGGGAGAGAGGGAGAGAGAGAGAAAGGGATAATGCTCCATTTATATTTCGCGGCTGGTGAATGGAGCGGGAAAAATCTGCGCGGTGGAGTGTGAGAGATCACCGTTCTCGTCTTGGTATTGCTTACTTGGTTTATAATGAGGAAGCTTCTTGGTGTGCCATTGTTTGAAAATAACTTTTTGAGAAAACAAAAGATCATATATTTTTTAACATTTTTTATATTTTCTCATATTTTATAACAATTTTTTTTACACTGTTTTTAAATATATAAGAAAATTTTAAGATTTCAAAATAATAAACGATGTTTTTCTCGCTTTTTAGAGTAAAGATTCACTTTAGTGCAAATCGATTCCGTAAAACTCAAATTTTCATTCTAATTAAATTGGTTCAAATTTGCACACTTCTACATTAGACGCATCACTGTGAGTACTCAAGAAAGAAGTTAAAGAAATGTAAAAAAATAGTATATATTATGCACATAGGGAGAAAAGTTGGCTATTGACGCCCGCGAGTGAGTCGCTACCCGAGCGAAGCGTGGGTAGCAAGCTCGCAGGCGTCAATAGCCCTCATTACTCCGGAGTATAGTATAGGATTTTTTATCATGCCCGGCGGAAAGTTGTTTGTGTTTAATCTTCGATTTCAGGGTCGAAAACGTCACGTAACCTCACTTCTAGAGACGCGCATGCGCGTGGCAGTTTGCCAGGCATGAGATAATGTGGCGTTTTATTCCCTGGAAACGGGGAATAAACACAATACTTTACGCCAAGGTATGAGAAAATAGTACATTGTGCAACCAGGGGAGAAAATGCGCCGAAGGCACCCGAGACAAAGACGAGTGCTGAAAATACCTCACCCGAGTCTGAAATAGCTTTTCTCCCCGTGTTACACATCGTATTTTTTTTCAACAAAGGTATCATAAGGCCTTTCTTATGCATGAAAGTTGGGTAGGTGAATGCGCATTTCGAGTCGTGCACAATGCAATTGAAATTTTTTGTATTTTCGATTTTTGAGAATCGGGGTAAAATAGACCATTTCTCTTCTAGAGAATTTTTTTACATTTTTTCTAAGCACGCTCGGAATGATCGGGTTTCTACTATACTTTTCGGAGTGATAAAGGCCTATTTCATGCCTGCGTTGAGAAAATGATTTTTGTTCACGTTAGTCAAGATAAGCGAACTAAAAAACGGCTATTTAAAAGAAAAGGCAAAAGGAACCTTAGGTCCCTCTAATATAGACCGGCCATTCAAACCGCTGCTAATGACCCAGCCGACTTTCGTAATTCGGGTTGTCGTACATCCTCCTTCCCACTTATTCTCTCGGAACTAGGCGAGCAAATCGCTGTACCTGCGAATCCCACATCTAAACGAAAAACTGTACTGGGCTCCCCGGGACTCGTAAAAAGCGTAAAAGCTGCCGTGAAGTTCTTATCTAAATGCGAACACTTGAATCACGATTACGTGCCTTCAACGGCGCAGCGCCGGCGCTATTAAATATGTGTAAATTTGCATTTTTCGAAAGCAACGCGCGTGAGCTTTTAATTTAAAATTTCATTTCATTTGCATTTTATGTGCACACTTTCATTTAACTTTTTAATATATGTCTGATCTAAAATATAAATTTCTTATCTTGCTTTATTATTGTACACTTCAATTTTATGTTATCTTCATATGAAACTTTTTCAAAAGACCTGCTCTTTATCTCGAAACACATTTTCAATAGAAAAGTTTTCTTCATCTTTTTAAATGTAAATTAAATGACATATTTATTATTATCTAATTTATTTTACTTTATTAAACAATCTAATAAATACAGATTTTTGTATGAATTTCTTCATGCTATCACTGTATTACAAAGTGTATGCAAATAATTTCTTTATGTACATTATCTATATCAGATAAAAATAGAGTAGGTATATAAAATTTATATTTACACAATTAACTCTTTGCAAAAAATAAACTACAATAAAATTAACTAATACAATCTAATTATCAGGGGAAATATGAACCCTTTTCTGTTTCTGACCATTATAAGAACAATTCTTTTTTCTACTTTAAATCATTATTTTGCAAGGTTTTACTTCGTTTTGTATAAAAATATTAACCTCTTCCAAAGTTATCAACAGTGATGAAAGAAAGTACTTTTGTCTTCTAGTTTCAAGTACAAGCAAAATATGTGAATAAAAGGATTCAATTACTTAACAATGGAGTTCAGATAAATGGCATACCATTATTGAAAAGCTATTTGTTGACGATGTCTTAATTTAACCGTACAGTACTAAAAAACATCATCAAGTACAACGTAAATGTGTATATATTGCTAAGTACTTGTACCCTTTCATTCAAATACTTTTCCTGGTACTTAAATCCAATAGACAAAGGCACTTTTTTGCCCATCAGTGGTTAATATGATTATTAACTATAAAATAAATAAATAAATAAATAAATAAATCATAAAAAATACATGAAAGTTTGATAAATTTTACTCTCTTAAATTCGGTAATTTTTCATGCGTTTTTCCTAACATTCTTTAATAGTTAATAACTTTGGAAGAAGTTAATATTTTTGTGCAAATCGAAATGTAAAATTAAGTTCTTTATGTCTACTTTTGAGACATATTTTTCTCACCCTCCTTGTGAGAAATATGTGTTCCAGATTCAAGACTTAAGAAGTTTCCAGTCACCATTAAGCATACAAAAGTAAACATTCTTTAAATATCAAAAATTAAAATAGTATAATTGGATACAGATATTCAATAATATTTCATATTCCTATTGTTGTAATATTGCTATAAAATTAGCTTAACTGAATACATAGTTTTACTGCATCACATGCTATACAAAAATGACTTGACTTACTCATATAGGTCCAGAACTTTTATCTGGAGTTTGAGTATAGAAGGAAAGAGAGAAAGAAACTGTAGTATGCGTATGCGTAAGCGCTGTAGGTCTCTAAGCCCTTTTGTCAAGTGTTTTAGTCTCAAATGAGCTTCTAGCTAGAGCAGTTGCATTAATCAGACGTGAACCTTCTTTATACGTGTTCAATAAATGAGAGTGATATTTTATTTGGAGTAAATGCAGTTTTGTCATTTATTTAATACCCATTTCCAATACAATCCATGTATTATTATTAAGATACAGTGCACACTGGTCCTATAAAATTCTTTTATTTCAGCATCCCAACCCCGCAAGCCCACAACTTCCAAAAACCTCTCTACCTCGCAGACCAACCAAGGCCCCTTCCACCAGACAACCGGTCAGCATCGGCTGTCATACCGGTCACCGGCCAGGTGAACGCGGCCCTGAGCCTCCACCACCACCGCCTCCGCTGCACTTCAACGTGCGCGCACGAGAGGAGGGAGGGGGGACCCCAAGACTGCGCGCGAGCGAACACACCCAGAATGACGTCCGCGCCAGTACAGTGCCTCACGATTGTGTACGCGCGCGCGGGTGTTTCCTCCTCGCGTTACCTGGGAACCGTCGACCGATCGCAACGCGCACGCACGAGGAAAAGATGCCGCTCCAACAGCGAGCCTCCATCGTCATCTTCGCGATTCTGGCCTTCCTGACGATAGGTGCGAACTCGAAAATTCAGAATTAAGCTTGTATTCGGGGTACTCGAGAGGCTAGGCTGGAAAACAACGTGATTCATGGGATGATCGCTCAGCGCCGCCATGTTGGATACGGGCTTACGTGCACGGGGAAAAAAAAATATTGTCATTCATAACATTCGCGGAGTACGTTGTTGGTCTCGGTGTATATTGGGAGATGATCGGTTTTCAAGCGGGGTTTCGTATTTTGGAGTTTATTGTCGAGCAGTGGAGGGCGAGATTGAGTAAGGCGATGAAATGGTGATTAATCGAAATGCTTGTATTTTAGGCAGTTTCGGTATAAAGTGCTACCAGTGCAGCAGTGACACGGATCCGAAGGGCGTGGACAACTGCGGCGCGTACACGAAATTCGACACGCTGAGGAACTCGCCCGTGGAATGCAACAGCGACGAGTCGAAGATGCCTGGTACCTTCTGCGTCAAGCTCACTCAGCAGAGTCCGCGTGGATTCATTTGTACGTATCGCTGGAAATCATGTTTAGAAAGTATAAAACACATTTTGACCGTGATTTGGAAAACAAATACGTTGGAAAATTACAATTCTGAAATTTAAAATCAAATCGATGACGAGCATAACCTCGCATTTGATGCGTTATAACACATTTTTACCGTGATTTGAAAAACAAATACCATGTAAAAATACAATTCTGAAATTCTTAAAATCAAATCGATGAGGAACATAACCTCACATTTGATGCGTTATACATTTTACATTAGTTAACTTTACAATAGCTATTTAACCCTTTCGCTGCTATCAATGTATATAAGTATATTTTTTAATCTAAAAACCAATTTTTATAATTTTTTTTATTAATCAATATTTAAAGGATAAAATATATTACATACCATATATTGGTACACTTCTAAAATAATATTTATATTTAAATAAAACTGTTTTCCTTTAGTGAAGAGAAACTCATGACTCGTTCTTTGTACACTGAGAGAAAGGTTTATTAACAATAAAGATACAATTTGTGCTTAATAGTTAAACTTTCTCATTAACTACTTGCTGTATTAGCAATAGCGAAACTTACTGTGATACAGTGAAAATGTAATAATTCACACTGAAGTTTCACTATTTTAAAATTGAGCTGGTTCTTCCACGAGAATCGACCTTAACTATACAAATTTTTAACGATAATTTGTTTACGTATTATATTTGTTTACAATATAAAATACGTTGTAATATGAAAAAATGGTACTTTGTGACAAATAAAAAAATTTTAATGAAAATTTTGATATGCAAAATTAGAGATCCTATCAGCTAGATAATAAGTTCACAAAAGTTCCAAATACTTTTTATTTTTCATCTAATTTTAATTTGGTTTTTCGATTTTTACATCAGTAAGTCCCTCTAAAATATCAAAATATTCATAAGAAAATTTTTTTTTCACTCAAACTACCCTTCTTTTGTATTATAAAATCTCTCATATTGTAATACATAAACAAATTATTCTATACATTATTATATTTAAAGTCGATTCTCGCGAAAGAACCACCTCTAAACAAGATACAATACTGCGAGCAGAACAAATTTAAAACACATGACGTTATATCCTCAAGTATAACTAATCATTTTTCTCCGTGTCCATTCAGCAACTAAACTATTAATAATTCCACTATCTTTTTCCAACTACAAGCTACCTCCAAAAGAAAGTCTCCCACCCCACCCTTAACAAAAACCCCCGAGCCCCATAACAAAGTACGTCGTAGTCCTGAAGAACGAGTCGTCCAGCCCGGAAGCACTGCGCCCGTATAAAAACACCTTCCCTCTTGTTTTACAGGGGACGGCAGATGGAGACAGGTGATCCGTCGGTGCGCCTCGGTGGCGAGCACAGGTGTCACGGGCGTCTGCAATTGGGGCGTTTACGAGAACGGCGTCTACTGGCAGGAGTGCTCCTGCAGCGAGGACGGCTGCAACTCGGCCCCGAGCCCCGGCCTCGGCCTCGGCGCGACTCTCCTCGTCCTGGTCCTCCTCTGCCTCAGATAAAGGGAGATTCCGCGTGGTGCATCGATCGTATGGGATAAAAGGCCTCGGCGAGGAAAAAAAAAGAGAGAAAAGGGACGGAGAGGATATACGACGAGTCTCACTTTGTAGTCCGATAATGGGTACAGCGCTTACGGCGGATTCCCTTGGTTTTGCGCGCTGTTATACGTATATCTAGTGCCCGAGCTACTGATTTTGCTCTTGCTTTGCTTTTCGTTTGAGTTGGGGGAACGAGTGCCTTGAATTCGGATGGCGGACGGATGGGATTGTTATTGGAAACACCGTGAATGGATTTTTGGTGTAGGGTGAGATCTTAGTTGAAATCGTTCCTGCTTTTCTGCACCAACAAAAGTTTGTTTGGAGTGTAGGCGCGTAATGGCATGTCTCAATATTAATTATTTTAAAGAACGGAAAATTTATGACAAAAGATGTACGTAGTTTAAATTTTTTACAATTTTTTATACTAATAACTTAGAAATATTATAACTAATTGTCGTGTCAAGAATACTTCCTGTCCCACTTCGTGATCAATTACAAAATCATTTATTTTGTTGTAACAATGTTATACATGCGTTGAATACTTCAATTTTTATAAAGTTTTTTTATACTAATGTGACTTGTTCAGCACACTTAATTTTAATACTCTAACTTAACTAAAAAAAATATTGTATACCAAATAATAATACTAACCTTTAAATTCACAAAGAATGGTTACAATTTTAGATACATTTATACAGTTGAATATTTTTAGTAATGTCTTATTTTATATTAATATTAAGTTTAATACGTTAATTTGCTCAAGAATTGGGACATGTGAAAGATATACAAAACTAATTACTTGATAATTATTGAGAAGTTGTACTCAATATATGCATGAGCTAGGCTTATACAGCACAATTAGTAATTTTAAATTTACATAACGGGTAAGAACAAAGTGAGAAATTAGGATGTAGCTATATACACACCGTCCATGCAATTCCAAGATTGTGAAAACGTTTGCGATAATCTCATTGTAACAGACTGATGACACATCAGTTAATTATCCGTCCATTAATGTTAAGTGTATCGTAATAAAATGACAACGATCCTAGGTCATAACCATAATTTTAAATTTAGTACAAAATATGAAATTAGTACATTGTTGATACAATTGCTTTTGAATCTCGTTTGTTAATGTATTCATTTTTTTATACTATACGTTGCCATTCCATTACATTTGAAAAGGATTACGTGTAAAGGAGCTAACAGTGTAGTCAAAGAACTTTATATAGACAAATGTAAATAAATATATATGTATTTATACTGTTTTATTCAAGATGACTATCGTTCATCGCTCACACCAACAATGTTAAAGTAACTGCTCTATTCGTATTTTTTTATACAAACATATAAGAAAAGAAGCTGCTTAAAAAGACAAATAAAAGAAGAAACTGAAAAAAAGACGACGCAGCGCATTTTCTTATTTTCTCTCTCCCCTTTCAATTTCTGGAGGCGAATCCATTAGACACGTTGTTCTGCGCTTTTACGGCCGACGACAGCCATAAGAAGAAGGCACGAAGGAGAGAGAAGGAAAAAACGAGAGGGACAACTACGGTGCTTTGCGCGTTTAAAGGGCCCCATGCCGGCGAGCCTTTATCTCGCCAAAGGGTCACGAGTGTCTCCGCGTCTCGCGCTCTCCCTCTAGAGTTTTTCCGCTCTATACGTCTCTTATACCTACGCCAAGGACCATTTCCGATTAAGAAAGGAATGAAAACTATTTTTTGAAATAAAAAGGACCTAGCTAAAGGGCAGATCTTTTAATTTACCGATATTGCACACTCGCTGGTACGGCCGTGCCTTTACCGAAGGATTTGTTTTAAAGCTTTGTAATGTGATTATTTTTACTCGTTCATTTTTTATTTAACAATTTGAGGTCGGTATTTGAGAAATTAAACGTCAAATAATTTGTGTAATCTGATAACTTATTTAACTGGCTGGGTTCGAATACTATTTAAATAAATGTCTTCTTGATCCCTTTAGTGTCCAAAGGTATTAATATGGACGTGTAAGTTACGAGTGCGCTGTAAAACCATAGATCGATAATTGATATTTTTATTAAGTAACTTATATAGGAAAGAATAAAGAAGTTTGTAGAAATCTCATTTTTTCTTTTTCGGTAGCACTGCAGTATTAAATTAATATTTCTCGAAAGACTATCGAAAATAGCACTAGAACGGGATGAACCATTTCTAAAAAATATAGCTACTGACGCTTTTTAGATAAATAACTCATATTAAATTAAAATTAATTTTTTAATTTTTAGATAAAATTAGCTTAAAATAATTTTTATCTCGCTTAGAATCAACTTTAAGAAGGCACATTTAATTGTTATGTTCCATTAAAAAAAACATATTTTTAGACACTTTTGGCTATCCTAATATCTAAGTTGGAATATAATAAGCAAAAATCATGAAACAAAAAAAATACTTTTTATTTTGTTTAGGCACTAAAAGGTTAAAATGATTGCTATAAACACCGGAGTTTAGAAAAATAAAAACGAGGGTGTCAAAGTTAATTTTTATCCTCCCTACCTTACCGACCAGGGAATTCTAACATGTTGACTATAAGTAAAAGAATAAATTGAATTTAATGAAAAACTAAGAGGTCATTGCCCTTCGTTTTGTAATTATCTACCGCTGTGCAAACTTTCAAGTAAAAATTTTGCGGCTTACAATGACATTGGAACAAAATTGCATGATAAAACAATGATCTGCAAAAGGTGATCCGAAATTTCGTTTCAATGCCATTAAAATATGCAATGATATTATTACCTGAATCTTAGGAGAGTGGTAGAATGTTACAAAAGAAACGATAATGATGTCTTGGTTTTTCATAATTCGGTTTATTTATTAATTGTTATCAATTGTTCATACCTCAGTCAAAGATTTGAGTTTAGAAATTCCGGCGGGAAATTTGAATGATTTGACACCCTCTTAAGGCGGTAGATACAGTTTAAAATCTTAAAAAGAGAAAATGTTTTATTAGCATAAACTTAGATGTTA
The DNA here is from genome assembly GCA_949152435.1 of Gastracanthus pulcherrimus. NCBI lineage: Eukaryota > Metazoa > Arthropoda > Insecta > Hymenoptera > Pteromalidae > Gastracanthus > Gastracanthus pulcherrimus. Next base: position 179,873,354 of record OX424574.1, read on the forward strand.
AGTAAAAATTCTTGAATGAAAAATTATACATTTGATTGAGCGGTCTAAAATAATTTAAAAACATTTTTTTTCAACTTTTTATATCATTGACTATACGTGCGTTACCAAAAGTTTTGAAAAATATTTACTTTAACCTAACATTTCAATACATTACTTTATTGTGCGATGTGCAAATTAATAAATTAATTATTTTTTACTAAATAATTAACTGGCACAATTAGTAAGAGTAATTCAATTAACAAGTTTTGATAACACAGATAATCAATGATATACTTAAGCAGTTGAAAAGAAAAAAAAATTTTATATACCACCTTTACTTCACTATTTTACGACAGATAATATTTTTTATGAATAAAGCATCATCAGATATAAATCATCAGTTACACTGTATCTACCGCTTTAAAGAATGAAGCTATTTCTAATTAAAAGATAAGTCATGCAAAATATGTCTGAAGAAATTAAATTATCAACCCCATAAAACTTCCCGAATCCTGCTCGCCCTTTTTCCACGTAAATTATTTTCGAAAAAACCAACCAAAAGAAAATCTCGTTAATCACGCCCAAACGCCTCCATAACCATAAAAGAGCTCGAAATTCCGCTCATTTGGAGGTTCATTACGCGAAAGTCCGATTCCACTTACTTAGTGCGTTAAAGGGGTACTTTGTTACCTCGAGTCTCGTTTTTTCCCGCATCCCGACGGCTGGACACCCCGAGCTGCCGCCGCCGCAGCCGTGTCGGTGGTTGGCGGCTGCGGCGTCATGTTAATGCCGGAAATTCAACAGCCACAAGTTAATTACATCACGCGGGACAATTAATGCCCGCCAAGAAGCAGCAGCAGCAACAAACACCGAAGCGGGTCCCGAATACGCCAGGGTTATTCGGTCCCTTCTCTACATTACGCCGCCGACCCTCGTTATACCAAGAGCGCGAGACCTCGTATATAATTATAAGACGAGAGCCCGTGTGCGAGCCGCTTAAATGTCGTCCAAAGGACGCACGCGAGTTGGCGGGCCAAGTGCGTGCTCGCTCGGTCGCTTCTTCTCCTCGCAATTGCGAGCTTGCGCTGTGCGTGGGAAGGTGATCATTTTGAATCCTCGTGGGGGAGGAGTGAAGCGTCTTGCGAAGGATGATGAGCGAGGCTTCTTTAAGAAGGTGGGTATAGAGTCGTTCAAGCCCTTGTCGCGTGCACGTTATAATTTAATTTGTGAGAACACATTTAATTTTTTTATTTCTGATAAATCAAAGATGTTTTTGCTTACGACGTATCAAAGTAAACTGATTATTATTGGTTAGAAATTTTAAATTTAGAATGTGTTCCGGAAAATTACATTGTAAGGGACTGTACATAGGCATTATTTTATTATAAATAAAAATAAGTAAGCTTTCATTCTTTTTTAGCTGTCTCTAATAGTACCCAACGCCCAAGAATAATCGAAATAAGCATAGTAATTAAACGTAGAAAAATAGTAACATTTTAGTAATTTTAAAAATATTCCAGTTCCTGTCATAAGTAGAATCTTATGACAGGAGAGATTTTAAAATAAATTCACACATCAATATGCCCTGTATTAGACAGTTTATTCAGATTTGTAGAAAAAACGTGATTAAAATCGAGCTGTCTCCTGTCACGTGTTCACAGTATGAAGATTAAAGCGACACTAATGATTTGCGTTTACTATCATGTAAACTGGTTCATAATGCTATTCGTCGATTTTTCACAACTTAATAGAAAATAATAATCGAAACTTGATCATGTTTAAATCGATAATTAATCTTCCAAGAATTAATAGTACCTTATGTAACAAGAGCAAAAAGTCAAATATTTGTAACACCCGAGGGAAAAATCGACTTTCTTATCGAGTTACATATAGTACTTTATGTCCATCTCAACTGTGGCCACTTTTTGACTTGAAAAGCGGGACTAATGGACTGTTAAAAGATGATATTGTTAAAAGACAATCGAACATCATTCTAGTGAAGTCACTTTTTTCAGGCTAATCATTTTTGCGGGCAAAAAGTGTAATTTTGGTCTCGCTTTTCAAGGAAAATGTGACAATTTTCGTTCCGATGGGCATAAATACAATTTAGCTACAGAATATTTGATTAATAATATTAAATTCGATGTTTTTTTTTATTTCTATAAAAATATTAATACTATGCCTATCGAAAACATTGACCATGATATTGGACATATATTTTCTACATTAAATTGTATTTTCTGATGTTGTTTAATGGAATATTGCCCATGCATACAATTATAGTAGTAAATATAACTAAAAAAATAATAAGCAGCTCTCAGACAAAATTTTTCTTTACAAACAAAATTTCTACACTGAAAAAAAAATTTGTTAAATCTAAGTAAACGTTTCCTTGAATCGTACTAAGAAAAGATTTATTTGACAATAGTACATTTTATTTGATAATAGTAAATATTTAATTATGTTTAGACTGGTATTCATCAATTCAACAAATATTTACTAAATTTAAAAAATATTTACTTTATTTAAGTAAATCTTTTCTTAGTACGATTCAAGGAAACGTTTACTTAGATTTAACAAATTCTTTTTTCAGTATATGTTCTGAAAGTTTTAGGTGTCCGGCAAAGGCACATTCAGTTGTGAGACTGAATAGAAAAAGTCTTGCTCTCGTTTGTAGTTATCACCAAAAACACCCAAATACCAAAACCATAAGAACCATTAGTACCAATCTGTCAAAAAATTCTTGAATAAATCGATCAAAAATCTTGTTCATCAATCTATTATAGATGTTTCGCGAGGATTTACTGTTTATTATAATACCCTTAACTTTAAATTAATTGTTATGATCACCAGCGATCCATAAGGTCTTGAAAGGTTAATTTGTTGTCCAATATGAATCTATAATATTTCACTTTAGAAAACTTTACTTACATTATTTTGAACCTAAGAATATTTTCATAACGTAATAGCCATTACCCACTTGGCAACGTAAGTGCATAGAAAACGAAGTTCTGACTTTTACGTTTCTTTGCGAAAATACTTTGGCTTTACCTTGGCGTTCGCTGTGGCACAAAAGTCACTTCCCAATTGCAGTCGCAGAAAACAGGTCACGCTTCGAGCGCGGCTTATTGGAAACTATTCGTTATCGCGGGGACGTTGATAACACATAAAGTTTCTAATAATTCAGCATCGGCGCAGCGCGCGGTACACGCCACTCAACGCGAATAAATCAGAAGCGCAGAATTTTTGCTTCGTTTCCATCAGCTGCGGCAGATTTATCGGTCAAACTTTAATATCGAGCGGAGCTATTGCGAGACACGCGGCTTTTCTTGCGCGATACCACCTACTCGAGCTTCGTTTTTCTTTTCTGTTTTCCCCGTAGATACGATCCAAGACTTTTTCTCGCGCTAAGGACCGATCAATCAAACTTTTTCAGGCGCTGTATTTTACTCGGTAAATTGATATTTATTGGGTTTAGCAATTTAGTAAGAATTTCATATTTTACAAAATCGGTCGTTTTTTTAAAAGCAATATCCTTAAAAGCCTCAAATGTAAAATACATACTCATATGACGCTCCGGCTCGTTAAATAGAAAGCGGATTCCCAGTGCACAACGAACCCGAGAGCATCTTTTCCACGCGCACGTAAGTTGCCCATTATTTAAGCTGTTATCTTTCTGAAGACTCCTTGCTCTCCATTGAAGAGTCGTCGGGGCCGCGCACGGGTCAAAAGAAAAGACGAGCGATGTCTCATTCGAGGGGCGCGACGAGGCCGCGGTTTACAATTTAAAAGATTCCCCGCGATTCTCGGGCCAGAGCCGCGGCACCCCCGCAATCTCTCGGGTAAATAGAGGCGAGCGCGCGATAGGGTCGGCGAGTGCGAGAGCAAAAGCAAGAGGGAGGCTCTCGAAACAAAGCCGAGAAATTGCCTCTTATTTTCAAAGACTTAAAAACGCAGATCCCTTTTCTGCGCGCGCGCGTACCCTTCGGCTTCCCGTGTGTGCGCACCGCACACATACACAGCCCTCCTCTCCCGTTATGTAACAGAGCGTCTCTCCTCTCCAAAATTTACTCTTCTCTTCTCTTCTCGAAGTCTCGAAAGCACCGCTTTGTTTGCCGCTCTTACCTACGCTTCTGCAGGTTTTTCTTCTTTTTCTCTTTTGCTTTTCACTTAGCGCTCGAAACTACTAACTCTTTGTGTACATAAGGTTTTCGTGCTTTTTTTTTCTGATTCGATACAATTTTATATTAGAGTGCGCGAGCGGCTCTTCGTTCGGATTCCGTTATAACGATTATTAAATGCGAAATGGCTTTGTAATAAGGATCGTGTAGGTGATGTAAAATTTTCGATATTAAATTTCCAAAGTTTGCTATGTTATGAATGTTTGTTTAGTATAAATTAATCGATATTGAACAAATGTTTAACAATTTTATTAACTTGAAGCTATAATGAATTTTCACAAAAAGTTGATTTTCTTTTATTATATAATACTCTTCATAATTATAATTCAATTTACATTTTGAGGGCTGTAGGATATTAAATCTGAGAAGATTTGAGTAGTGCACCACTTTAATTAATATATATGTCATGTATAAAATCTCAATATTTTTAATTTAAACCTTAATTGTAATTTAAGTATAGGTACGTTCTATCGTGAAAAATAATCAAGAACTATGTAGATCTATTCAGCTTGTCATGGTAAATAAGTGAGGTCCCGATCCAACTAGATAATTTTCTTCTATAATTATTAATCTAAAACTTCGATATTTATTAAAGAAAAAATAAAACTATGAAAGGTTATTAATCGTAATTTTTGACATCAGAATGCACGATGTAAGTACACTTAATAATAAAATAAAATAAAACTAAAATTAAAAAGAAAGATCATTCATTTATACATTAGTCTTTCACAATATAATAAAACTAAATACGAACGATAAAGCTGTTGTCGCCACAAAAGGTCGGGCTAAGTCGAGACAGTAGACTCTCCTATACCCTCGGTCATTTCTGCGTGCGCGATTGCCGGGCAAGCCGGTGATCGATTTTATGGGGGGATAGACTTCTTAAGCCTGTCAACTCTCCCAGACGAACCGCTGCTATCGCGGCTCGAGGGGGAGCCCGGAGAAGAAGACTGTAATGCAATTTGGCCCCGTAGCGCAAAACGTGCTTCGACCTTTCCGTGCGTGCGTTAGCGGCGCGGCTACACGCGTAGGTTAACTCTTTAAGTTCGTTTTTGCAGCGGCTTACGGGCAGATATTGGATTTGTTTGTACGCCTTTCTTGACGCGGGACTCGAAGGGATATGAAGATTGCGTGGAGTGTGAACGAGATTGTTTCGGATTAGCAGAGGGTTTAGTGCTTAAGGGAATCATAGATGAATTTTCAGGGAAGAATGACATTTTTTGTGAAAAGAATTAGTCAGTTTATAAATTACTTGCAAAATCAAGTACACTATAACTGAACTGATGAGACGCAGTTCTTAGTATTTGTAATAGGACATTATGCAACAAGGGAATAAAGTCGACTTTATTCCCTTGTTGCATGTAGGTAGAACTTTATTTCCGACTTAACTGTGGACACTTTATTGATTTGAAGAGTAGGACCGATGGAAAGAGAAAGAAATTGTTCAAAATTTAAAAAAAAAAGAGAAAAAGCATTTGCCGGAAATAAAAAAAAATTATTTGGGGAAAGAAAGTAGATTTGTGGGAATCATATGCTACACTTTTGTCCCGCTTTTCAGGTTAATAAAGTGACTATTCGGTTGGGTCGGGAATAAATATTCTTTAAATTTCATAATATGGCGTCTTAGCGCAGCTGTTAATCCTTTTACTCCCAAGAATATAAATCATTGTCAAGCCTTGGGATTCGGATAGACAAAATAAAATTTTATTTTTATTTTTTGTTTTCTTGACTCTTTTGAGGTTTGAAATGGCAAATATTACGACATAGTTTCTATTACGACATCGGAAATGATCCACTTGGACCTTATGGAACTTTCGATTTCCAATAGATATATATTGTGGTGTGGAGCTTCGGAACCTTTTATATATTCTTTTTTATTTGTCAGTACTTGACAAGTGAACATTTATATATAAAAATCACATTATCAAAACTTGTAAACCATTTTGACATCACAGTCACATTGTTATTTTATGAAAGGATAAAGAAAAAATGTTAAATTCCCGCGCATAGTATTATTAAGTCATAATACATTTTTAAAGTCGTGGGATTTATGCGTCATGCATTTTTAGCATCATGAAATTTTTATGTCAAACATTTATCTTTTAGCATCATAAAATTTCTGCGTCACGCATTCTTAGCGTCACAGGGTAATTACTTTTTTATACAATGCACCTGTAGCGTTACGCCGTTTGGGTCAACCAGTTTACAAAGATAACAAGAAAATACGCGCTATAACGCAAAGAGCGATCTGCACTTGACAGAACTTCATCTCCAACAGCCACAAGTAACATCAATCGAGAGGCAATTTTCTTTCAAAATCTTGTAAAACAAAAATGCGTTATTAATGGCCTCCCAAGTTGGCTTCGTCCTTCTTATTTTGCGCGTGCGTACCGTTTCAACTTATCCTCTTCTAACTAAGGCCACGACGAGAGAGAAAGACCTTTTGTATTCATAAAAAGTAATGGCGCATAATGGAGAGTAATACCTTCTTAAGGAACGCCGGGGCCCCGCAGCAGCTCCTTCTCGCGCGCGCGCTGCACGAAACGGGTTGCCTTATTTAATCCGAGACGAGATGGCGGTGCTAAATATTTATGAAGAGATAGCTAAGACGGATATTACGAGGAAGCAGCGCGCGCGCACTCGGGTGCTCGCTCATATTATTATATATGTGCGCAGGAGAAAAGAGCGTGTATACTGATGCTATTTTTTTTTCTACTCAAGGGTGGTGGTCCACGCGTATACTTGCGGACGAACATGACTAAAAAATATGAGAGCTAATAAGTTTTGATTGTATAAATTTAGAGTTGCGAGGCTTCATAAGAGTTTATTTGAAAAATTTTGTGACTTTTTAAATTTGATGTTGCAGACGTTAATTTAAATTATTCAAATTTATATTTGGACCAGTATAATTACATATTTTATTTTAACTTATTCCATTTTGTACTCAGTGAAATAAACTTTTATTACATTATGTACCATTTTTGAACGAATAAAAAGAGATATTAACATTTACCAAGTTTAAGAAATTACTTTTAATCGTCGAAAGCGCAGTAAAATGACGTTAATAAACCTTTTCGCAAAATTATCGGGTATACCATTATCTACTCTGCAGATCGGATTATCCGCGCCAATCGCGGGCTGACAGAAAATAGAAAGGAATTTTCAAAATTTCCTAATATCGAGAAGCTTCCTATGCATACAAGAATATAACGCGGCGAACGAAACCACAAGCGAAAATAGAGAACAGAGATCGACAATATACACATACAACGCCAGGGGAAAATGTAGGGCGCACGAGGTATTATATATACACACGGGGGGCAGGCGGCCCGCGGTAATTGGCGATAATGGGAGGAGAGAATCGAGAAAACGGCTTTTTGAAATTTCCGTGTAAACGCCGTACACCGGGGCTCCTCTCCTCCTCGCGAGTATATATAGTTCGAAGCTCTCGCCACCCCCTTCACTTTCCGCACGCTGATGGCATTATATGCGCGAGCCGGTATATACACACACACGAGGAGCGAGAGCTCGGCTTTTGCCCCCGGTTAATTAAGCCCCGGTCCGATGTAATAACGAGCCCCGAAACACACACACACACACACACACACACAGGTGTATATAGCGGGGAGAAGAAGGGTGCAGGCGACTCTTATCCGGAAAATTAAGTGTGCCGAGGGAAAGCCGTGCGCGAGGAGTGGAGAGCTGCAACAGGAGCGAGTATATATAGCGACGATGGGGCGATCCTTCACTGCAGCGGTATAGAGCCGTGCAACCCCGTCCGCGCAAGGGGCTTTTCCCTACTTTGCAAATGACCGAGGCTCGCGTGCGCGCGAGAGGGTATATATATATATAGCGGGGAAGAAGACCCCAATTAATTTCCCGCGCGTTTACACCGCTAAGACGCTATTATTTGGTTAAATGGACATGCTGTTCTTTTGGATGATAATGTTCTGTTTAGGAAAGTGAGAAAAGGGAATTTTTTAGGGAAACACATTTTGTCAGGAATTTTATTGACTAAAGTTCTCAAAAGCTGTTAAGAAAGGTTAACCAATACAAATTATGCACCTTCGTTATCGAACGGTATATCGATTTAGTGCACTTTTCAGTTAATGTTATAAAATTAATCAGCAACACCCGATACACATAATAAGTTAATTAAATGATGATATACGTACATTTAAGTAAAGTATCTATAAGCGATCTATGAATCATTCTATACTTTGCAAGAGCCTAATTTGACGATATTTATATTTGATCAAAAATGAGACTTCAAATTTTTTTCAACCGAAACAATTGAAATTGGTAAATTGAAAATATTAAATACAAGAATAACACTAAATAGAGGTATTTCTCTTGAAATATCAACATTATATAGATGTCATAATCTATCATGTACTGAACTCATTTCCAACTTAAAATCATATATGAACGGCAAAAAAAATATAAAAAATCATTTAATTATTGGTGATTTTAACATTGACATTATGAAAGAAGATCATAACAGTCAGGAACTTTTAAATAATATGCTTGAAAAAGGTTTTTACCCTGGGTTTATATATACAACTAGACCAAATGATAATAGTGGAGAAGGCACATGCATTGATAACATATATATAAAAACCAAATCTCTAGACACCAAATCCTTCAAACTTTTAATACCATTTACTGATCATTATCCATTATTTATAAAAATAAACAATTCACAAACATTAAATAAAGAAAATATTTGCTATAAGTATGATTACATTAAACTACGCAGAGTAGCTGCTATGAAAAATTGGAATATAATTGAATCAATGCATGATCCTGAAGAAGCTACAACAACTTTAATAACTGAAATACAAGACTGTTTAGAAAAATCTAAATATGTGTTAAAAAATGGAAAAAATAATAAGAATAAACCAAGAAAGGATTGGATCACTAAAGCTATTATGATCTCATGTGAAAGAAAAGGACAATTATATGTCAAAATGCGTAATGAACCTAATAACGAAAGAATAAAATTAGAATATAGGAATTACACAAAGAGTCTTGATAAAATTATTAAAGAAGCTAAAACTAAGCATGAAAGAAATTTAATAATAAAAAGTAGCAATAATTCCAAACAACTATGGAAACATATAAAAAGTAAACTGGGTACTAAATCGCAAAATAATAATACAATTAATAAAATAATAATGAATAACGATGAAATAATAGATGACCCTACAAAAATTGCCAATCAAATGAACTCATATTTTTGCAAAATAGGAATGAATTTAAGTAATAAAATTAATATTCCGCAGGGTAAGATATTAAAACTACCACCCATGAATTGCAACTCTATTTTTATAAAACCAACTAATAATTTTGAAATTTTACAAATAATTGAAAATATGAAAATAAAAAATGGCGGTGTTGATAAAATCCCAACAAAAGCTTTGAAAATACTATCAAATCTAATCGTAAATGCATTAACTCATATATTTAATATATGTCTAGAAAAATCAATATGGCCTGAATCATTGAAAACAGCTGAGGTAGTACCTATCTTTAAAGCTGGAAACAAAATGGAAATATCAAATTATAGGCCCATATCCTTAATCTCAAATATAGCAAAAGTTCTAGAAAAAATTGTTTTTGTAAGATTACAAGAATTGTTTGATAAATTTAAACTATTAACTCACAATCAATATGAATTTGTAAAAAATAAAGGTACTAAAGATGCTCTTAGTTATATAACGAATGAAATATATAGCAATTTAGACAAAAGCAAACCAATAGCAATCACATTCCTAGACTTAGCTAAGGCGTTTGATACTGTAAACCATTCTATCTTATTAGATAAATTATATAATTATGGTATAAGAGGTAAAGCACATAAACTAATAATGAATTATCTAAGCAATAGGAGACAAAAAGTTAGAATTGGAATAACAGAAAGTCAATATGAAACAATAGACACAGGTGTTCCCCAGGGTACTATACTAGGACCACTTCTATTCATAATTTACGTTAATGATTTATTAATAAATAGAACTGACAGCACTATCTCATATGCTGATGATACAGCAATTATAGCATCTGATGATACCTGGGAAAAAGTTGAAAATAAAATGAATAAGTACTTGGATGATATAGCTAATTGGTTAGCTCTGAACAAACTATCTTTAAATATAAATAAAACAACCTACATAACATTTGGCAATTACTGTGATAGTGTTCCTAAAGATATGAACATAAAAATACAGGGTACTAAAATTTGTAGGGTAGAATATTGTAAATATCTAGGTATTGTATTTGATTACAATCTAAAATGGGACAGACATATTGAATATATAATAAAGAAAACAAAATATATATTATTTATACTTTACAAAATGTCAAAATACATGCAATCTGATACACTTAAGATAATATACTATGCATTTTTTCATAGTATAATTACTTATGGAAATATAGCTTGGGGTGGTGCATACAGAAACAATCTGGAGTTACTTCAAAAGACTCAGAATAGAATCCTAAAAATTGTTAATAAAAATAGTTTCAATCAGGACAACCCATTAAATTTAAAACAAATTTTTGCTTATGAATGTGTATCGTATCATTATAATGAACTCAAGAATTTATACTTAACGTCTAAAAGCAAAACCAGAAATAAACTTATTATACCACCAAAATGTTCAAAAGCTGTAAGTGATAAGAGTAATCACATTAGAGCAATACAAGTTTATAACTGCTTACCAACAATTAATATAAATCTTAATACTAGACATATCAAAGATTTATAATAAGAAAAAATTAAAAAAATGGATAAGTACGAATATATTATAAACATCAACAAGTCACTGTTACTTTATCCAAGACAAATATGTACTTGGACACTTAGGTTTTAAGTTAGTTTTTAGTTTTACTTAGATTGTAAGTTAATTATTAAGTTATTATACACACCGGACCTATGTACAGGTAGCTCTGACTACCTCTATAGGATGTGGGTTACTCCAGATATAATTAATATATCTGGAGATTAACTACAACATGTATTACGATGTATTACTCTGGTTAAATAAATAAATAAAATAAATAAATAAATAAATATGAGACTTCAGAATCGGAAAGAGCAAATCTTTAGCTTTTAGAAAATATATTTTTCATTTTTAATTTTATTTTTAATTTTTGATAAAATATATTCTAATACCTTCTAATTTACAAATATATTATATACAATTTATTTTTACCTAAAAATAAAAAGAACATCACAAAGCAAAACTTATTGTGCTCTATACTTTCTAACAATTGAGTCACATTATCTCAAAATGTCTTATCAAGAACATGTGCCCTTTTTCCTTCCAACCAAAAAATTAAGTATATATAGAATAAGTTAGCGATATTCTTACATGTTTGTTTTTATTTAAACACACGTAAACTCTTAAGGTAAACCGTAAATCCCCATCGGGTTTCTAAAAATGCAGGGGCTCGCAATTTTCATTTAATTTTCAATTTTTAGAAAATGTTACTCTGGAACGTTATTGTCTTGGTTTAAAACAACAACGTTCACGAGATATATTTCCTCAAAATTTAAAATTGAATGAAAAAATCGAGTTCCCGTAATTTTTGTAACATAATCGATCAGTATAGAAACACCGTTTATTGTTTATATATACACGGAAAGAAATGTTTTGTTCAATTAACAAAGTCACTTGGTAAAATATACACTAACTATTGTTTTTATTACAAATAAACCATCTAAAGTGGGGTACAATGAGACACATAGATTGGAGAAAAACGAGACGCGTAGAATATAGAGGATATAGGGACAAACTGACAAAATGAGACCTAAGATCCTAATGATACAGTTAAAATAATCTTGTCTTAAAATTGACTCCGAATATTGGGTCACGTTTCAAAGAAATAAAATAATTCAAAAAGGAAACAAAATTTTATATAAAAGATAGCGGTAAATTTGTGAAACTAGTTTTGCTCAAATCGCCTGTCAAATATATTGCCGAATTATTACAACTATCGAAGCAGTCAACTTTTGTAGGTATTTTTTAAAATTTTGCCTTACTTATTATCATTATATTAGCCTTTAATAGTACATTATGCAACAAGGGCAAAAAGTCGAATATTTTTCCCGCGGGTGAGTTTACTGTACAGTATCACCCAAGGGAAAAATCGCCTTTTTTCTCGAGTTACATATAGTACTTTATGCCCATCTCAACTGTGGCCACTTGTTGACTTGGAAAGCGGAACTAATGGACTGTTAAAAGACAATCGAAAATCAGGGTTATTGATAGAACTTGATGAAATTAAGAAATTTTGACTATTTTCTAGTGAAGTCATTTTTTTCCCGCTAATCATTTTTGCGGGTAAAAAGTGTAATTTTGGTCTCGCTTTTCAGGGAAAAAAGTGGCCATTTTCGTTCAGATAGGCGTAAAGATTATTATGATGACTTATTCAGTTTATTTTAAATAGAATTAAGCACTGTCTCATCATATCCCAAGGGAGTGTCTCATTTTACTCCGATATTTTTAGATACCGCGATTTTCAAGGTGTTCGGATCATTGTAGTTAACTACTACTGTATAATATAAAAAATCAGCAGTAATGCAGATTAATGTCTTTTAGATAGTTAGTAAACAGATGTAATTTAATTTTTTCAAAATAATGTTTCTCGTACATTTAACTTCTGTGTCTCATTATACCCCATCAGTCTACCATACACGTTAAAACTTTAACTTATACTATACACTGTTAAATATAAAATAAACAAATAGATTTATGAAAGATAATACTTTATAACTGCGTAAAATAAGTCAAATGTCATGGTGCTTATCTTTTTTTGTATGTAGTGGTAAGTCGATTTTCTCGAATGAAACATAAAAAAAGCTTTGAGAAAGCAAAACCTAGTTCATATCTCTTCTTTGCACCGTTAATACCTCAACTAACTGAGATAGCTTAACGAAACCAAATCTAAAATATTCCTTATATAAAAAAAACATTTAGTCATTTTTACAAAAAATACAATTTATAAATAACAAAGAATCTTCTAAAAGTAACGATAAGTAACAAACATATTCATGAACAACATCATCCTCTCATGCACGAAGAATCTTTGTCAGCGTTAAATTTCACTAGTTCAAAAAAATGGAACCAACCTCTCATCCCTGATAAAACATAACGTTTTCGAACGTTTTTAAAACGTTAGACTTAAAACCTTCAAACATTAAAAAGAAAAGTTATATATACGTCTGAAAAACGTTGGTAAAACGTCTCAATGTCCGGAAATTCGTTCCGCATAAGACTTTTACAACGTCTACAACGTCGTGGTGTAAAACCATTTTTAAAACGTTTGAAAAACTCTCCAAGGTCTGTTGAATGGTAAAAATTTAAACGGTTTAAAAACGTATTTTGAAAATGGTTTAAAAAAAACTAGCATAGAATATATCGAAAAAATTGTTTAAATAGAATTTGATGCTATTTAAACGATTGTTTTCGATATATTCTATGCTAGTATTTTTTCAAACCAGTATCAAACCTGTTTCAAACGTTTCAAAAACGGTTTTACAACGTCTTATGTGGAACGAATCTGCGGACATTGAAACGGTTTACCATCGTTGAACTCTAACGTTTTTAAAACGTTCAAAAACCGTTATGTTTTATCAGGGATGGGATTGAAATTTCACTAGGGACGAATTAATTGTGTCAAAAATTATTCAATAAAGAATAATTTTTTAGCAAACATACGAAATGAAATATACTAGGTATTTCTAGTGAAATATTCGTCTTTATTGAATATTTGCTACGAAAGAGGTTGATTCCATTTTTCTTTATTAAGAGTTACATTATTCTTTATTAACGTTTAAATTTTTATACTCGTCTGATTTTACATTTCAATCGACGAAAGATAATTCCCGGATCTAATGGGTCAATGAGAGTCAAATAATATAGAAAATGTAAGTGTAGGCTTCGTTTTCAGCAGTTTTATGTTTAGTTATACTTGAACGACGGTTATACAGGCCTATTCAGGAAATTACTTGGCGAGGGGCGGGGGAGGGGAAGGGGGCATGTTCTCGCAAAAGAATAACTGTCTCAAAATGGTGGAGTTTTTTTAACAAATTATGTTTTACTTAGATAAATCTATTTGCTAAATTAGAAAAAGCTAGAAACGAAAAATTAGTTGAACAATCATATGTAGCCTAATACTTTACCGATAAAAACCCCTTCGAAGTAAAACAAAAATATAGCTCTTGAAACGTGAATCAACATAAAACAGGGATAAAGTTAACTATATATAACAATAAACAAGTTACAAGGGTTTTTATATATGAAGAAAATTAACAATTGTCTAACTAGAACAAAGCATTATAAGAAAACGAATTTACCAATATTCTTGATATTCATCATTAGATGCAAATAAGATCACGTATAAATACAAAATACATATTAAAAGTAATCAAGTACGTACTTACAAACGCTGCACGATGAACAGTCACAGGTATGCGAAATTTCGTCCTCTTTATTCTTCGCACCACTATCATCGGAGCTATCACTTCTTCTGTACTGACTCGCTAATTAAGCCATTATTAATCCTCCAGTCTCTCTGAATTTCTCACTGTCTCATCACTCCTGCCACCCACAATGTAACTAACTAACCATCAACAAACAATCCAAAACAAAGAAACTAAAAAACACAACCTACCCATTCGTGTCGGCGCACGTTTTTCCGCCACAAGGAACGCGCCGGCGCATGTCAACAAACCATTTGACACTCCATCAACTGAAAGTAGCCGCAAGCTTGCGCGAGATCTCTCGAACACAAAAATTTTCCCGTCTCGCGCCTGCGCACCCTCAACCACAAAAGCCCCAGGAAACGCGGGTATTTCAGTCGACTCACGCGGGGAACTACAAGTCTATCATACAACCCATACAGTGTACCCATATATATATATATACACATTTCTGTCCGTCGACTCCGTCCATGCACATTGCACACACTCACGAAGCAGCAAGAAAGCGCCTTTACACGCGTAGTGGTACACGATCTGTACATGGGGAAGACTGAGCATCAGCAGCAGCAGCAGCAGCGCGGCGCATGTGCACTCGTATCGTTAGCAGCAACCGCGAGGAAACAGACGAAAACGACGGGCTATCAGACGGGCCGAATCCTTCTGCAGTGCAGAGCCATTATCGCACGATGATGCGTACAAGTTAATAAAAGCAACAAACGCGTGAACCACGCGCGCCGGCATTGTACAGCCGAAAAGAGGGAAGCGAGAAACTGTCGCGAGGCTGTAGTTTGTCGGATTCTCGTGGAGAAGAGAGGCCGTGTGCGTGCGTTTACGGGAAGAGCGCGAGGATGAACGTGGCCGATGGACCGGGATTCTCTCGCTACGAGGTGCTCATGCTGGTAGCGAGACTGTCCTTCGTTACGGCTATCGGCTTCTTCAGCATGAAGTGGATCATGAATCAGCTGGACCCGAACAACAAGCAGAAGAGGAAGGCCAAGAAGAAGGTGGGTCATGACCGTGAGATTGAGTCTGGAAATTGCGTCAGTCCTGGGGTGACATAACCTTGTGCGCGCCGAGCCTTTTCTTTTCTTTTTCTTGCTCCCCCTCGTGACTGGTAATGATGCCCGTGCTCGTTCAAGTCCTGGTTGATTATTATTTCAGGCGGAGGAGCAGCTGCGCAAGCTGGCCAGGACAGATGCCGTTGCCTTGACCAGGAGCATCGACCTCGAGCAGCTCACCGACTACGAGATGATGATCGCCAGTCATTTGGTGGATCCTAAGGACATTCGAGTGTCTTGGGACAATATCGCAGGTCTGGAGCACGTGATTCAGGAGCTCCAGGAGACTGTCATATTACCCATTCAGAGGAAGGAACTGTTCGAAGACTCGCAGCTGACCCAGGCACCCAAGGTACGTTAATTGCGGGACGAATAAAATTGAAGAGTCGTAGTGGAGTAAACTATGTTTTTGTTATTGTAGCTGTTGCAAGCAAGTACATAAGAGCAACTGTCTTAATAAGATAAAAATTTAACATACGATGTGTAAAAAGTTAATGACAAATTATTTTTCAGGGTGTACTACTCCACGGACCACCTGGATGTGGAAAAACTATGATCGCCAAAGCTACGGCCAAAGAAGCTAAAACTTGTTTTATAAATCTAGATCTCAGTATATTAACGGATAAGTGGTATGGAGAAAGTCAGAAGCTCACTGCTGCTGTATTTTCTTTGGCAGTCAAGCTTCAACCTTGTATTATATTCATCGACGAAATTGGTAAATTGAAACAAATATTTTAGATTATAATTCATAAAGTGCACGATTGATAAGAAATATTTTATGACAGATTCCTTTTTGAGAGCACGTAACTCTCAAGATCACGAAGCGACGGCTATGATGAAAGCACAATTCATGTCTTTGTGGGATGGCTTGATCACGGACCCTTCGTGTACAGTCATTGTTATGGGTGCAACAAACAGACCACATGACTTAGACAGAGCAATTCTCAGAAGAATGCCTGCAACTTTCCACGTTGGCTTACCTGTAAATTTTCCACTAATTTATTGGGTTTTTATATTATATTTATGATATAGTACTCACGTTAATTATAAAATGTTATCTTATTCAGAATGAACAACAACGAACACAAATCCTAAATCTAATATTGGTTAACGAACCAATTGCAGAAGATATAAGTATTGCACAACTGTCACGAATGACTGATGGTTTTTCTGGATCAGATTTGCAAGAACTTTGTAGAAATGCATCAGTGTATCGTGTGAGGGACTATATCAGAAATTCTCAGTAAGTTGATTTTTTATTTTTGCTCATAGTTTTTGTCTTTTTGCTTGATCTATTTTAATATAATATAATATTTTTAGTGCTACTCGTGCTGGTACTAGTGGTGACGAAGAAGTTTTCCATGACGCTGTGCGTCCAATAACAATGGACGATTTAGTGACTTCTTTAAAGAAAATGAAAACCTCAAAAGTGCATACAGGTAGCTTAAATATGGCTAAATTAGACTTGGACTAAAGAAACTGCAAACCATAACATTTGAAAAAGTGTGGTTTCATAACTTTTGCCTTATCAGCAAATTGATAGTTAAATCATAGGATAACTTTTTTCAAAATTTATTATCACAAAGAGTTAGAAAAGTGGGTGATTCTACATTATTTAGGGTAATACTGAGCCACTATCGAAATCGATAATTGGGCTTAATAAAAACAATTTAAAGATTATTTTAATAAGAGAAATCAAATAAAAATCGAATTGATTTTTTAAAGTTAAACAATTCGATATCTTTATGAAGTATCTGTTAAGCAGTTTTCAGTGCATGCCTTAAACGATGCTTAATATCCAACAGGAATTAAGAAAAGTTAACTTGACATCTGCACAGCTCAACAAGATGAAATTCCGATTTTGGCTTAGATTATTACCCATGTAAATGATACTACCTTAATTTTCCTAGGTTTATTTTTTAAGCTACTAAGAAAATTGTTTACTCTTTGTATACAAAGTTTTCTTGATTGCTAAGAACTTGATATTACAGATTCAATAGTAAGACAAGTAATGGTCTTTACTGCCTTTTTATGCATTATCATTGAAATGCTATACTTTTTCTACTCTTACAAATCTTTGCTTTTGTTTATTTATTTAAAATATTGTTTTCATTTTTACACATGTAATAAAATATTGTCTATCATATAAAATTGGGAAAAACAAATTCATAAACTAAGTACATTCATGCGCAAATATTTCAAAATAGAGAATATAATTGTGTACAAATAGATGAAATTAAACATTATCTCCCGTTGTGTTGGAGATACAAGGTAACATAGTGATAATTTTAAGATATTCATTGTTCAGAATACAATGTATAAATGAATATTATAAAAAAAATGAAAATAGAATCTGTAAATATCTCTATGATTACGGTATAATCATAAATGTATTATCTATTTGTTTCCCAATCAATAAATGTATATTTCTAAGAGGTTGAATCCTCGTAAGGTTTCATTGTGCAAACAAAGAAAGCTCACTGGAGGAGAAAATAACTAACGAGAATATCGGAGGAGTGTCTATAATTTGTAACTTGCGTTAAGGATCTATTTTTAAGCAGCTTGTACATTTTTTAATCATGGATAAATATAAAAATACCTGTGGTAAATGATATAAAAAAAATTATTCGACTACAAAAAAGAAGAATAAGTTGGTTGGTGTGACTTTGATTGGGTGTAGTGGTACAAATGATTTAACATTGTTCGGTTGGTAAGCGTGCACTTTACACATCAGTACTGAACAGTACCGTAGTGAAAGCGGGAGAATAGACTATATTACATAGATTTAAAAGGCAGCGCAAATACCGAAGCTAATGAAATTTAAAAATGTATCTAGCGATGTTAGATGGTTTTCTTAAAAATCGCAAATAGAAAATGAAATGTTGTAATATTAGGAGGTCATTTTTTCACTACTAATTTAAAAAGAATATTTTACGTTTGATTGCTTCTTATATTACTTATCTCAAAATTAGACATACCAAAATTTAGTTGATTTATTATTGTACATATTTGGTTTGATACAATTCTTTTTTTGTTTCTACTATTTTTAAGCTCTTGTCTATCAATGAATATGTATTTCAAAGTTACGTTGTTCAATTCTTGATGGATAATTGTTTCAAAATTCTTGGTGTGAAAATCAATAAATCCCAGTGAAAAAATAAGAACAATAAAACTTTCATTTTTATAAATGAAAATTTGGTACAAGAATGTAAGTAGGGATTGCTTAATTTTTTATAAAAATCTTATTTCTGCTATAACGTATCCTAACATTGTAGTCGCGATTTTTATAATAAATTGTTGTTTCATTATCAAAATACTGTCTACTCTTTATTGAACAGAAATGTGCAACTGAAACAGAAACTATAACCATCCAAAATCCATGGCTCCAAAGAATCTTACTACACCTATCTATGTATAATCCCCATATCTCTGTAATGCAATTGCGAAGCGCAGGCGCACAATTTTCAACACAATTACACCGGCCTGCATTTCCCCCTAGTGTGCGTTCATCCGTGTGCATTGGTGTGAATAAGCCATGGTCACGAATGAGACATACACTGGATACGCGTGTACATTATAGGTGCATAGAAAAGAGAGGAAAAGTTTATGATGGTGCATGCTGCACTTTCCAGTTCAAAGTTTAAATCGAGCGGAAAAAAAGAGAATTTTTTTATACTTATGCGTTATTACAATTGAAAATGTAAATTTTTATAGTTGCGATTTAACAGGGAAGAATAAAAGATTTATTTTTTGATCGGCATTCGTGTATATATTGTAAAAAGTCTAAGCTGACCGTGTATTTCATTTTAATATTTTGAAAAGAAATTTATATAATTTATTAAAGGCATTTTGATTGAGGTCACACTCTAAGAAGATCAAAATGTGCCTGTTGAATTAACGCCACATCGTTTTCCAAGTTTTGCTTATATCTTTTTCAAATTCGAAGATTCTGTAAATTTACAAAGAAACTATATCATAATCGAGAAGAATCGGTAGTCGTCCAAATATATATTTATCATCAGATGGGTGGATATAATGGGTCTCTCTAATAAAATGCTCCAAAAAACAAGCCACTTTTCGGTAAATCAAGAGTTATGTATCATGATTGCAGTAATAGAGTTGGAAAAATTGTAGCAAAAATTAATTTCGGTCGTTCTGGTTAAAAATGAAATAAAGAAAATTCTTTAAGTCTGCATCAGTTTATCTATCGCATTAAATAGTTAATAAAAATAATATTCTACAATAACAAAGCTGTAAGCATTACAAAAACAAGTTGTTTTTAGAAGTGTTCCTATTTTATTATTGATCGATTCATTAAAAATTGGCTCCAATAAAGCGTGGTAAATAACGCCGTTGGAGAAAAATAATTGATTTCTGCATTTCAGAAAACTGTGTTACCTTGATTAAATTTTTACACGTTTCCAAAGTAGTACCTATATTTTGCATAAAAGAATTTTTGAACGCCTACAGCTTAAAAAGAAAGTTCAAGTGTGGCCTTAGATCTCCATTTATCGCACATTACAAAATACTTATCTGATGACTACTTCCATTCAAGATGAAACTCATAATTTCTAAAACGCTCAAAGCACATCTCGGGCATCGTGCAGTCAAGACACCTCCGTCTCGCACCCGAGCGCCCTCACCAGCCTAACACCGAAAAAACCCACCACCCAAAGAAAACGAAACGAGGTCTCCCGCGGCGTTTCTACCTACTCCGCGTACCCATCGGCCTTAAAGCAGTCTCGGCTCGCGCTCCGTTGTCCGCGGGGCTGTGCGCTAGAAAACCGATGCGCGCGAGGAGCTCGAGCGTTTGCGTGTGCCTGTGCCCGCTGCGAGTCGGGGCCCGCCGCTGGACGGCTGGAGAGCGAGAGTGCGTCCGTCTGTCCGTCTCCCCCGAGAGCAGCAACGAGCCCGCGCCACCGCCTCTCCGTCCCCGTTGAAGGGAGGCTCCTCCCTCGAGGAAGATCACGATGAGGCTTCCGCGGGACCCGGAGCTGCCGACGCACCAGCGACGGCAGCGGTAACATCGCCGTACACCGCCACTGGCTGCACACAGCTCGAGAGAGGGACAAAGAGAGAGAGAGAGAGAGAGAGAGAGAGAGAGAGAGAGAGATAAAGAGCGTTGTCTCTCCGGCTGCTGCTGCTGCTGCTGCTAATACCGCTCGAATATAGTCTTCTGCAGTGGTGGAGAGTGTGCGCGCGCGAGCGAGCGAGCGAGTGCAATTGCATCTCGCGAGATATGCACGGCAGTGGGTAGATGTATATCTCTGGTGCGGCGCCGCGCAGGAACCGCACTGCAGCTCTCCGGACGACGTCGCCGAGGCGAGAAGGATGCCCCGATGAGACCGACACGACCTCCGCGGACCTCGGCTGAGAAGGACCCTGTCACCGGGAGGCAGGATTCAGCTGAGAGATAGAAAGAGAGTACGGAGATATATATGGACACTTTTGTTGTGCGCGTGGGTGTGCAGTGCACCGCTGCCGTAACGGAAAGGAGCAAAGGAGCCCAGAAGGTGCGTGTGTGCGGGAACGGGACGCGCTCCTATATGAGTTTTTCTTCCTTGCGCTCCGCTGCTCCTTTTTCTCTCCTCCAGCTCCTGTGTGTGTGTGTGTGTGTGTTTGCATACGTAAGTGTTACGTTCGCGGGTGTGTTGTATCCTTGCGGACCGCGAGGAAGGGCCCGCACCCCCCGCGATAACCAGTTAACCTCGTTACTTTCTCTATCTATCTCTGTCTATCTCTCTCTCTCTCTCTCTCTCTCTCTCTCTCTCTCTCTCCGCGACGAGCCTTTCTTCCGCGAGCGCTCGTAACCTCTGCTCGAGTACGTACGCTGCAGAGTTCCTATATTACACACAGTGCAATTACATCCATCACGGTGAATAGAAAGAAAGAAAGGAGCGATTGTACCGCAGAAGAGCGCGACGTGTGTATATATAGTCAGCCGGCGTTCGATAGTGTGTGATTATCTTATCTCCCCGTCGCCGCTCTCTCTCTCTCTTTCTCTCGGCACAGAGTGCACGCACTCCGGTGCATCGCGCGGGGTGCATTCTCCTCGTACTCGTCGTCGTCGGGCTGGTGCTCTCGCGCCTGCGCGCCGCCCCGAGTGCAGCGCGTACGCGCTCCTCTTTCTTTCTTTCTTTCTCGCGGTAACCTGACGCACGCGAGCGAGCGAGAGAGCGCGACTCGGTCGGTCTTTGAAAAAAAGAGTGTACATGTAGGCGCGGGGAACGGTGCCACAGCCGCCGCCACACGCGAGCGAGAGAGTATATAGTTTTTCGTTCTGCTGTTCGGTGGGAGAGAGAGGGAGGATGGGAACCCCGATTACACTGCTGTTTTCGACCGAGACTGCAGGCTTTCGGTCTTTTTTTAAAGGGATTCGCGGTAGTTTTCGTTGTTGGGTGCTGATGGGGGAATTTATCGAGGAAGTGTGCTGATGGGTTGATCTTTGCTGGGGATTGGGGGGGAAAACTTATGTTATGGATTTCGTGAAACTAGTCGGGATTCGAAAACTACTGGGGTGATGTAGCTACGGGTCCGATCGGAGCAGCGCTTTGTTTACGTTTGATTCGAAAGTCTTGTAACGGAAATCTTTAAAGAGACACCGGGAATAGAACTTTCTTCGATTTTAAAGCTATTTAAAGCTCGAAAACTACTTTGGAGCTACATGTCAAATCGGAGCAATGCCTTGTTTACGTTTTACTCGAACTGCTTGTAACCGAGGCTTTAAAGATAGCCACTGGCAATAACAACTTATTTCTGTTTAGAATAACGCGATTTCGTAAAACTACTTTAAACTTCAAAAACTACTTTGAAACTCCATGTCAAATCGGAGCAATGCATTGTTTACATTTGTCATCTTCAAACTAGTACCGGCAGTTTTATTCAGCATAATGTAGTTTCATAAAACTACTTAGAAATCGAAAACTATTTCGGAGCTACGTGACAAATCGGAGCAATGCATTATTTGCGTCTGACTCAAAGTTCTTGTACGAAACATGTTTAACGCAGCACCGACAATACAACTTGTTTCTATGCAGAATAGTCACCCAAGTGATTTAATTTTATAAAATTATTTACAATTTGCAAACTATTTTGGAAGTTACATGTCAAAACGGAGCAATCCTTTGTTTACGCCCGATTAAAAATTCTTTTAACAAAAGAGGTATTAATAAAAAATATTTTTCTAATATTTAATACAATAATTCGGTAAAAAAAAAGTCGTATTGCAATAATTTCAGTGCACAATAATGAAATTACTAAGAATAATGTCTCCAAAGAAGCATCTGCTCGAGACCTACAACCGACAAACTGCAAGCGTTTAAAACTAAAACCTATCAAGACAGTCTTTTTTAAAAGGACATCGACTCTTCGGTGTCTCACCTCGGCAGGGAAGTGTCAGTGTAAAAGAGACAGCGCGCGGCAGCAAAAGAGAGATAGGTGGGAGAGACAGTGCAGGCGAACGCGCCGCGAATCGCTCGCGGGAGAGCCGCGCTACTCTCTCGCAGCTCTCTCTCTCTCTCTCTCTCTCTCTCACTCACTCGCGATAGTCACGCGTCCGTATATAATACATTGTACTCCAAAAGAGAGCTCGCGCTCACTCGAGAGAGAGAGAGATAGACGAGAGATAGCCCATCGCGAGCGCGAGAGAGCGCCTCTCGTAAACACGTGCGATCGCGGCCATGAGCTCTCTCGCGTGCGCGTGAGAGCGCGATTAAGGCACACGAGAGAGAAAGAGAGCGTATACGAGCTCTCGAGAGAGAACAAAGCGCCTAGACAGAGAGAGACTCTGCATATATATATACCTGTATATGTATATAGGCACACGCACAAAAAAAGACGGAGCGCGGAAGACGATCTCTCTACTACAGCTATAGCTAGAAAGAGAGAGAGAGAGAAGAGCGACGAGGAAGAGACACCTGCGGGAAACGCGGCTGCAGCGAGAGACGCACGCGTTCGCAAGAGAGAGAAAAAAGAGCCGCGAGAAGAAAGTGGGACTTGGGAGTGTCGCGGCTCGCTCGTCCGATGTGCCTTCTCTCTCTCTCTCTCTCTCTCTCTCTCTCTCTCTCTCTCTCTCTCTCTCTCTCTCTCTCTATTTTGTACCCTATATATGCGCGCGAGAGACGACTCCGAGCGATCATCCGCTGGTCTATTAGGACGACGAGGACGACGGCTCCAATATCTTTAAATCCCCGCAGCGCACGCTACCCATTACACGTATAATCTGCTCCTCTCTTTTTCTCTTATACTCATCCTCCGATAATACCTATACCTATACATGTAACCGATAGAGCCGCGGGTATGCGCGAGTTTTTTAAAAAAGACCCCTGGCCGTGCTCCGTTTTCGAGCGCGCGCGCGCGCGCGAGCAGAACACATTTATTCGCGAACGCTGCTGCTGCTGCTGCTGCTGGCGTGTGTCCGTGCGTGTGATTTTCTAACCTGGCGCGTCGTGTCCCAGGTCTCTCGGGCTCTCTTGGCATCCGCGGATCGTGCGTGTGGCAGTGCGCGTTCCCGGAAGATGAGAGCGCGAGCATCGGTCGGTCGATCGCATCTGCAGCGGAACGACGAGAGAGATCCGTCCCGAGAGCATCGGTAGTTTCGTTGCGCGCGAGAGCATAGGATAATATAGTCGCCGTCGAGAAGAGAGAGAGAGAGAAAGAGAGATAGAGAGAGAGAGAGAGAGAGAGAGAGAGATAGAGAGCAGCCATGTACTTAACCTAGAACACGCGAAATCGTTGGTCGATAAGCTCTATACGTGCAGAACACAGGCTTTTATTCCTGCCCCGGGGAGAAAATCAATAATGTTTCGGTGAGATTTGAGCCGAGCGCGGGCGAGTTCTCTGATTTGGGAGTTGTGAAATCGCGGGAAAGGACAGGATGGGCTTTGGACGCGCGAATTCATGCTTGGAAAATTGGTTGACTTTCTTTGATGCCTCAAAATGGTAGTTTTAAGTGTAACACATTAGAGAGTCTTTTTTTTTTTTCTTCATCCTCATGCTTTACATTTGTGATAACCAGCGATTTCATGATTACCGAGTGCTTGGTGATTATTCGCATTTGTTGCTGTATCTACAAGCTGTCTAATGTAATTTTTTATGTTTTTTTTTCTTCTTCAGGATTGCAGATTTGTGTGCATCGTGGTGCGTGAAATGTTGAGCTCGACAAATGCGTACACAATACTCCAGTCTTAAGTACACTATGAATAGGTTTAGATTAGTTATGAAAAAAGAACAGTAATATTCAAGTGCGCTTGTGGACGGAAATTACAAGCGTGTGATATTTAGAACTTAAAAAAAATGCTCATTCTTTGATGTTCGTTGTTGACTGAGATAATTAATAATTGTGCGTTCTACTTCTGGTATTACAATATCTGTGATCACTATATTGAAGTAGGTAACCAAATTGAATTCGTGAACATTTTTAATTTTAAAAGAATCATTATTATCAAGATAATCTGTGCAAAACAAAAATCAAGACAAATGTGCTACGAATGCGAGTAAGACTTGGTAACATACATCTTCATTGCATTTCCGTGCTTCCACAATTGTGAAATCATGTAACAATTCATGATCATCCTTTAGTACCCTGTTCAAGTTTGTGTTGTGCAATGTGCTTTTAATACTTATGGGTGGCTGTAGCACTATTCCATCTTTGAACAATAATATCAAGGTGATAGTGAAATTGCAAATGGGTCGTGCTTGAGCGCTGTGAGCCTTAGATAGGCAGAATTATTAGACTCCTATAGGATGGACGATACAAAGGACCTATGTTCTGCGAATTGATGGGTATATGCTTTTCCTGCAGGAAACCCACCAGCAACCGATTAAACAATAAGATCTCTGAGCACATTTCGGCATCGGTAACTCCTCTCCATGTTTGTCTTGAAGAACCAAGAGGACCAGAATTGGGCTCGTGTGATACCACAGCTCTTAGACCACAGGTAAACTAGATAAATAAATTATTTAGATTTTTTTAATCTTAATACTTATTTAAGTACAAAGATTAAATTTTTGTATCCAATATTCTCTTGTTAATTCTTCATTAGTCATAATGACCTCATTTAATTAAATGTTTTGAAAGTGCAATTTCCTTATAATGACCAAATTATGTTACCTGCAAAGCAAAAGATTGCATCAGATATTAATCAACATTTTACGATTATTACACAATTGAAAATATGAAAATTATAATAAAAGAATTGAATATAATATAACTACTACTGTGTATTAAATAAACAAGCAAGTCTATATTTTTTGTTTTTTCTTTATGGAGGATACTATAATAGCTTGAAAGTTTTCTTTATAATGTTTCAATATTTTTTAATAGTTTTCTTGTATCTATTGTTAAGAAAAATAATTTTGAAGCAGGTTGAAAGTGGCTATAGTAAGAGGGGAAGTAGAGAAGAGCCTGGTGAGGAAGATACTGGAACAGAGCTGCTCCAATCTGGAGCAGGTGAGCTGAAGCAAAACCAAGCAAGCATGGCCAACACTATAAGTAATATGAAAATGACCAACCCCATAAAGGGGCTAGTCAGCAAACGTCGGAAACGTTTTACAGCAGATGGGTTCGACCTTGATCTCACATGTAAGCTTTTCCACAAATTTTAAATGTTTATTTTCATTACGTACATTTAAATTGTAAATTATTTGATAGTATATTAAAAAATATTTTCTTACTGAAACATTGCAGATATAAAAGATAATCTAATAGCTATGGGATTTCCAGCTGAAAAGTTGGAAGGTGTATACAGAAATCATATAGATGATGTTGTCAAATTTTTAGAATCCAAGCATAAAGACCATTATAAAATTTACAATCTGTGAGTAAATCTGCTTTTAAAACCTAATGGACCATAATAATTTACTTATTCTTTGTACATGAGTAAATATAATCTTTGCTTCTATTAATTTTTATTTTTATTTTACGCAGCTGTTCGGAAAGATCGTACGACTGTAAAAAGTTCAAGCAAAGAGTGGCCACCTATGCTTTTGATGATCACAATCCACCCTCCATGGAATTGATCAAACCTTTCTGTGAAGATGTGCATGCATGGCTTACACAAAGTAGCCTCAACGTTGCAGTTGTTCACTGTAAAGCTGGAAAAGGTAGAACAGGTGTGATGGTATGCTGTTACCTCCTCCATAGTAAACAATTTAGAACCGCTGCTGAAGCCCTTAATTTTTATGGAACGGAAAGAACAACTGACAGGTAATGATACTGTGATAATATTTAATATTTATATACAGATTTTATTCACAAATATTGAATCATGTGTTAATGTTATAAATCAATTTATCAAATACAGGAAGGGTGTAACAATACCATCTCAAAGGAGGTATGTTAATTACTACTCTACTCTCGTCCAAGAGGGTCTTAATTATCAACCTGTAACTTTAATACTTCGAGAAATCAAACTCGATCCAGTACCTACTTTAAACGGAGGCCAGGGTTGTAAGTATATACAAAAATAACTTATGTCTACATTGTCTAATTTAATAAAAAAAATAATAAATTTTCCTTTGTCATTTTCAGACCATTTTGTGATATCTGAGGCTAATAACAAAATATTTAGTTCAGAGACGTATGAAGTACGAAAAGGCACTTCCACACTTTGTATTCCCCTACAACACAGCGTTCCCATCAAGGGTGATATAAGGGTGGATTTCTACAATGCACCTAAAGTCAAACGGAAAGTAAGCTCAGCCAAATGTTACGCTCTCCTAACGTCTCTACTTCGTCATTTTCTATAACAATTTTCTACCTGCAGGAAAAACTGTTTCACTTTTGGTTCAACACATTTTTTGTTCGCGAACACTTGACGTCCGAGTACGATAACGGAGGACCAATTGAACGAACGACAAGAGCACTGAGCTGTGACGGGACCGCCATGGAATTACCGATGGTTCACACAAAGCCGAGAACTGGCTCGCTAGCAAGCTTAGGACCCATGCCGCCGACCCTAGTTTTGACCATTGACAAGTGGGGCTTGGACGGAGCACACAAAGACAAACATCACAAACTCTACAGTGCAGACTTCAAGGTACTTCTTTCCAACTAGTATCATCAAATCAACCCTCTCTACTTTAAACAAGAAAATTACTAACGCATTCATAGTTTTAAAGTTTCCACCAATACGTATGGTAGTATATTTCTATTTATCCTTCATATAAGTTATATTTTTACAAAATTCGATGGCTTTCGTGTAGAAAAAGACGAAAGAAAAATCACGTTAAACTCAAGCAGTCTCCGTTTAAGATACTAATGTTAATGATCGTGCAGGTTAGTTTATTAATGCATCGAGTGGGAGGTAGTATACCGGCGCCAGCAGTGCCGCCGACAGTAGGACGAGCTGGCGAGGGCATACAGATCGACATGGGGGGCCAGGAGACGCCGAGCGAGTCGAGCGAGGCCGACAGTAGCGAATGCGACACGACGGGCGACGAAGATGGTTGGGAGTCGGGTGAGTCCTCTGCATCACTGGTGGCGAAACGCCATTCACACTTACACGGCAGTAGCCACAATACACACGGCAGTGGCCACCACCGAGCTAGCCTCGGCGGAGGCGCCGCCAAGGAGTCGTCGCTACCCCGTGGCGACAGGGACAAGAGGGGCGGCCAAAAGCCAAATTCCACCGTTAGCATCCGTCGGTCCTCCGGCTTCCTTCGCTCCTCCACCCTCGATACATAACATTTCATTTACTCGCAGTACTTAAAAAGCGCTTTCTCTCTTGGCTTCTTTACTTTACTTTCGTTCTGGAGATGTGGATACATTTTTGACGATTGGAAAAATGTCGATGAGTATTGATCGAGACGAGTGGAAGCAATTGTGATTTTTTTTTTATTGTCTATACTTGGTGAGAGCCATCGCCGCTCGTGTTTTGTTCTTCTGCGAAGTGACGAGTTTAGCCAAGAAAAAGTGCGCGCACCGCGTTCTTTTCGCTTGGAGCATCGAATGTGATTATTAGAAGTGAATTTTTTGTAAATGATCTGACATCCAAGACGTATTTATAACATTGATGATAATTTTCATTAGTAAAGGATAAAATAAAGACAACCATTTTACGTACTAAAAATACATTTTGACAAAGTGAGTGATGTATGTACTAGAGAGTATCAGAGGATGAGAGAATTATAAATTTTTAAATGTCGCAGAGGGCGTGAAAGTTTCACTAGAAAATAATTAGAATAAATACGGCATAGTGATTTATTGGTCGGACAATCAAAAAGTATGATCCTTTTTTTTTATTGGCAAGAGTCTACCAAGACAGTGTATCTTGACACTAGTGGGTGTATACACAAAAAATTATTACCTGGTTCAGTAAAGCTCATGTACTAATCAATTTTTGTGATTTTTTACAAAATTAATTGAAATTTCAATAGTTTAATAAAATTTGGACGTTTCTACCTCTTTTCAAAATCTTAAAGAATAGAAAAATCAGTTGCAAAAATAGTTTTATCAATTTTTACTTTTACAGTGATAAAAAATGACACTTTATGGTACGTTATATTTTGTGACACATAGCACTGAGCCAGTTACTTTATCATATAATTGACCACTAGAATTTGCATACACTGTTTAAACTGCCACTTAATAATTTTCTAATTTACTTTTTAATAAGCAAAAAATCATTCTTCAATTTATCTTTGTATGTAAAAAGATGAAAATTAAAATACTATTAACAAAGGCTGACATTTTACAAATACAAATTTGACATTAGATTGAATAAAAATATGTAAATATTAATATTCTGTTGCCTGTTGACGCAGTTAGTTAAATTAACAAAATATAGAGACGACGTACGTACACTCAGAAGTAGATATTATAAACTTTGTTACTAGGTAAATAATTTAATTATGTTAATTATTTTGAGCTCCAAGAAAGTTGAATAAAAGTCGTTGACGTTTAGCAAATTACACTGTTTTTCGTAAATCAAAATATAATACAATATGTACCTTAACATAAAAAAAATTAGCAACATTTCTATAATTAGCTTCTAGACCAATTATAAGCTACTTTTTTTTTAATTAAGCACACAATAATAAATAAAGAAATTAATTTAGGCTTGTATAAGAACTTATTTATAATTTAAAATAAAATAAACTAACAGAAGTTGTAATAGGTTTATGTTTTTGTGACAATTTTAAATTGCAGCACATTCATTAAAAGTCTGATAATTTATTTTACTTTTTTACAACTTTTGTTAAATTGTTAAAGAAAAGTATAATAATAATAATAGTATCGAGTTATTTGAATAATTTAATTATTCTAAAGATATTTATATTTTAAATCAATTTTAATAACACGCTTGAATCAATAGTCAACAGACTAAAGCACAGAAAATATTTACATAATTAATAATATAAAAAAAAAATTGAAAAACAATTGAAAAATTAAAAAAGACTGATCTCAAATTGGCTGCGCAAGTGATCAAGTTAAGGAAATAGGACAAAATCGCTAATAGCTAGAAATAAGTAAAATTGCAAAAATCAATATCGCGAAATAAATTTTCTCTGAATTCATTATATAATTTTTTAATAATCAGTTATTAAGCGTTATCTGAACTGTATCCTTGTTGTATCATTGAATATAATCGATTTTGTCCTTTCAATTCCAATCCCTTCTTTATTAACTTTTAATCATTACTTTCATAAAACATTGGTTATCTAAATTTGTTAGTTTTGCTAATGAAAATGCGTATTGGGGTATAATCTACAGTAATTAAAAGCTTTCATTTTTTAAAAATATTAAAGAAATTTACTAAAACCGTTAAATTTATATTTTTTATACATCCTAGAGCAAGTATGGCATTTCAATTATTTTCAAAATATTTTAAGTAATTGTAATAAAATGAAATTATATTTTAATACTTTCAAAATCGTCTTATAAAAACGAAAAATTACAATCATAATGTACATTTAATTTTTTAACGTGATAACTTTTAGAGATATAAAGAACTTTTGATGAGGTATAACTACGCATATTACTTTATTCAATTGAATATTTGCAATAAGTATGCTTATTCTAGATGATTCTTTTCTACCATCATATGATAATTATAAATGACATAAATATAAATTTTAAAATGAATTTACTAATGAACCGATTTACCCCAATGTCGACCAACCTCGCAATTTCTTTCGCAATTTTTTATGAGCAAACATTCGTCAGAGTCTTCATTTACGTTGGCGGTCACAAGCCAACTTCTATGACGTAGTCAGGCGTGGTTAGTAATTGGATAGGGGTGATCGTTCAGGTGCTACCGAGTGGACTTCCGCCCCCTCCCAAAAAAACACACAAATACAAAACACAAACTAAAAAAAACGCATGAATGTAAAAGCGGCCGCAATTCGGCGTCATTATGAAAGTTGAATGCATTAATAAATTTAGGTAGTTGTATTGTGTAATAATTATTTTGTGATATTATACATTATACTTCGTACTATTGTTATTGTTATTATTTTATTATTATTACTATTACTACTACATGTGTATTATCATGTCTCTGTTAATTTTGCTACGTTTATTAGAACCTATACCGCCGCAACCACCGCTATCATCATTACTATTATTATTGTGTTGTATCTATTATTATTACCATTATTGCTTGGATAATTCCAAAATGTAATAATCCATTGTTATATACTTGTATTTGTGTAATTATTTTTAATGCCTAGATTATATATTATACATTACTTGACTATACATTATGTAGCACATTTTATAATGCCTGGTAAATTATGATCCTTACATACATTTCTTTTTCTTATCGAGCACAAATCTTCTATACTATAACCTTTAAATCGTATTCACGAGCAAAGTGCACAGGAGTAAAATCTATATCAATCAATATAACGTGCCCCACCTAATCGCAAATACACGTAGAATCGTTTGAGCGCATGTATTTATCTCTTGGAGTAATTGATGTACTATAAATGAATGCACTTGTGTTTCTTGTTTTTCTTTTGTTTTTTTTTTTATTATTTTCTTTTTCATCTGCCAAGCATGTTATTCAAAACGAGTTGAAGTGCCAACAAACTTCGGAACGAATAATGAAATTGAGTCCAGCACAAACGTCGCATCAAGAACGCACGATCCATATTCACATGTATTTTTTGCGTAAAAGAAGTTTTCAAGAGTGATGATTGACTGCACTAAAGACATTATTGCATGCTGCGTAATTCCTTCGATTGTGATATTCTAATTGAATTTTCGAACATATTCTTGTAATATTTTTACTGGAAATTCCTGGACATCTGTTTTATTTATACATTGTAATATGCAACTGCAATCGTAACTATGGTTGATAATTATCAATTTCAATATTTCTTTTTGGTTGTACAATTTATTATAGTTTTTATAATATTATATATTTATTTTAATATTAAAAAGCAATTCTACTTTAATTGGAATATTCAAACCTAATATTAAATTAAAAACAGACGTGCACAGGAATTTACAGAAGAACTTGCAGTATATCTAGTAGATAACGTAAATGTGTTCCCCACAGTAAACACTCGAAAAGAGTTACTGCATTGCGTCCATTATCTGATTTCTGTATGCGTATACATTGATGAGAGCACTTGCTTCACCGTAAACGTGTGTGATTTTGCATAACTTTATAACCTACTTTATCTCAGTAATTTTGATCATATTGTATTTTTTTTATACTTTTTTTTTTAAATAATTGACCAAAATGTGTCTGTTGGCTCCCCCGCAGTGGACTTGGATCGTGGACGCGTGGGACGTTATCGCCTCCTGTCGGACGGAGGGATGATAGATGTTTTGTGAGCCCGTGGTCGCCCATCATCCTCATTCATCCTGGAACTACCGAGTCATTAAAAACAAAACAAACTAGCGATAAGCCGTGTTGCAGTACGCGGGCTCTGCAATGTGCTGTTGTTTCATTTAGATTCTCATATCATACGCACGGCACTTTTTGTTCATGTCACTCTCGATTGCCATTCTTATATTATACGAAAACATACACCACCAAGTGCAAATCTACGATGCGCGCGATTTTACTGGAGAGGGGAATAGAATAAAACGCATTTTCATTTTCGAGAGAAAGGAGACAGGAAAGATCATTTCATATATTTGTGTGTTTGTAATCAAGGCATTACTCTGCGCCGTCAACGGATTTCTGTTAGAGAAACCATATGTATTCAACTTAAAATCCTTTTTGTCATACATGTGTTTTAGCTGAATACTGAGAGGAACATATACTCATGCTTTTGAGACCAACTTTTTTGGTCAGAATTTGCTGAAATTACATTCATTGAATGGTTTTATAAACTTCAATTCCTGGTTAAAATGATACTTTTGCAAAGGAGGATGCCCACATATTTATAATGATTGAGCCGTTTAAAGGAAACGTATAAAACTAATATCATTGTTTAGAGCTCGTAAAAACATGAATTTTAGAAAAAGGATTAAGTGGTGGGAAAGTAGAGGAAAACGCGGTGAAAAATCGTAAAAATAAGTAGAAATTCCCTAGTATGGTTAGACGTTTTACATTTCTTTAAATGGGACAAATCCATAGATATTATTTTTTTCAGCTTTCCCCGCACTTAAGGGTATTAATTCTTTTTATAAAATTCATTTCTAAACGAGCTTTAAACCATGGTGTTGGTCTCATACATTCCCTCGAGTGGGCCACTATGGGCATCCTCCTTTACTACCATGATTTTTGATTATTTGTTTCTCTCGACACTTATTACATCTCAAGTATGAAAGACATGAAAAAAATACAGACTACACTAATGCAACGAACATTTTGCACACACGTGTTTATCTTCACCTCATTTTTTATGTTATCGGTTCTTATATGTGCAATTTGTACAAACAAACAAAAAAAGAAAATTAAAATTGTAAAATACGCTTCGATCATTCCTATCAGTTCAGTTCTGTATATGTTTCTGCGCATCTTGTTGCATGCTATCATGTTATATACACAGTTGTTCATGACGGCACTCGACCAAGCAATTGGACAATTTTCCCAGTATTGTGCTGTAAAAAAAACAAAATGAATCAGAAGTAAATAAAAACCGTGTCCATGAAAGAGTTGTCGAGCCGACTCTCTTCCTCCTTTACCCTTGGGCCAAGACAATCCACAAGTCGTACTGGGAAAATGGCCAAACACATAATGTACATAGACTCGAAAGTGCTGTACATCGTCGTTCAGTACGTAAAATACACGAAAGTTGTCGAGTTATATATTTTGCGATATAATTGCGATATTATATATATAATAACGCCATTCGGTCTTAACATAACACTTTTTCTAATTCACATGAACAGTGCAATCGACGTAATATAAGTACACTGAGAAATATTTACTTAGGTTTTAGATGTTTTAAGTCGGAATATACATTGGTTACTCTATTCTAATTGCGATAGTATTATGCGTAAAACTAGCAAATAATTATATATATACATATATATATATATATAATATACAAAAAAGTTTATAAGAAAAGTATAGTGAGTTTACATTTGTACATTCTAGGAAAGTGATTGTATTATAGTTGTGTCATAACGTCGTATCTCAGATTTGCTCGCGTCGTAACGTCAATTTTTGATCGACTTTGCAAATATTAAATAAAATAAAACAGCTTGTGAAATGACATGTGAAAAGACAATGCATGACGATA
Organism: Gastracanthus pulcherrimus; assembly: GCA_949152435.1. Taxonomy (NCBI): domain Eukaryota; kingdom Metazoa; phylum Arthropoda; class Insecta; order Hymenoptera; family Pteromalidae; genus Gastracanthus; species Gastracanthus pulcherrimus. The sequence continues at coordinate 179,907,709 of OX424574.1, forward strand.
AGAAAATGTATGTTAAGACCGAATGCCACTATTGATTTATATATATTTTCTCTTTTTAAAGTCTTTTTTCGAGAGCACGTGGACAAAGTAGCGCGAGTTCACGAATCAAACAGACATCGACGAAGAGTCCCAAAATCCAAGGTAACGGGTTTGCATTGAAAGCGAAGAGAAGAAGAGTGCGTTTATTTGTAAAGTACGGACTGACGAAGAAAATAAATTATGCTGTAAAGAGAGACACAGAAAGAGAAAAAGAATACAAACTATTTTCATAAGGAAGAAAAATTGTAAAAGTCAATATATACTTAGAAATAGGTAAGGCGGGCCGAGAGGGTGAGAGCGAAAGAGTATGGGTATTAATTACAAGTAGAACAAAGCAGATAATTGGAGTTGAACGTGATCTATATATTATATATACACACATCCCGCACATCTACCGAAATTCGGTAATCTTTTAGCATCCAAGCTCGTCGTGTTTAGATGAAAAATAAAAAAAATAATTGTAACAAAAAATGAAAAAAAAATAATAATTATAATAATAATACAAGTAAACATTTTCTACTTGATGATTGTCCGAGTAATTGTCGCATTAGGCAAACTGGCCATTCTCTATATTGAAAGGAAAGAATCATTAATTGTGCGTACATACCTTCGAGGAAAAAGAATTGTCGTTGTGTCAGCGCATCATTTCTCACTAAACAACTTTGTATCTCGAGAAAAAACTTCGAGTGCACGATCATTTTCGAATCGATCTCTCTATCACTGTTCTCTTAACCAGATGCAAGTAATCAACCGCTTGAGACTTTTTCTACTTTTCCTTTTATATAGAAAAAAACTGCGATTATTATACTGAAACTCGGCTATTCGTGCAATGTTTGAGTGCATATCTAATGAATATTACAAAAATAATAATAATAAAGAACGAGCCCACTCGATGGTTTTACTGAACATAGAACTTATAGGATAACAGAAAGATAAGAAAATCAACGTTACTTGATGTTCAAAAATGCGATATCATTAAATTCGAGCTCGACAAAACTTAAAGTAAAACTTCTGTGTGATAGGAAAATTTTAAACATCTATGATGAACTGAACTATCGATTGAAGGACCGAATGCAATAAGGGGACTAACACTTTTTATGATGATTTTTATCTCAAATAATAAAGCTCGGATAAAGAAGAAAATATAGTGTTGTTAAACTAACTCTATTGTTCAACACTATATGTTTTGTTTCTTTATCTGAGCATTATTATTTGAGATAAAAATCATCGAAAAAAGTGTTAGTCCCCTTATTGCATCCGGCCCTTCAATTGTACCGAGCATTGAATGTGCTGGGATGCGCGTTTTAGTTGTAATGTGTGAAACGAGTAAAAGAAAGAGGGGAGCATAATAATAAAAAAAATGAAACTGAGTTATTATGGCTCTCAATGTCCCCGTGAAATCAAAGAAATTCGCTACCTGCATAGAGAAAATAAAGGAGAGCACGCATCGGTTTGTTTGAAGCAAATGGAAAAGAATCTCTTTTTTACGAGTACCTACAATAATAAGTAAAAGTAAACTTGATTCTCATTAAAGTACGCAGTATGCATACGTTAGTCCCGAAGAGGAACGAAGAATAAAAAGTAAATAAATGTTTAACACGATTTGTAGATGAAAAAAACGTAATAATGTATTATTGCAAGAAAAACCCATCCTCCTTGTATTTTGTCAAGTTTGCGTGTTGATGAGCGATTAGCGAAGAATATGCGTTGTGTGTCGAATCAAAACTTTCGCTAAAATGAGGTATGGCTTGAGTGATTTGAAAAAACAGAAAGCAGTTTAACGTGCAAATAAAAGGCGTCTCGTCTCTTCGACTGCCCAAATAATAAAAATGAGAAAACAATAAATGTCTAGGGCACACATCGCAGACGGCTTTTCTCGGTCTGTACAATCATTATCTATGTTGTGTATAATGTAGTTACGCAAATATTGCTGTCTTTATACGGTTCATTGTAACGGAAATTATTCGAAAAAGTTTCACGTTTATTTTTGTACTTTACAAACGTTCCTTCTCGATAATATTGAGCTCGGTGACTGGCGCTGTCTAAGTAAAGCAGTAAGATAACAAAAAGAATCGTTTTTAACATTTCAGTGCATTGTTACTTTCAAAAAACAGTCTATAAGACTGAAAGAGAATATTGAAGAATGTTCAATTAACTACTAATTGAAAAATCTATAGAAAATTGTTTCTTTTTTAAGTAATTTTAAATCTAGAAAAAATACATCAATACACTAACAATACCTTTGTATTAGATATAATCCGTAAAGGAATAGATGTACCTCGTTATATGTAAAATCATTCATCTCAAATGAAATAACTCTCACATTGCATCATCCGACATCAAAGTACAAAAAAACTAACTTTTTCCAATAATTTTCTCAGTGCGTGCACCGACGCGCAACTTTTTAAAAAGTAAAGCGCCTGCTGCTGCTGCAAAAATCCCGCGATACCTCATTTTATCAGCAAGCTCGAAGTACAAGCCGCATCCGGTTTACTGCGAGTTCTCGATGTAAAAAGGAAAACAGAAAAATTATAGAGAATCCTTCGTCGTGTGAGAATGCGCGCATGTAGTGCATGAACGAGAGCGATAGAGAGACAGACCAAACGCAAAAAGGAAGCTAAAAATCGGCGCGCGAGATTTATGTAAGACGCAGTAGGTGCTTCAATCGAACACTTATGTTTTTTCTCAGGCGCATCTATTGCCTTCGCGAATCATGAAACGAGAGAGAGACTTGAGCAGTGTATTTTTCTCAGGATGCAGGGAGGGAAGCGCAGCCGCTTGTTCGTGCGCCTTTCGCGCTCGTGCAGGGGTGAATATAATGTAGAGAGAATAAGGATGTCGAAGAGAGGCGATTTCGATTTACGGAGGGTAGAAGGAGAAAAAGAAGAAGAATCGGCATGCCCACCCGCGCCGATGCGCGTTGTAGGGTTTTATATTGTATATTTTAACGTCCGACGAAACGATGAAGAATGAGAGGGAGAGAGAGAAAGAGAGCGAGATAGAGAGAGAGAGAGTGAGAATGTGAAGTGACGGGAGGAATCGTAATTTAACGCAAGACACGCGCCACCTGTCCGGAAGAACCAGCAACGCTTTTCATTTCGCTAAATATTGTATAAGGAGCAACAACATTCGAAAAATATGTTGTTCGATGTAATCTATTTTAATAAGAAATAAAGCGCGTCATCATGTTGGCTAATTCATACTCTTTGAATGTTTTAAACGAGTGAAAAACTCAATATCCCCATGATTTCTCTTTTACTGATTTTTCTCTTACTGATTTTTCATCATAGTTTCTATAGTTACGTTAGTCTGGTAATTGTTACTAAGCTTTACTTTTTAGTTTAAGAAACATTAATTTATTTTTAAAATTAATTTACAGTATTCATTACAGGCAAATATTTATACAAATTAATATTTTGCGATTCTACGTAGACTGTTTTGCATTCTCAGCGACAACGTCGCTCAAATGCGATGACAGAATTTCTGCTACCGGTTTATTTTATTTTCGGATCGATCTGTAGAAGAAATAGTACATACATGCATTCAACAACTATAAGTAGTGAAAATATCCCAGACTAAAATTCTATGTTTAGGTTTAGCTTACCTACACAATGCATGTAACATTTAATTACATGGCAGGGATTACAGTCGAATCGATAAAATTGATTATTATTTTTTCCTGAAAAACATTAAATAACTAAGATTGTCATAGGATTTGCACTTCATTTGCTGACCTGTTCAATGGATCAACCTGCACTTCTACAATTAAGACTTTTATTCAAACAAAAGTATTATATATGTATTAATTATGAAAAATAATACATACCAATGTTAATGATAAAAGAAATAATAATAGTAATAATAATGATAATAATGATTATAATGATTATAATAATAATAATATTAATAATATATGACAATAATAAAGATAATAACAATAACAATAACACACAAGAAAGACCTCTGTTTTGTGGTTCAAAACTAGTTCTGCAAGGCTAATTCTTTTATATATCGTCATTATTTTATTCAATTTATTAATGATACATCCTGCATTTTTATTTAATTTATTAATAATGTGTATGACTGTAAGAGTGGAAAATAAAAAAGCCTATGATTAAAAACAAATAACAAACGAAAAGTCTCGCACTGCATGTAGAAAGTTAAAGTATTGTTGATTTAGCCATTAGTAATAAGCAACTTTTTCTACCAGTAAAACGATACTTTGTTACCTTTTGTAATGAATAAATTATATGATTGTTGAAGCTAATAATTTATAAAAAAAAGAACTCGATTATTTAAAAAAGAAAAATTACGCTTTGTATTCCATAGAGTAGCATACAGTACGAGACCTTTTCGAAATAACTTTTCCTAGCATGATAAAGTTCATGGAAGTTTCATGAAATTTGTAATTCTTATAATTTTGAATATTTCCTTTGTTCTCTTTTGAAATTTAATGAAAATTTTCATGGAACGTCTTGCAGCATTGAAGGGTGAAAGGTAAACGAGCGAGAGCAAGTTTCGGCTGACGTTAGGTCTGCTTACAGGGGAATCGACGTACTTGTGACTTTGAGACATTGACTGATGGCGGGCCCCAATCAGTGGCTAGAACACCTCCTCGTGCACACCCACAATGACGATCGTCTCTCCTCCTTCAGTTAACCGCATCTTCTTCTCCGCTCGCAGCGTGCAGCGCTCGCACGCGCACAATAAAAAAAAATAAAACAGTCACACACACACACACACACACACACACACACACATAACGCTTTTGATTATCAATGTCAAATAATCGATATATCAATCGGTCCTGCTAGGCCGAGCGAGCACAATGCATTATATACATATAATATACAAGTATACAGACATAACGAAATCGCTCGCTCGGCCGATCTTCGCATATACGCCCACGCACGCGTATATATACATATACGTATGCAGCAATGCGCGTGTATATACGTGTGTGCACATATATGTGCGTGTACAAGCAGACAGATGTATATACGAATTATGTGTTATCGTCATCGCTCTCGCGCGCACATTATTATGCCTGACCGCTGGCCGCGCTGATGCCGCCGCTGCTGCTGCCGCTGCCGCTGCCGCTGCTCTGATACCTACTTGGCTATAATAGATGTTGCCGCCGCTGCCGCTGTCATACGCTATACGCATGCATTCCCGCACTACATCCCGCACACCAAATTTACGATTAATTGTAACGAATGTGTAACGACTAAAAGGACAAGTTTCGCCATGCCATTGTCGATCGCTTACTTTTCTCTTGTCTCATTATATTTCGATCCTTCTTTTCTTAATTATTTTTTTCTATTTATACACGAATGTACGACGATGATTATGTCGAGCGCGCGCAGTTTCTTCGTATCCTGATTTTTTAACAATCTGAGACGTCGGCGCGCATACAACTTCTTTTTTTTTTTGGACGTTTTATAGTTCCGACGGAATTATAGAGAAGGCATGTGTTTATCGAGTTAAGCGTACTTTTCGTTCTCTCTCTTTTGTTTAAGAAATCGTATAGGAGAACGCGACGGACATCAAGTTTTTTTGACTCAATGACATGTGAATGTATATATTGTACAGTGGGATATCGAATAATAAAGATAAATTTATAATTTTTATCAATAAATTTTTATGGACATAGTATCGGAGTACGAGGAATAAGAATAAAAAGAAATATGTTCATGTATTTTTTTTATTTTAATCATTTACTATACGACAATTTCAAATCCACAATCGTTCCCCACAAATGAAAAGAAATTCTATTTTTTAGTATTTTTAAAAATAAGCTTTTAAAAAATTCGTGATAAAAAGGACGTGATAAAAATTATTGATGCGTTGTAGCAATTTCGACATATTATACCTATTACTTATAGCGACGCGAATTCCTTTTCATTTGTTGTTTATCGCGTTTCACAATTGACCGTAGGGTATTCCACTGTATCCTATGCGACATAATATGATTAATTATGCACCTTGTTTATTCGAAACATTGGCAAAATTCATTCCGCGTGCACACATTTACGCATAACAATATAATAATAATGACATGAACGTTGTACCTTTATCTCCCAATTATAACGCAAGGCTCGTCTGATTTAATTTTTTTCAGGCTACACGCAGAGAATGCCTGCTACCTAACACGCCTCTATGCTTAACGACTAAGCATAGTTCCTCGTTATATATTTTGTATACGATCTATTACTTGTTTCAATTTTTTTTCTTCGTCTTGCCTCGGAGGACTGCGGCAAGACGCTACGAAGAGAAAAAAAAAGACATTGACCACGCGCAAGAAAATAGAGTTCGTCCTGGAGAGAAATAAAAGGTCTTCTTCTAGGTAAATGTTATTTATAAACGATTGCGAGCGTACGAGCGAGAAATTAAGTACGTCCTGGAGAGAATTAAAGGTCTTCTTCTAGGTAAATGTTGTTTGTAACGATTGCGAGCGTATACCTTTTTTAGTCTATTTTTATTTATTTATTACGATATGCGTCTTGTGCGATGTTATTACTGCGGTCTCTAGTTTAAGTAGTAAATAGTCAATTTTCTAGGATATAATGCATACTTTTTTATATGTGAATTTCTTGTTTTTCCTTATTATTATTATTATTACTATTATTATGTTTATTACTGCTCCTCTATTTTATTATTATTATTATTATTATCATCTTCATCGTCATTATGAATATTATTAAAAGAAAAAATCGGCCTCTGTAGAAATGAAAGTACAAATCTTTATTTACAAATTAGTGAACGTTATCGCTGTAATTTGTAAAAACTATATATGCCTTTATATCGATCGACTGTATTTTATTATTAATGATTTATTAATCATCGTGTCTATTTTAGCATCTCTTTGATAGTACAATTTTGCAAAAGCGCTGTGCATAGAAAGCTCTCTGTGCAGTGGTCGCAAAATTTTTTTAACGCGTTCAATTCTGATAGTTTCGTATGTATAAAGCGTCAAAAAGCGTGTGATGATATAAATTTATGATACAAATTTTCTTATTCTTGACAACGGCGAATGCGTTTGTAAGCAATACTCCTCGTACGGATATTATGTTATAACAGTGAGGGCAATTTGTTAATTTGATCACTGTGTAATTGATTGATTGGTTATGCCACTGTTGGACAAAAAGAGGCACAAGTGCAATATATGTTTCGAATTCGTCGTTCTTTATTCTCTTAATTTAAAAATTATTTCTTTATCTTGGTAGCAAGGCTGATATGTTAATTGATGAGTACTTGTGACTGAGTTACTTGTGCACTTAAAACTCGAACAGTAGCTAATTCACCATTTCGGTTTTTTTCTAATTTATAAGAAATTCTAAAAATAGAAAAAATGCGCATCTATCTCTCTTCTCTTCGACAAAAATTCTTTCTATTATTAAGCTTCCAAAAGGAAATTCAAAAAAATTCATGTAAAATGTTTATACATAAACCGGTTTAATTTTTTTATTAAATTTACCGCAAGGTGTTGTTTATCGACCTTCTTTTTTTCCATTTTTAATCCTCTCCCTTCATATATATTTATAAGTGGGAAAAATTTTCAAAACATCATTGTTTAAAAATACAAGTTTTATTAATTTTCTTCCTTAAGACTTGTGTTCTAAAAGAGTATATCTAGACATATAAAATAATAAGAGTATTTATTTAATTTATTAAAAAAAATTATTTTAAATAAATGAAAATTAAATTGCCAAAACACTTGGCTGAACTTGCGCCATTTAAAATATCACACAATTCCAACAATGCAAGAACAATCTATTTTTCATTATTCTTACAAACAACTAGCTCGTAAGATACTCAGGTATATTAAATCTTCTATATTTTCAAAAATATAGTAGTCTATAAAATAACAAACATTTGTCAAAGTTCATAATGATGCCACACTGCTTCACCTTCCTCGCCCTCTTCCTCGATTAAAACCACCTCTACCTCTACCTGAGACTTTGCCCTTGGGAGGTGGAGATTTCGGTCTGAGAGCTTCTATTCTTTCTGTACAACCAGTAGTAACTTGATTACTATTAAAATAACTATTGTAGATATCGGCATTAAAGTTGGTATTTGTTAGTTCTGGGCCAACTGTAAGCCAACCAGGTCTAATTGTGCTATCTCGCCCGAACAGGTGTAGTCTAAAAGTGAAATTATTTTATAAAGTTATTGTTTAGTTTATATATTTCAACAGAGGTTAAAATTCTGCTTATTTTCAGTAAATTACTACGTTTATTGGTAAAATTTTAATGTTTCTATCTTACCGTCTCCTGCCGAGACAAAAGTGTTCAATGATGTGAAATATTTCTACAGGTTTTTCAATAGAACCATATTCAGGTTCTTCTGAAATAATTAAATCAATATCGACGTTAGCGTGAATGAAATCTCCATCCGTTGATCGTCTGACAGTCCCTTTGATACCCATTAAACAATGTTCTTTAGTTCTTTGAAGCACTGCCTTACTGTCTAAATTTTTACTATGCCCGGGATTATTTATATTTGTCCGAATCCAACAAATGTCTTCACAACGTCTAAAACCCCACTTTCTTAAACAGAATCTCCCCATGTCCAAACCATCACTGCTGCCACACCATAAAAATACAAAGCTACGATTCGCTGCTGCTTCACCAATATCCAATTCCATTATCTATAAAAGTAATTTAAGTTAATAAATGCAACTTGTAAAATACAAAAAAGATTAGTTTTAATTATCAACCTGATCCCAATTCCAAAGTTGTACATTTGTAGCACCACAAGTTCTTTGATATTCTTCTAACGGAGGTTCAATAAGTATCACATCAAATTTACAATTTAAGTCTTTTAAATTCTGTGTAAATAAGTCAGTTTTTAGATACATCGGCGGAGTTGCTGTTTCAGCAATCAGGTCATCTTTCAGCTTTATAAGCTCTCGAAGTTTAGGATATTCTTCGAATCTATCAGCTAACCCGACATCTCTTATAAAATTTTGTGGTCGTTGTCCTGTATCGATAAAATGCTGACAGTAGTCATTGTGTGGATTTGACGACTGTGTTCCTTTTAAAAATGTTGATGAATCTTTGTAAACTATTTCATCTGCTAATACTGTAGTGTTCTGTTTCTCTTTTGCTTCATCTTCAGTTTTATTCAAAGCCACTTTAATTTTCTTTTTCTGTGATTCATCGATTTCAGTTCCCAAAATTTGTCGTAATTCATCAACACTTGATACACCCAACTAAAAATTGAAAAAGTTAAATAGAACAAATTAAGTTCCTACCAAAACATAACCTATAATAATATTTTATCATATAAAGAGCTACTAAATGTTTGCTAAATATTAAAATATTCTGATTTTACCGTTTGTGCTAACAACTTCTTTCGTTTTTGAGAACGTTCTCGTAAAGATTGTAACATCTTATAAAACTTAAATTATAAATATTATTAACTATAGAATACGATTTGACGTTGCGTCGTCGAACAAGTATAGATAAGACAAGATTATACTGTTTCAGTTTCCGTCGGTAAATCAGTTTTTGATGAAGGTAAATATACTAACAATACTCAATAGGTACACTACATATATGGAATAATTCTGACGGTCGCACAACACTGTGTATTATGACTAAACCAAGACAAAAGTTCATAAAAAGTTAGATTGAATCATAAGTAAACAAAAACTAATTTTTTATACCAATACGAACTAAGAAAGATCGGAGCTAATTTGCTGCACTGTAAAAAATGGGGTGACTCGCCACATTTTTAAAATCATTATTACAAATGATGTAGTACATAAAAATAAAAACTTGCAAGGTATTAAAAATTATCTTTCTACTGGTATAAAATACCTTTTGCAAGTGTTTTTTCTTTAATTAGAATTTTAATGAGCCTAGGGGAGTTGGGGCATTTGTGTACATTCATACTTGTCATTAAAACTAAAAATAAATATATTAAATACATTTTTTAATAAAGGTCTGATAAATTGAAATATTTATTTGTAACTATATTTTTTATGAGTATGCACAATAAAAGTTTTATAAAGTAAAGTGTACAAAATACCTCACTCTTGGAAACTCACCTATACAAGACTGGATTAAAATCACCGTACACCGGCCAAAGTCACCCCGGTGCACATATTTCGAAAAATATAATATAAAAAAAACGGAACTCTTGCAAAGATTAGTGTATATTCATCCAATATGGTTATAATTAACTATTTAAATACTTTTTAAAAAATGTAAGCTCTTTATTTTTTATTAATATACCTATTGATTTTTCGTTATAGTTTTAGTGTAAAATAACCCAAGTTTTCCCTAATTTTACATTCAATGTTTTAATAAGTCTTTAAATTTATAAATTACAAAATCATGCGTGTAATCCAAAGATCATAATACAGTTTATAACTTTCATTCTCGCATTAATACTCTTATCATTTAATAAATTCACTTCCACATAAATACCTCGATAAGGCATATTTATTATCCTGTCTGCAAAGAAGCTATTTATATATTTGCATGTTTACATGGATATGAAAGAAAAAATTATCTATTTTTTGTATTATATAGCTGTTGACTTTGTCCGAAACGTTTTTGATTTATATAGGTATAAACAAAACAAAAAGTTGGTAAGGAAATTTCCAGTTATTTTAAGAAGACATTAAAATTTAATATTTCTGTATATGTATAAATGTCAGATAATACTTATAACGCGTAATCTTGATTTAGTTTGCCGTAATGTACTATATGAATTATATCAGAAATAATTAGTTTCTTATTCGATATATTTATCATTTAGCTTCCACACATACAGCTTGTGTTTTATACTTTTTATAGTGTGATAAACAATTTTAATTACAGACTATTTACAAAATTGAAAAACAAATTCAAAATCGCAATATTATTATTGATGCATAATGCCGTAAAGAAAAGACAAGAAAATTGTTAAAAGTATGTTTAACATCACTAATATAAAGTAAATAAATAAATAACTATTATCATTGTAATCTGAAATCAGACTAATATTATATTTTTCAATTCATATTTTATTCTATATACAGTGCGTCTCATAACTATAGAAACACCACAAATTTCCACGTTTAAATGTGTATATTATACCTTTTTTTAAAGAACCTGTAACTTTGGAAGCAAAAATCCGAGGATAATTTTACAAAAAGCCGATGAATGGAAAATATATTCTCTTTAAAACATTACTAGAATATTTCTTTCGCATCAACATTAAAGAAGTTATCGTTGTTTAATAACTATAGAAACACTTTAAATTTTTAGACTCATTTAAATCAATGTTAATTTTTTATCTAGTTTTCAAGTTTTGTTTAAACCATCCGTGAATTTCTCATAAGTTAATGTAGACACAATATTTTGGTAACGTCTTGAAGAGAATAAAATTGCCTTTTATTTGATATTTTTAAAATTATCCTTGGTTTCTTGCTTCGAAAGTTACAGATTTTTTAAGAAAAGGTATAATAAACACATTTATATGTAAAAATTTTAGGTGTTTCTATAGTTATGAGACGCACTGTATATATAATATTTTATATTATTATATACGATTAAAAAGACAAAATATGATAATAATTATTTACTATAGTAAATAACTAAATAAATAAATATAATAGTTTATTTAGATGACGAAGAAGAATTTTAAGATTTATTATAATCTTTCACTGTAGAAAATACATTCTTGCGTCCAAAGTTCAAGATTTTATATCGTTTAGATGTATCTAATGCTGATCAGATATATTTCAAACTATAACGTTCACCTCATCATTATATAAATCACTCAATACAGCTAAGAAATAAGCCACAAATTAAAGATAAAGCAAGATAAAAGTATAACTTTAATCCAAACTCACAACGAACAATATGTCAGTAAATAATAATACATTTTTTTTTCGAAAATACGAAACCTGAAGTAGATTCTATATTTGGAACGTTTATTCTTTTTCTAACACCGCGGCTACGCGCGAAATCGACAAATGAAAAGTAGAATTTTACCGAATCATCGATCGCTATTTACAATTGAGATTCTGAATTTCCCAGCTGAAAATCTACCTACATAATTATGAAACTTTGTTAGTAACTCTTACACGTGTGCCGCGACAGTTTGTCTTCGACTTCCACTTCTGATGTCTCTTCATCAAAATTATTATTCGTCCTTGAAGTACATTATTTTTATATCAATCATTTAGCATTCTCTGCATGCCGATCAAATGAAAAGTGCGCTTGAAGAATTCCGAGAGGAATAATTGCGCAGCTTCGAAATTGCGCGTAAAAAGATAAATCTATAATAATTAGAAATGCGCGTTGACATATTTGAAAGAAAATGCGATAATCCTAACAGATAATTTTGAATTAGAGCTTTTGACTTTAAAGCCATTCATTTGTCATCTAATGTATTATAGAATTACACAATGTATTTTAGTATATTTTGAAATATTCCAACAAATTTTAGAGATAATTTCCATTGTAAATTTTTGTATATATTTTAAATAGCCTTGGAATGTATTGAGGAAGTATTCTACAGTATAATATTTAAAATCACTCTTCTAACGTCAATATAGAAGTTCAGTGTTCAATAACTTATGTGTAGCTTATTTAAGGTAGAGACCATAGTTCGCCAGGTATTCGACCGTAAAATTTTGGCGAAGACTTCATATCTTGCGAAATACTCAACGAAATACGAAAATTTCAATTTTTGAATGCCTCACATGAAAAAATAAGGCTCATTGGAGTGGTTCCAAAAAGTATTCGCAAATTTATTCGACGAATACTTTTTTCGAATAAGCGATTATTCGAAAATTAATTCGTCAAATAAATTTTCAAATAACTGGTTATTCAAAAATTTATTCGACGAATAAATTTTCCAATTTTTGGGTTATTCGAAAAAGTATTTGTCGAATAATTTTCGAATACCCTAATCTTGAAAAAAACAAAAGAGAAAATCAAAATTGACATTACGAAAGACCGATGACTTTTACACGTTTAGAACATTTCTTTGACTTGTAAAAATTCTTTGAATGAAAATCAGATAACTTGAATTGGCGAATCTGATTTTCATTTTAAGAATTTCTACAAGTCAAATAAATGTCTTTAACGTGTAAAAGTCATCGGGCTTTCGTAATGTCAATTTTTGATTTGTTTCTTATTTCTCAAGATTCGGGTATTCGAAAATTATACGACGAATACTTTTTTCAAATAACCAATTATTCGATTAGTTACATACTATTTTCGAATAACCAATTATTCAATTAGTTACATACTATTTTCGAACAAGCGATTATTCGAAAAAGTATTCGTCGAAAACTTTTTCGAACCACTCCTATGGGTCTTATTTTTCCATGTGAAACATTTAAAAATTGAAAATCTCGTCTTTCGTTCAGTATTTCGCAAGATATGAAAACTATTCGCCAAAATGTTATGGTCGATTACTTGCCGAACTGGTAGAGACGTGGATTTCTACCCTCACTTTTATGGGAAAACAAAGTAATGGTGGAAAAAGTTTTTCTAGAAACATTATAGAAATATATTTTGAGATCTTAAGAATCAATATATACACTATTTTTAGAAAATGTTCATTTAGATGTGTGTGTTTGCCTGTGCGTGTATGTACGCAAATGTGTGTGTGTGTTTGAGGAAAGTAAGTGCTAATGAATTAGCAGCGGCTTTTTATTGTAGTAATCGTGTTTTTATATTGAAGAACATAAAATAATTATGTCGATTTTTATTTTTAATAGTTTATTATCATATATACACCAATTTTACATGAACGAAAATAAAGTTTTAAAATAAAATATCCTGTAAACATAATAATTTCTTACAATTTGTTTTTCAAATTTTAATCTTCTATGTGTTATAATTATCTTTTAGCGTTTCAGAAAAAAGTTAGTGTGAGTTATAACTTCAAGTTCGTGCCAAGTATTATACCTTATCACGCCTTATCAATATGCTAAAAATATGATTTTAGACAATTTTATAGCTTATTTTTAGTAAAATAATATTTTTTATGGAAAAAAGGAATAGAAAAAGCTAATTTCTTTAATATCTCCGATAACAAAAAGTGGAAGAAATTGGCATTTTCATTGGAGTGGCTGATGCAATCGATGATTTTGTACGCGTGCTGAGTCTACCCTTATACTGAAAAAAAAATTTGTTAAATTTAAGTAAACGTTTCCTTGAATCGTACTAAGAAAAGATTTACTTAAATAAAGTAAATATTTCTTAAATTTAGTAAATATTTATTGAATTGATGAATATCAGTCTAAACATAATTAAATATTTACTATTATCAAATAAATCTTTTCTTAGTACGATTCAAGGAAACGTTTACTTAGATTTAACAATTTTTTTTCAGTGTACCTTTTAATGAATTGGATGTATGAATTGTAGGATTACTCTTAATAAAGTAGAAAACAAAAATTTATAAAATATGAAAAAATAGAAATCAATTATATATGAGTACAAATCTATGGGCTCCCGACATAACGACATAAGTCCACTTTTGTTGAAAATTGAGTTTTAAGCGATTTTGGCATTCTTACTTACAAGGAGAGTCCACAATCTGTGGGAATCGGTTTTCGATAAGGCTTTGGAAAGTGGTTTCTGGTACCTAAATATGATCCCTAATACTCGTAGTTTTGTCTCATAGGCCCTTGAAGTTATATGAGTTTTTATATTCCAATTACGCGTTATTTCAGTAAATAATTGTATATACCTACACTTCGTATCATATTGCTTTGCTTTAGAGAAATGATGTAATAAGATACAAAAGTTGAATAAGAAACTGTAATTCAAGCATTGTTTCATATAAAAGTATTATTCTCCTGCAAAGTTATGAACAATCAAAAATGATGACAAAAAATGCATGAAAAACTACTCAATTTAAAGAGCTGAAAATCCATAAGTTTTCATGTATTTTTATCATTTATTATTGTTCATAACTTTGCAGCAGAATAATATTTATATATGAATCAAAGCTCGGATGGGACTCTAAAATAAATAACGAAAAAACAAAATTACGAATTGTAAAATACCGATGAATAAAACTCCAAAAAATAAAATTCAAACATTGATTTTAATTGGTCGATTTTTATTTTTTGGAGTTTTGACCCTCTTAATTTTGCAATTCGTAATTTTGGTTTTTCGTTCCTTTCATTTTCGTAGTGTTATTTTTCGTAATTTTGTTTTCCTCAATAAAGTTTTTTGTTCTTTAAGTTTCGCAATTATACGACCGTCTATATTTTTGTAATACGTTGTTATAATTTTTCGTTATTTTGATGTTTCAAGTTTTATTTATTCCCCACTTCCTGACACCACATCGAAAACCGCTTCCAGTAAGTTGTGGACTCTCATTGTTAGTATATTTTTAGATAAAAATGCAAAAAATCAGAAAAGTGTAAATAAGTGACCATATTCACTATTTATGACTTTTTAAAACATTGGTTTAAATGGAAAATAAAAACTTTAAACCGTATTATTTCAAAAATACAAAAAGTGGATTTATGACATTATGTCTTTCACCCACAGAAATATATTTTGTGTAAAATTATGAACAAAAAATATAATAAAATCCGCTAGGCTGCATTAAATCGTGTGTCAAACAATAATAACATTTGTTAAAATGTGCAATATAGTATTACAAAATACAAGAAACTATGCTGCATTATGTCCGCATTTCTATAAGGTTCAGAATGAAAATCTAATAATTTACAAGAAAATTTTGAAAATAGCAAATAATTAAAGAAAACTAAAAATACAGCAAGCATCTTCTCACTGGCCTCATGCAGAGATCTTTGAACGGTAAGTCCACATTTTCAATAAATCACAGCAACATCCGCAATACTTTATACATTGTAAGAGCTTCATAAATATGCACAATATCGCTCAATGTACCATATGTACAATGTTAGCGCATACAGCGTACACAATGCCGCGACTTCAAGCAAACAGTCATCAGCCGTCAACTCAATCGTGCTTCAACATATCGGCCTCTCTCTCAGATAAAGCGCGCGCCTCCTCATCAAGGCATTAAGAGCATTACAAACGCGCAGTAATACAGCGTCGACGTCGTTTCTCCGCACCAATCCGCGTACGTACAAGGATCAAAGTACAAAAATCGAGATAAGAGAAGATCGAGCGAAAACCCGCAGAGTTAACAAAAAGCTCGAGTAGCCTTCCCCCCGCGTCGCGGCTCTCTACATATTGGGGAGATTATCACAGTAGGAAAAGAAAAGCAGCCGCGCGCTCGAGAGTATGGGAAAATACTCGCCGATGGCGGAAGGTGAAGGGGGACTCCTTCTGCGGTTCTCTTTATCTTTTGGCCTTAATTGCCCCTCCTCGGAGCGGCCCGCGAAGCGACGCGTCCCGCGGATGTACAATATACGAGAGTCGCACAAGGCGCGCGCATATCGCCACACTCGAAAGCGGCGTGTGTTATGAAAATGCAAAATGACGATGACGGGCGTTTCGAAATTGCAAAGCGCGTAGGCAAAGCGCAAATGCACTTTTTCCCCGATTGATTATCTGTGACATGCATTTTTAGGAGGAAAAGCCGATAAGGCGTCTCGTGTCTCAGTGGCATGTTCTCGAAGTGCGAGGTTCTTTTTTTTCTGCTTGGATGGAGATTTTAGTTATTGGCTAATTATCAGCTGTTTAAAAATAAGACTTATTTGGAGATCCAGACGTGTATTGGAAAAGCTCGAGAGAAAAAGTTGCGTGCATTGCGTTTTTTCTTATCTATCATTTACTTCTTTGCATGAGTTTAATTGCATAAAGATTATTACAATGTAGTTAAATAGCCGGTGCTAAGTGCTTTATAGCAGATTGCTTTCTCAAAGCGCTCTCAAAAATTGAGGTGGCCATCAGCCTTAATTAAACTGAAAAAAATATATTTTTTTATGCATCAATACAAATTCTTTCTTTAAAAGCAATCCTTCCAAACATTTTATTACTAGACATACTTGGTAATCTCTATAATCCAATCGTTATAATTTTATGGACCTCAAATGCTACGCGATACAATATATTACCTTTATTGTCAATATCGCATATTTATTAGAGGAACTTTGCGACGTGCACGATTCTAGGTGACACGATGCGTAAAATTTTTTTTCCTTGGTTATTCGATTCCTGACATGTACTAAAACTTAAACAGTGCACATTTGTTAAATTTCTTTTATATAGTACATTGTGCAACAAGTACGCGAAGAAGGTGATTTTCGAATGAGTGGGAAGTTTGTCGAATCACTCGAGTCGAAAATCACCTGAGCGCACACGTTGCACATACTATTTTTTTAAACAAGTGTGAGAAGGTCGAGTGCGAGGGGCACGTGAATTATAGTATATTTTATTAGCTCAAATAGGTACCTGATACAAGCTACGTTTTTCATAAATATTGATATACGAAAGAAGAATAACATAAAGTTGTATGAGCATGGCAGGGCCCCCGCCGTGGGGTTTAAGGGGCAAATTCCCTCAATAAAAAAAATTTCTTAATAATTATTAAAAAGAAAAATTTTAAATATAAAAATTATGAAATGACAATAAATTCATTAATTTCAAATTCAAAATTTGCAATTTTCTCAAAAATTATACTTTTTTTCAAAATTTTGCAATTTTTAAAAAATTTTTCAATTTTTAATAATAAAACTTCAGTAATTATGATTTGTCAATGTTCTTATTAATAACATGAATACCACAGAGCAAGTACAGTTTATTTCTACAGGACTTATAAGTTTGAATGTTTAAAGATTATTACAATATATTAAAGAAAAAAATTGCAGAGATTTTTATAAACAACTATTAGAATACATGATATGAACTTTGAACCTTCTTTAACTTACTTTTCTAACAAGCTTCCTTGTTTTTTAAATGCTTAATAATACTTAGCTAACTTTCTTATTATTGCGAATATAGCATATTATTTTAACATTTTCCAAATATATATAGGATCCATTTTAATGGACACGGGGTCTGAAAAAGTAAACATGCTAGAAAGCACGAAAAACTAGATATTATAGGCGTCTACAAACACACACACACACACATGCACGCACGCACGCACCTACGCACGCACGCACCTACGCACGCACACACACGCACGCACGCACGCAGTGACCTTTTCTAAAAATAAAGTATTTCTCTTTCCAATACCTCAAAACACGTTTCTAACATGTTTTTTCAAAAATTTTCTTTTACTAACACAATGCTTTCTCCGCAAATAAAATGATTGTAAACACTTTTATAAACAAGTATTACAATATTGGACTTTGCACTGATCGACACTTGATTCATCTGTAATATGATTTCTCAACAAGCTTCCGTGTTTTAAAGTGGCTAATAAAGAAGCAAACATTAATTTTACGAAGTAAAAGAATAGTAAATGAAAATTGATTCACAATCAAAACAGTTTCAAATTTGAGAGTTCTAGCTTTGAAAAAGTTTCGCGTAAAATTCGCGTAATTATTGACTTATCAATTCTGAAATTCATTTCTTTGTTACGATAATAGTAAAAATCTTTTGTATAGATTCGTGCAAGACTTATTCTAAAAACTATCATTTATTCAATGATACTTTTACTCTAGATGAATTCGCATTGGAAATACTGACCATGACTAATACTTATTAGGTAATACTTACAAGGAGAGTCCATGAAGTGCAGGAAAATAATTTTTATGAGACTTTGAGAGGTGTTCAATTGCTGGTACCTAAAAATGAATCTCAGCACCCTCTATTGAGTCTGATGAGCCCCTATTTTCGAGATATATCCAATTGTGACCCAAATACTCGGTTTTTAGCGAAGAATGGTACATCTACTAAAGATCATCATTGTGCACGAGAATCATCCAAAAGCAAGTAAAAGTATAAAACAGATGGTATAACAAAATGTTGTATATATGTACGTACATTGAATGTAAAAATTGTTACTACGATAAGATACTTTGCATATTAATAAGCTGCAGAACGCGTCAGTTCAAACATTTAAGATGTCATTGATTAACTTTAAAAATTAAAAGTTTTTCTCTTTTATCATATTAGCTTATATTTGCATTTTTATATTTCTCTAATCTTTCCAAAAAATGAATTTATTAAAAGATAGTATCAAAAATTTAAGCAGCATATTTTTGTATTGATCTACTTTGCAATAAACTAACTAAAATTTGTATACCTTTTTAACGGACTTCGAAAAAGGAGGAGGTTCTCAATTCGACCTGTATATTTCTTTTTTCTATGTTGTTCGCGCATTACTCCGAAACTACTGGACCAATTTGAATGACCTTTTTTTAAAGAAAGACGATGATCCCATGTCTAATTGTGTGAGGATTGGTCCAGTATTTGACCAGTAATTTAGTTTTTTGCTAGATACTTTTTCCGTACATTTCGACCTTTGCCGGCTCTGTCCACCATTCGGAAACTACTGAATTGATTGCGATAAACTTTTTTTTAATGAAAGAGAATGATCCCATTGTGGTCCCATTACATTACTGGGTCAGTACTGGCGTTTTGTTATGTTCGTCTGATGATTATTCCGAAATTACAGAATTGATTTTGATGAACTTTTAGATTTGGACAAATAAAATGAAATTTGGCAGGTACAACTAAATAGTATAAAAAGAAAAAACCGACTTCGAAAAAACACTCTAAAAAGTATGAAATAATCAATAATAAGTATGAATAATCGATAAAAACCCTTTTCGAAGTCGTCGCCGAATTTCAAACTGACTTATAGTATCTTTCTTATGGATATGATTTAGAACTTATACTGGATAGGGTCTAAACACTTATAGTATCTTTCTTATGGATATGATTTAGAACTTATACTGGATAGGGTCTAAACACATATACTTATAATGCCTCTGAAGTCAGACCACCGTAACTCGGTGAAATTCGGCGTCGGCTTCGAAAAGATTTTTATCGATTAGTCATACTTTTTATTGATTATTTGATACTTTCTCGAGTGTTTTTTTGAAGTCGGTTTTTTTTTTAATTTTTTTATCTATTAAAAAATTGTTACCAGATTTAGTAAATACGTTACTTCCATGTATTTATACACCAGAAGATTATTGTAAATAAATATTTAGATCTAAAATAAGGTAGTGTATCATTACGGAATTAATGATAAATAATATTGTTGCTTTTTAAATTTGTTACTATAGAATCAATGGTAAAGCAGTGTTTAATCTAAAATTAAAACATTTTGACTATTTTATTTTCTTTTGTATAATGTGATTTAAATTTTGATTCACAGCTGTTTGCTTTATAACCCCATCAATAACCAACCAACAAAAACGGAAGCAGATTGACAGCAATTTGATTCCAAACTGCTTCCGCGTTTGACATTTGCTGTAAGTTTGTTATAAATTTATGCTATTTTGCTATTGGAGAAAGTAAAAATCCATAAATAGAATATGTAACATTGTATAGAACAAAATTATTGGAGGATTTCCCTATGATTGGGCACTAGTAATAAACAGTAGAAATTTTGTACGTTTCCCGTAAGGATAATATCGGTCTTGTGACTTGTGAGTATTATTATTATTATTACAGTTGCCAGCCATTAATGGTTAGCAGTGATAATGCTCAAAAAACCGCAGCTTCTATATCCGCTGTGGTCATGTTCGCATCATCACGGTAGCCACCATTCATGGTTGATGGGACTATGTAGTCCATAGCCTTGTTCACACAATCACACAATTTCTCTCTATTCTCTGCAAGGTTAATCCAGTTTTCATCGTAGTATCCTATTTCTCGCAAGTCGGCTCTGACATTGTCTTCCCACCTTCGTCTTGGTCTACCCGCAGTTCCTGATCATTTTCTTACATAAAATATAACTTTAAACTTGTTGCTGCAAAAACTTTTTTGAAGATTGCAGATATAACTATCTACTATTTAGATGTTCCTGTTCAAAGTCTAAAAAGTTTAATTGTAATTGGCTTTTATGGAAATCAGAGTTGATTAGGAATTGCTCTTAACTGATCAGGAACTGAGTCCGTGACGGTACTCCAAGTGCTGTCCTATCATTTTCTATCCTCGCTACATGCCCGGCCCATCCCAGTCTTCGAGATTTTATAACTCTGTTAATATCCACTTTTCCGATTAACTCGTTTATTTCCCTATTGTGTAAGATTCTCCATTCTCCGGTTAACTCATCAATTTTTCCTCCAAATATCCTTCTTATAACTCTGTTCTCAAATACTCTGAACCTATCCTCCTCTCGCTTAGTTAGTACCCATGATTCGCATCCGTATAAGGACTACTGGTATAATAAATTTCTTATATATCTCTAATTTTGTCTTCCGTAATAGTAGTCGCGATTTTAGTAATCTGCCCACCGAATAAAGGCATGCATTTCCGGAATGCAGTGTTTGACTTGTGAGTATTATAAAGTAAAATCATTAGTTTACGTAAGAAGTTAAAAGAAAAGAAAAAACAAAAAAAATACAGAATCCACTTTTTAAAATTATATAAGTAGTTACAAATCTTACTAAAAATAATTTGTAAAATTAAATTTCATAAAAAAAATTATATTGTTATTTTAAAAGAACTTCGAAAATATATTTTCGTCGAAAATTATTTTCTACTCATAGTTGTAATTCTCTGAGAATACCTAATTTAATCAAACTGATTATTGCCATAGTGTTTGTAATTGTAAACGATGTAGGTATCACTTTTTTAAACTAAATTTGATGATAAAAAAAACTTTTACATCTAAAAAAGTTTAGATAACCAATAATGTGCGAATCTCCTATATAAAATTTCCTCGTACAACTAAGTCATGTTTTATATTTTATCACATTTGCCTGCTTTAAAAATTGCTTCCTCTATGAATACACTCGCTTATTAACGCCGCAATTAGAATTTTTGAAAGTGATTTAAATTGGAATTCCAATTTACAGGTGTTTTGAATTGTAAATAAAAATACTAATCATCAGTTCGAACAAGAATCTAAAATATATAGCTAATTGAACTTGATCAAGAATACCTCTTGTTTAGCGTTATTTGTCGGTAAACCAAAATATTTTGATCCGAGCTGTAAAAAAGCGCCGACAAAACAAGTCGGCGATTACGCACAAATTTGCATCTGTAAACAAGGCGCAGACACCAGACGCGATGCACACACAGGTGCAAATTGGCGCCGTAAAGATGCCGGTCAGCAAAAATCTCTTTCAAAATCATAAAAGAAACATGAGTTTAAAAAAAGCCTTGACCCTCTTATATGTATATAGCAATACGAATACAATGGAATGAGTTATGAAGTTTCGGAGAAAATTCGAACTGTGCTGCTGCTGAACGCTCCCACATCCCGAATAGAAATAGCGCCTGATTTGAAAGTTAGGACCTGAACTGGTAAACTTCATATTTGTTTAAGGTACCTGATCAAGCATGTAATGATACGAAAAGTAGTATTTACAGATTAAACAAAGACAATACATATAATATCATTTTGTTTAATCTAAAAATTTATGATACAGGTAACAGGTAGAAATCGTGCGTTATTTCACGTAGTCTTTTTGCATAATAATACAAGCTATTCTTATCAATAGTATACTGCAATTATGTTCAATTTTTAATAGAATAAAAACGAGGAGCAAAAATGTATGTAAACTTCACACTTGCTTTTTATAATTTTCAGGCTAAACTTCACGCCCGCCATGTCTGGCCTCTATTAGGCCGTTTTTAATACGCCATGTCTTTTCCCTAATTTTAACTTACATACACTCGACATTAAAAGTATCTGGTCGATTTTTTTGAAATGCTGCAACTTCATTGGATCGTATGCTCGCTCTCGCTAACCTCATTGGTGGATCACGAAAAATTGAAACAAATTCGACCAGATATTTTTAGCGTCGATTGTACATACCAGACTCCGGACCTGATTAGGGCATCATAATCATAACAACACTTTCCAGGTACCTTAACAGGGCCTGATTTCAACCTCTCCATTTCTACTCAAGCATACTTTCTCTCTCTTTCTCTGACCGTCTCAGAACCAATCGTATCCTGACAGCACTAAATGACGTATAAGAACACGCCGCTTACATCACCGTATTATTATATTAGTCTGCACTGCAGGCCTCCGCGCGAAAATCTCCGATTCTCCGCGGACTCTGTAAAAAGCGAGATCATCATCGTACGACGGGCGAAGTATAAAGCTCCGCAACCGGAAAACGTGACTTTTCCCCCGTCAGCGGAGCCTTCGCGAAGATGGAAAAACGCTGCCGCGGCAGCAGCAGCAGCAGCAGCAGCAGAAGGCCGCGATACGTGCACTCTGCACCACTCGGCTCGCGGAATCGAGCCGCCGAGCGAGACACGCGCACATCAGCTGTACTTTGCGCTACAACGAACTCTGATAACCTTCGCTTATCATCGCTCGCCCCCCGCCGTCGACCGCCTCGGTAGTCTCTCTCTCTCTCTCTCCCTCGCGAGTCCCCCTCCGATATAACCCCAAAACTCCGGCGCACTACCATTCATTTATCGTTCGTTCTCCGGTCGATCAAGACACTTACACACACATAGCCGCAGGAGTTTCGTAGTTAGTCTCGACGCGAGAGTGTGTGTCCCAGAAGCGAGTGCGCGTTCGTTCGGTTTCTTTTTTTCTCTGATTATTCCAAACTTGGAAACTCCGAAAATTCGAGTGAAGAAGGAAGTTCCAAAACAGCTTGAGGAGACGATAGATCTCCTTTAAACTAGAAGGAGCCAATTTTTCACCCTCGATCTGGCTACACACAGAGGAATGCAAAAGGACTGCCGAGATTGTTTGGGTATCAGATACCGCATCAACACCCTGGACCAGACGTGGAAGTGGCTGCACCAGACCATCGCCCTGCACGAGTACCTCATCTCCATCACCGCCAGCCAATCTAATTTTAAGTGCCATTCGGGTCATTAGAGGTCGGCCTTCGAGTACAACAGCACTATAGTTAGTTGTTGAACTGAGAGAAATAGAAAGAACGTTGCTCCCTGCTCCATTATTAAGAAGACTGTATTTTCATATATATTACTTTTGGAGCACACGAGCCAGGCCTGACCAGCAAAATTACTTTTCATTATCGCATTAAAAGACTGATTTTTTATCATAAATATACTTTTAATAAGAGAATATAGTTGTATTAGAGCCAAAGAATGCCTGTGATCTGTAGAACCAGCATCCTCGGGGCTAAGGCCTTGTACAGCAAGTTGGGGTATGTGAAACTTCATTGTTATTCAGTATTTTGCATGATTATTTGCTTTTGAGATATCACTTCACTTTGTTTCATCATAATTGCCGTATTTTAAGATTGCTTTGTTCAAACACTTTAATCTATTCGAGTCTTTCCGCTCTTACAAATCAAACTACAAAGCAATTAAATTCAAATTTATGAATACTTATATAACTAGACTAAACTAATTACAATGCCGTTACGCACCAGTTTACCAGTTTAATTTCCAATATCTCACGCAGTGCCTTTTTCAATATTCTATACCCAAATTTTCAAAAGGTTATTTTAATCAGTCTTTCTTTTATCCATTTGCAGGGAACTCTCCCTAGTGCTGAGACACGCTTCGAGCAGTTCTGCAATAAAGAGCATACCCGAAGACGACATCAAGAAGTCGGTCTTCATCTCCCAGTCGACCGACATCCACACGAACTTGGCCCTCGAGGACTGGTTCTATCGCAACTACGACTTCAGCAAGCACCACGTGCTGCTGCTCTGGAAGAACGATCCCTGCGTGGTGATCGGACGCCATCAGAATCCCTGGGTGGAGTGCAACGTCCCGGCGGTCGAGACGAGCGGCATCGCCCTGGCCAGGCGCAACAGCGGCGGTGGCACCGTCTATCACGACTCGGGCAATCTCAACTTGTCGTTTTTCACGCCCCGCGAGCGCTACAACAGGCGATACAACTTGGACGTAATTACGAGAGCACTGTTCCGGGAATGGGGTCTCAAGTCCACGATTAACAAGAAGGAGGATATCGTCGTGCAGGGCGAGTTTAAAGTACGTTTCTCTTCGTTGTTGTTATCGGCTGGAAAAGTTTCATTGTTTGCTATTTGGTAGGAGGATTTTTATTTATTCTTGGTGTTTTTGTTGCAGATATCTGGTACAGCTGCGAAATTAGGACGTCCCAATGCTTATCACCATTGTACGCTGTTGGTGGATGCTAATAAACAAGCACTGAGTATGTCTCTCAAGAAAACGGAGGTAATAATTCATTTCGAATTTTAATTGGGTCTTAGATTAGATGTAGTTTTGCATTAATTTATGTTAAATTTGATTACCCCTTGCTTTAGTATATTGCGATGAAATCTTTAGCAAGCTCAATAATTGTTAACTTTTAATTAATTACGAAGAAAGTGCTATCAATAACGTATGAAATACCAAAAGTAGATATAGAAATGAAATAATCATTATTTTCTTTGTTGTCAGACCGGAATAACTACTAACGCAACCGAGTCGATACGATCGCCGGTGAAGAATCTGAAGGAAGTCAACTCCCACGTTAGCACTCGAGTACTACTCAATGCCGTCGGCTGGGAGTATCTTCGCACCAAGTCTCTAACAGTACAAGATGGCGGACACCAATTAGTGCAGCAGCAAAGAGGCTTTCAGATGATCAATCCCTCCGAAGACTGGTTTCCAGGTGAGCAAACAAACTTATGCAACATTACTCAGAAGAGAAAGAAAGTAATTACTTAAAAGATAAATAAATAAAAAAAACGTAGCATCTGTCTAAATAATCTTTTATGACTTTGTTTCTCGCAGGTATTGAAAAACTCACAGAGGAGTTTCGATCTTGGGATTGGACGTACGGCAAGACGCCGAGTTTCACGGTGAGCCGGGTGCTGGAGGCTCCAAGGGCGGACGGTCGAAACCACCTGCTGAAGCTGATAATCGAGGTGGAGAAGGGCATCGTGCAGGACATAAAAATGAGCCTGCCGTCGGACCTGAATCGCGACGCCAGCGTGATCACGAATCTGCGCGGCAAGCGCTACAGCCACGAGCTGACGGACAGCATCGTCGAGGCTACGGGCTGCAAGGTCGTGGCCCAGGACGTGGCCGTCGACAAGAGCAACGTGGCTGCCATATAGCGATGGGCCACGCCACCCTCCAATGATTATACAAGAGATACCTGATTTTTGATTGTAACGATAAGTGTGCGTTTAACGGAGTAAATATTCGAATGTTTATCTTGTTTTAACCCTGTATTTTGTTACATTATATAGAATAATAATATATACATATTGTTACATATAACATTTGACAAGTGTTTGGCCTTATCTGCATGACATACTTAAAAACAGTCTAAATTATAAAACCACGCTCGGTCGCATATGTATACGCATAGCAGCTGCGCACGTGAACACGCGGCTCGACGAGGCATAATAGCGCGACTATCACGTGATCATACTCCTCGCTGTTCAATAGTCCATTTTTTATTCATGATGTCACTTTAGCTTACTGAATTATTATCTTATCCGCACTCGGGATCGCACTTGATCCCCTCCGCTATCCGGGCGCTTCTTAGACTAGAAAACTATTTATTCTCGCAAATACAGCTGTTTAACAAGCTTAAAAACGAACATTGTTATAGCGACAGTGGGAGCTCGGGAAAAGAAGGCAAAAAGAGGGAATCGAGAAAATAAAATAATTTCTAAGCATTGAGTAACGAGTAGTCGGGGCTCGATTTATCTTCGTCTCTTCTACCCGTTTATCAAAGAGCATAAAGCAGGGAGATAAGGAGGCACTGGGATGGAAAACTCGGTCTTCGTTAAAAGCTAGGCGCAGTTCTGTAACTATATAGCTCGCTGAAGATAAAAAGCAAGTTATAATACAATTGTTCTTAGCTCTTCTCGTGTTACGAGCGACGAGGCCGGCAATCGAAACTTGGAATTGGCGATATCACTGATTATAAGCCAGTCTTATCTGTGGAGAGAAGCCCTGTTTCGAAAATTCTATCGAGAGGCTCTAAGAAGACAGATCATTTTTAATCCTCATTATGTTTCTTAAGGCTGATCAATTATTTACTTCATTCTGATTGGAGAACTCGTTTGAATATTTATAGCTTTCTGTAAGACGCAACCTAGATGTATTTTTTGAACATTGTATAAAAATACTAAATTACAATTTTTTCTTTGTTTAAATCTAATTATGTAATACTGTTTTAATTTAAATAGCATACATGTCAGTCGAATCCACCAAGCTTATCAAAAAGTACGAGCTTCACAAATGTTTGCCAAAATAGATTTTTAAAAATATATTCTATTAACTTACTATAATAAGATTGAAATATTCAAACAG
Organism: Gastracanthus pulcherrimus; assembly: GCA_949152435.1. NCBI lineage: Eukaryota > Metazoa > Arthropoda > Insecta > Hymenoptera > Pteromalidae > Gastracanthus > Gastracanthus pulcherrimus. Next base: position 179,935,017 of record OX424574.1, read on the forward strand.
CAGATTTACTCGATACAAAAATATTTTTATCACGTAAGAAACTCATGTAGAGGAAGACAAATATATGGCATCGATTATTCTCAAAAACTACTGCATCTTTTTCTGAGAAAAATTCAGTTTAAAGGGAGTCTTTTTCTTTAATTTAACATTAGTTGCAGCATATGTGATGATCTGGAAGCCTTTCTTCAATTACATTTTCTTTAGTGAAATGAGAATATCTATATAAGAGTATTTGTAGTAATATTTCTTACATAAACTAGTAAAATATTCAAGGTGAGAATATGCTGGAATTTTGATTAAAGAAAAGACCTAAACACGGCCAATCTTGTATTCACGTGCATGCTCTGTTTATCTTACTTTAATGCAGTCGTATATTTGTACCTAATTTGTAATTCCTATCCAGGATATTCTAGTCATACTAAAAACTAATTAAAACATCAGCATATTCTCACCTTAAAATTTATAAAAATAAATAGTAGTTATATCTAAAGATATTTTCACTCACTAAAAAAAATGTAATAATCAGTATGATTTCCGCCTTGTATTAGTAGATAATATTGTATTATTAGAACAATAGCGTAACAGCTGAAAATGTTACAATTCAAAAGTATTTAAAAAAAATTTATTAAGCTATCTAATTACGCACTACGAATAACGTTAATTTGTAAGGATAAATCTTAATTCAACGATATCTAGCTACAACAATTTTAGAAAAAAGCACGTTTCCCGAATCGTCGGTTTTCTCCTTAAAAATACTCATAAAAATTCCATTTCCAGCTATTAGATTCTTGCACTGGGATACGAATCTCAACGATTAAAATCGATCTGTTTTCAGTTAAGCATACATACAAATAGAGAAAAATGATCGAACCGAAGCGCGTCACGTATTTACGTTTTACGTTAAAAACGAAGATTCAGTTACTTTAAAAATTACTTATACATTGCGTAATAACATTTTCATATTACAATCGCTAAATCTTACGGTCGATGATTCAATCACGAATAAAACTATTACATTTTCAAATTTCATAACTTATGACTTTTTAGTCTTACTCTTCATACACTTGAATCACCGAGGTCCATCGTTACACCTCACCCCCGTAATTCAGCTAACAACCAATCAACCCACCATTACCGTAAGATTCCAATCGATCTCCGCAACACACTCAAGGCACTCAACAAGGCAGCCTGTTCTCCACAAAAGGCACTTGCCACGCTCGCGCGCGCGCGAGCATTTTTCTCCGAACGAATGCACTGGCCGCTCTTTCTCTCTCGGCGTAACAGGAAGACACTTTGATTTTCTCGCTTTGCGTTAGATGATGCTGTAGGCGGGCGCCGTGGGTACGTCGTTGGCGGCCGCCTGGGCTCCGGTTGATCGGCCGGCCTGGGCCTGGGCCGCGGCGGCTGCCATGGCCGCGCGCGGGTAGAGATTCCGGTGGAGCATGACCTCGCGGTAGGGAGGCGGCGGCGTGCCCGGACAGGAGGGCGTCGTCGTCGGTAGGAGGGTTGTCGTCGTCGTCGTTGTGGTGGCGGTGGCGGTGCCGGGGTTGACGTTGCCGGGGCTGTGGCCGGTGTGGCTGCTGTCCTCGGTACTGGCCATGCTCTCCTGCTGCCAGAGGTGCCTGGAGGAGAAGGGTGTTTTTGTTAGGATGATCGGGTTCTGGGTGTTTTTTGGGAGGTAGAAGGAAGTATTTTCTTGCCGTGTTGGATCTGTGAAGGATATTGTCAATCCTGTGCACGAGTTTTTTTTTATAAATATTGACATTTTAGGAGGAAAACAATTTTTGTAAGTTAAGTATTATAGAATATTCTAGCTCCTAAAATGTATAGTATTATTAGTTGAAACATTTTTGAAATATTTAGATATGATCTTAAAATTACTTCTTATCTGCGGATTTCGCAATATCTTTCGTAGATCCAAAAATACAAAATATAAATGGCTAAAAGATTTTAAACTCGTTAAAGTTCGTATTGTTATTTATTTGTTTGTTTGTTTGTTTGACTGTTTGTTTGTTATGTGGCGTGGAACTTTTAATATGTAAACATTCACATTAAAATGGGACACGGGTTAATCTGCTTTGAGGCGTTTATCAATTGGAAAGATACGAATTTTCATTAATTTTTTATCTACAAGGAAAGAATATATCATTCATTTCCGTCACTTGAAAAAGTAAACGGCTCGATTTCATAATTCGTTTGTTATTACAACTCTATTTTATATACACGCACAAAAATATTATCTGTCAATGTATCCACTATTCAAATACTCACTGGCGTTTTTCTTTGAAGCTTGGCAGTGAAACAAACATTTAAGCTAGATATAATTTAGTATATCATTAATACTTTAAGATTAAGTATGATCAATTATCGCATTTACTTACTTCACAATTCAAAAACTTTGTTTTATGATTCGGAAAATTGTGAAAATTGTAATTAAACGAGACATTGATCTAAAATACTTATGAAGTATGATGATATGTTGCCTAAAAATTTGCTGTGCCCAGCTTTAAAGAAAACTCTAGTGGGGCCTTGAATATGGTCAATTTCAAGATTAATTCAAATTAGATACTATAATTCAATACAATTATACATTTATGATCAAACTAGTAATATTTTGAAGAATGTATTGAGTTTATATCGTCCCAGTTTGTAACGATCGTAATTGAAATTTAAATGTATTGTTGTGTCCTCCTTTTTATACAGCATAAATATACTTAACAAAAAGAAGGACACGAAGACCAACAAAAGCATATTATTCCTTCATTTTAATGTACCTACTTACCATTTCAAATACAAAATTTGGCTATGTTAAAGTGTAATATTTAAATAAAATTCATATTCTTTTGAAAAATATGCCAGTACTATTTAAACTTCTCAGTCATGACTTTTTATAAACTTCATGTTTAAACTAGCGTTTTGAACCAAGATTTGGAAATGATTTGTATTATATGATTCTTGAGAGCTCTTATTTAACATGAGTTTTGAAAGTTTTAAGAATAGGATTTCAGCTATATTTTTGACAAATGTGACTTTTTCGAGCTTCTTATTCGTGTATTTAGATACTAAACAAATAAATATGAGAATATAATTTTATGAAGACATAAAAAATATTTATAATTAAAATAGATTTACAATTAACGATAATTTTATTTTTAACCACAGACTAAAAAATTCTAAATATTTTATCCTATTTAAAACTACAACTGTTTATAATAAACTTTTTGGAATAAAGCAAGCTATTTACTAGCTCATTTTTACGCTAAATAAGACTTTTTATGTTAAGGAAGATCACGATTCCAGAAAAATTATAAAAAGACCGAAAGATTTAATTTAAAATAGGCTCTGTGTGTGAAAAATTCGATCTTTCTTCTAAGAATAACGTAAAAGGGCTGTCAAAAATATAACCCTTTAAATCTCTGCATTCCCTTCATGGAACGTTGATTTTTCTACTTGATTCACGATTCCGATTGAATCACTATTTACTTTTGCAAGACTTTTTACAAACTCGAAACTATAGCACATTCTCCTAAATCCGCCTAGACTTCCACTAAAACCTCCGATCCTCAAAGATCCACACGGCAAAAAGCCTCAAAGAACCTCACCTGAGCAGCGAAACCCTCTGCGAGCTGGCGTCGGCCGAGTCCGCCGCCTCTGCGCGCCGGATCCTCGGTATCAGGCACGATATGGTCGTCGAGAGCCAGAGATAAGTGACGACCATCGTGGCGCCGCTGCCCAGCAGAAAGCCAATCAGCAGAAACCAGAAGGGCGACACGTTGCTCAGGGCGTTGGCGAGTATCCCCGAGGAGGCCGTCGAGTCAGCCGAGTGCTGCTCCTGCTCCTGCACGGCCTCCTCGAGCTCGCGCCACGAGTCCATGGCCCAGGGGTCCTTGTCGGCGTTCAAGCCGTTCACGCTCCTCGTCGGCTCGGGAATGAGCTTTCTCGGGGGTAGTTTGGGTGGCTCCGAGTTGATGGTCTTGAGGGCGATTATCTTCTCGAATTTGGTGGCGAGGGACGGGGGTAATTCGCCGGGTGACTTGCCGCAGAGCGGCTCAACCCGGATGTTGCGGGTGCGCAGGTAGAGCTCCAGGTCGTAGGTCGCGCCGTCGCAGGACCATATGTTTCTGGAACGGGAGGGGAGATAGGGGTTTAGAGGGTTAGATGTGGTAGAATGCAGTTTGTGTTGTAAGTAATCGGGTTTTTGTGGCATTATTTGAGAAACTTTATGCTAACGATACCGAGTTATAATACGTAGTTCAAAAACTCGAATAATATAGTTTTCCTGGTAGGATAGTTTTCGAGCATCTTTATTTCGAATATTATCTTGCTAGGAAATAATAGTCTTTTACTGATAAAAAATAATTTGTTTATTAAATGAATATACTAATATTTATCGCGCAAGCGTATATTTTGATGGCCCCCACGAAGACTAGCACATTTCGCAATTTTCCCACGAAGACTAGCACATTTGGCGATATTCTGCTGCCTGATTTTTTCACGCTACTTTTATTTATTCGGGTAACCTATTTTCTCGGGTAAACCGATCATTTTTTGAGTACCAAAATGGTCTAATACCTGACCCAAACCCTATAAGAAAAGAATCAACCCGATTCACCAAGAGTTTATCAGTACAACTTAAATTTACATATTCTATACAAAAAGTGCTAGTCTTCGTGACAGAATTCCGAAATGTGCTAGTCTTCATGGAAGAACGGCGAACGGGCTAGTTCTCGTGGCAGAACTGCGAAATGTGCTAGTCTTTGTAAGAGAACGGCGAGCTGTGCTAGTCTTCGTGGGAGAAGGGCGAAATGTGCTAGTCTTCGTGGCAGATTTCCAAATGTGCTACTCTTCGTGGCAGTTTGAAATGTGCTAGTCTTCGTAAGGGCCGTTGATTTGTTCAAAGTAACCAGTTTTTTTATCTTAGAATTATCTACCCTCTAACATGTGAATTTTAGCACTCTATTACTACTAAATAACCAATTATTTTAGGAAAATTGTCAAGTATTAAATATTATCATATCTCTTTTGTTGCAAGCAGTTTTCTGGCGTAAAAAAATTATTCATGCTAAAAAAATGCTTAAAAAATCTGTTTTTTTTTAAGAAAGCTGATGAAAACTAAGTACATTAATATTATCCTTGAATATTCAAATATTTTTTCATTTTGTATCCAATAGATTATGTCAATTTTATTTATTTTTTAAACATGAATATTTATTTTTTGTATAAATAAAAATATTTATAATAATATTCAAATCAATCGCATATAAATAAGAATTTTAAATTTCCTTGACTTTTGTAGTTTGTTCAAGATTAGATTAAATATCGCTACAGTTTTTACCCCGAGTAAAAAATCGGGGTAAGAGTTTATATCTTTAGAATAATTAAATATAAAAAAGATATCCATAAATCATCATATTAGAATTGAATAATGTATACATATGTACAATAGCATATATTGTTCCAGGTTTATATATTCATAATTAAAGGAAAATAATAATAACTTAATTGTACAATTTTCAATATTTTAAAACATCAATCAAAAAACTCACCGTCCCAGAGACAAATTTTTCAAATAAGGCATGGCGCGCAAAACATCCTTGTCCAGCTCCATCAGCAGATTGTTCGAGAGGTCGAGTTTGCGCAGTTGCTTCAGTCCCTGAAAGGTGTCCGGCTCCAAGTAATTGATTCGACAGCCGCTCATATTCAGCTCCTGCGCAAATCGTTTCCCGAAAAAACAGTCATCCCGTTAATACTCTCTCAAAAATAACAACACAAAGAAAGTCCTAATAGTTATGGCAACCAGTGCTAATTGTACAACGGGGTTCGGCGTGATTCGGTTGTCGTCGGCGCGACTAGGGGAGAAGACGAAAAGGGACTGGAGTAGAGCAGCCCTTGTAAGAGGATTTGCGGCGGGCCGCGTTGTCACTGCAGTGCGAGGGCGTCGATTACTCATCGTTACGCATAAGCTGCGACGAAGTCGCTTGGAGAAGCGGCGAGAGGTAATTGTTTATTGATGCTAAGTATTGTGTATTGTCGGTTCGTTGACTTTGCCGTGTGAATTGAGGTCGTTAGGAGGAAAGTGCGCATCTCTAGATGGAGGTTAATGGGTTAATACGCGAGCGAAAAATTAATTAATTCTTTTACGTTAGATTCCTTATTTATTATTATGTATAATTATATAAAAGTGTACTATAATTGAAATAAGAGTCTGTGAACTGAAAACAAATTTTTATTTCTAATGGAAAGCTATATATACTCATTATGTATTTTGTATTGCCAGAAAAATTATATTGCGATAATTTAATATTTCTTTTTTATACAGGAGAATTAATATTAGATTTTCTATAAAAATGACCAGATTTACAGTAAAAATTTACATAACATATTTAATTTATAATTAAAAATAATATTCCTTTCAAAATTTCTACTTTTAAGAAGATAAATTTTAATACAAATACGGACATTTTTAGAGAAAATCAAATATCTTCAATGTTCAAACAGAAGTCATAATTTCCAATATACCTAGTTTCTCTAAATGTACTTACAGACATTTCCTTACATCTAGTTAAAAATGGACAAACGTTTTTTAAAAATCAGTATAAGTATGCATATAAATGATGACTTCGATTCATTCTATCAAATTTAAAAGATTTAAAAGTACATATTATTGCGACAGGAGTAAATGAACTGATCGAACTTACCGTAAGTGACGTAGTGTGAATCTTCGGAACGTGAAGATTGAACTTGTTGCCGGCCAGATTCAGAATTCGCAGATTCGTGTTGTAGTAAAAAGTATCCGGCACTATATAATCAATGCGATTGTAGGACAAATCGAGAACCGTGAGGTTCTTTAGATTGTCGAAGGCACGTAGACCGATCTCGCTTATGGCATTAATCGAGAGATTCAAGAACTTCAATCTCGTCATACCAACTCGCTGTAACAATAACGTAATTAAAGATTTATAAATTAATAATTATGCATAAAAGACTAGGGTACAGATTACGAAAACCTTATGGCAATAATCATGTTTACATTCAGAGGTAAATATCGAACTGCATTCATTCATCTCTGTCTTTATTTACTACTTTCGACCGGACAATGACCCAAACATTTATGACGCATTGAGCCGAGCGACATTAGAAAGCAAAACAGCCGCAGCGCATAAATTACCGTGAAATCCTTACGGTGGACACTACACACAGCCAATGGTTCATTACTAAAAGGATTAGGGCGCGGAGCTCGGTGTCACATAATCCTATTGCGAAATCAAATTTCCAAAGTGGGTGCAGTATCCGAATCTCTCGGTCATTTCCCAATCGTATAATTTTTACGTATAACACGTTTGAATTTCAAGGGATGCTATATATTCATATCGCAAAAGATACGCGAAAATTGTAACTCGACCCTCGAGCGATTAAACCTCACATATTTTTAAACTGCGCGAAAAGGCTCATTAACGATGCTGCACGTAGCGAAAGCGAGAGTCGATCGATTTGCGGATGCAACAAAAAAAAAAAAAAAAGCTCGCTACAATCGTTCAACGGCCTCGTTCTCGCCCGTTCATGAAAATTCATGCTGCACCGTCTGGCATGGCAATTAAGCATTTTACTTAAACAAATATCGCACGACCCGCTGCGTCTCGGATTATGCGCCGATGCACACGTGACTAAATGCGCGGCTGCTCGTGTGCAGCAGTCCGCCAATCGCCAGTTGTACAGTGTGGTGTTTAATCGTAACGATAAAAGCCTGTTTTATCCGGTCTCACGAGAGCATCGCGCTGCCCTGTTTTTCGTTTCTCGAAAAGTAATCGCCGAGGCTGGCATACGAGTGTAAATGAGAGATATAGCGGAGACTCGCGTTTCGATTGTGTGTCCATTGTAAAAAGTTAATCTCGAGTGTTTTTGGGATGTGCCGACAGGCTATGTGGGGTACCGCAAACACAGAAAAACTGACGGGCATTGTTATCGGCCGCGGCGTCGCTCGATGAAAGCAAACAATTGTTTACTAGCAATGCGTCATCCTTTGTGATCGGCTGGAAAAGTGAATCAGCGCTCAGCTCCTAATTTTTACAAAACTGCTCCGATGAAACAATGATGCGAGATTTCGCAATGGGATTTCATTTTCGCGGCGATGTTATTTAACGTTTGTAAATCACTTGTGTACTTCAAAATATCATAATTTAAAGACAGTAGATCATTACTAAATAGTTATAAGAATTAGCATAAAAAACTATAAAATTTAATTTACGAAATATGAAAATTAAATCATATAAAACATTGGATCATCCATAGATCAAATCCTGTAAATATGTATTTATTGTAGGAAAAGCACTATAATTAACATTATTAAATAAAAGTACAACAATAACGGATTTGGTGATCATTCTCGAGTATAGTCGTTTAATCACATCAGTTGTCCACCTACGCTTGCATTCATTGTAATATAAAGGCTAAAAATAATGACTTTCACAAATAGTATTTTGCATTGTAAATGCATATAATTACCAGATTATGAGTTTATTGTGAGCTAAAAATAAGTCTGCAAAGAGTTTTACATTAGAGTAATGATAATACTAGATTATTTTAGAACTCTATAATAAAAATTGAGAAAAAATTACAAGAAAGGCAATGTCAAACAGAAATTTATAGGGCAGGTGCAAAAAAATCGTATGGACACGCAAATTTTCGATAAATTTAAAAGAATTTTCTAATTCTTGTCTAAGCTGACAAGGAAAGATCATAGATTTTGATCAGGAATTTTTGATGAATTTTTAAAATTGTTTTCTGGTTTCTGAAAATAAAAGTCAATATCTGTTGTTTGGTCGATGGGTCTTAGAACCTTATATAGAGCTATAAACATTAGTACTGCTGATATTAGTAATGTTATAAATAAAACATATATATATATATATATATACTATCAATAGTAATTAAATACACTGTATCTTATACACATTACAAGCACTTGTGGGACAAAACTTTGCATATTGGGCTTCATTTTTAAGCACCAGAAAATGATCCCCGAAAGTTTCATCAAAATCTGTGATTCTGAGACTTCATGGCCTTCCCTTGTATAATGTAAATGTTTGCTATATAGCTTGAAATTATCGCCTGTTGCTCGCGTGCGCTACGTCTACATATACTGTAGAAGAATTAATGTACAAAAAATATCTAATCCGAAAACTGGATACATGGAATAAGCTGAATTCGATTTTTCAAATTGCAATAACAACATTAAAGCATGCTTTTCTATATATCTTGTCAATAATAAGCAATGCAATATTAAATTTTGAGGTTAGAATTGCAAATTTGAGAGAGTTTGTTAATGCTCCAAAAATGGTCATTTCTCCTGAAATTTTCTCATTGCATAATTCTATATGTTTGTTTTCAATAGAAACTCAATATAGTTTCGATAGAAAAATCTCAATTTTATCAAAAACTGCAAGCTGTCTTAAAATTTCATTTTTAGATACTTAATTACAAACTTTGCATTAGTTACAAAGTTATTAATAGCCAAAGCATTTCCCAACGTATCGAAATCTCGCTACAAGAAAGTGCACATAAACATTTCGACCATTAAAAACCTCCCGACAATCCCAACCGATATACACCAAACATGCTACCAAAACCCTCCTCCCTTCTCACTTCCAACTAAAGCTCCAAAACTTGTCGCAGGTGCACACTCTCCAGCGAGTCCCAAGATAAGATAAACACTTCGGAGTCTCTGCGTCGCGGTTCCGCGGACACTCACCGACAGCTCGCGATCGCCGAGCTTGCTGATGGAGTTGTTGGAGAGATCGAGGGCCTGCACGACGCTCGGCGCGCCCGTGCTGATGCTGTAGAGATTGTGGCCGGTGCAGGTGGCCAGCGGCAGGCCCAGCCACGTGCTGCACTCGCACCAACCGGGACACTCGGCCAGGCCCAAGCGGCTCAGCCAATTGCCGCTGGGCTGCGCGGCCATCGCCGGCTGCTGGGCCAGGAAGCAGATCGCCACCAGGGCGAACAACTCCTCCGCCCTCCTCATCGCACGGGAGAGATGTGTCCTTGCGCGGAATACCTCCGCTTCTCGGTTATACCTGCAGCGGGTGCGCGACGATAAATAGGTAGTATACTATATACTGCGCTGCTGGTTTTCTACGTGTGTCTGTCTCTCTCTCTCTCTCTCTCTCTCTCTCTCTCGGTCGCTCGTGAGTCTCAAGGCTCAGATGCTGTGGCGCCGATGATGAACGACGACGCCGCCGCCGCCGAGTCGCCGTCGCTTGGCTCCGTTTCTCGTCTCCGAATCTGCGATGGCTGCTGCATCCTCTCCTCTCGCGTTTGGCTGTTATTGTCGTGCGACGGAGGGTTCAGAGTGCGGCCAGCGCACACGCGGAACGAGCCGCGGCTTTATCGCGAGCGGGGGACGAGAAAGAGCAAGGATCGCGAAGTACAAACGCGCGAGCGTGTAGGGAGAAACGTGGGTGTCGTTTTATTTTTGTTGTTTTTTTTTTGTTCACTTCTCGCCGTCGGAGATCGGCCACCACGGTCCATGTACACTGGCGCGCGCGACGTGCTCTCGGACCGAGCGAGCCAACTGCGGTTTGTACTAGATACTTTGTACCTGAAGGTGCAGCGACGGGGAGCGTCGGAACGGTGGTAGCGATCTAGGGGCATCGTGGGTTCTTTCAATTGTGCCAACAGAAGCATGGGGCTGCCGCGAAGTTTAAAATCATTTTTTTTCTTTTTTCATTGTTGAAGTGTTCGTGTTTGGAGATTGTGTATTAAGTTTAGATATATTTATATTGAAGTATACTTTTAGAATGATAGAAGTTTAAGAATTCAAAGTACTTTTATTTATTTTTACGAAATAAAATGCGGCCGGCGTTATACATTGCAGAAACTTTTTTTAAAAATAGCAGTGATGGAATGATCTTGAAAAATATATCTGAGGAATATACTTTTTATCACTCGATGGCTGTTAAGCAAATAGAGCGTGAGATAGATATAAGTTTCGCGTTATCAAGCAACAAGCTATACGAGGATAAGTGCACGTATACGGCATTTGCTGGCTACTTTATTGGTCATTCATTGCAAGGCTGTAATCGAATTCACAGAGTGAGGATTTTCTACGAAACTTTTGTATAAATTTTATATTTTTTAATAAAAAATGGTGATGATATACTAAATTGAGTCTTTTAATACCCAGGACACTAATATTATTGTTAAAATGATAAATATATGTTTTATAATACAAACCGTCTTCAAGTTATTGTTAAAGTTTTTATTTTCTTAATTTACAATACTCTCTAAATTTTGTGGATTGAAATTTTCGCTCTAAATGTGGAGCGAACGAGAGTTCCACTCTAAAATGAGTGAATTTTTACTCTAAAAGGCTCTTTTACATATTTTGTGTATACATATATTTTGTTTATTTTTAGAGTTGCCACCCCATCAACCTCACAAACTCAGGCTACGATCTCTGTCAGTAATTAGTCCGAAAAAGACGAGTTGTAAATTCGTCTCAAAAAGAATCGACCCAACGGGGAAATGAACCCGCGCCCCAGAGACAACGTGTTTCAGCCGTCTGAAACCGTAAAACGTACGTCTTAGCCGGTTGAGCTACGGTACGTGAGCAATATTAATATTTTTAACTTAATCTCAGGTTTTCAAAACCCATTGGATAAAATTACGGTTATAGGGTTTCATTTTTAGGTACCAGAAAACGATCCCCAAAATTTTATCAAAACTAGTGACTCGAACTCCGCGTACTCCACATCTGAGTAAATACTGCTGTATTATCAAAGTAAAACAATAAATCAGATTTTGGTAATACTTATGTACTTTTTTCTAGTCACCTAATGAAAGAATACTGGTAGATTCCATATTCCCGAAACTTACGAGACCATAGGAAGCCTGTAGGTACCAGAAGCTTAGTTTTATATCAGTATGTCTTATGTATATATTATCAACGTGCTATGTCACTATCTAATCAAAAAGTAAGTATGACGTCTAAGCATTTCAGGATTTTATTAATGGGAGGATCGCAGAAGAGGTGAAGAATACTGCCAAAATAAAATAATTTTAACAATATTTATAATTTTTATTTTTTGCTACAGAAGCACAAGGCAATATATTTTAAGCGTATAATATATAGTCTGAAGACATGTCGAGAACAATAATAATCTCCATTATTCTTTGTATTTTTTAAAAACTTTTTATTCTAAGAAACAAAATAATAGAAGTCATCTAAATAGCTGCCAAATTTTCTTATTTATTTGGTCGTTTCTTAGAAAAATTCCTTGTATAAGCCAATGTAGGAAAGTGAGAAGTATAGCAGTACACAGATATAAATTCAGTATAAAGCACAGTGCCTTTTTAATTCACCAATACCTTAAAAAGTGTGTTAAAATCGAAAAACTAAATAAATTAATTCTGGAATAGCGTATGTGTAAATTCTATGTAGTCTAGAGCGCCGGTGATCGGTCGTTCCGTTTTCGGGTCGACGTAAGGTTTCATCCTCGCCACACAATAATCTGCCATTTCTTTCGTGAGGTTCTGCAATTTCAAAAAATAAGGTCAGTAAGTATAAAATGATAAAAACATAAAATTTATTTTTGTTAAATCATTTTGGAAAGAAAATCTTACAGCGTATAGTTCCTCTTTCGTGACGTAAGGACGATCGGCAGCTGTGATAGCTCGGAAGGCGTTTTCGATTTCTTGTGAACTCTGTACGTTTTCGGTTTCCTTACTGATCATGAATGCCATGTGATCTTGTAAGGAAACGAAACCATCTCTGTTCGGGTCGACGATGTCTGCAAAATGACGGATAACATTAATAAAATTTCAAACGTAATAAATAAATTTGACGGGATCAGAAAATTCCAAAAAAGTCCCCAACTCACCAAGAATATTTTCGAATTCTGGATCGGGCTGTCCCTCTTCCACCATAGGCAAATCGTAGCCCAACGCTCTGAGACAGGATTTGAACTCTTGGTGATTGAGTCGTCCGCTCTTGTCCTTGTCGTAGTGCTTGAACATCATCGAGAACTCCTTGAGAGCTCCCTCCGACACTCCGGATTGATTGCGAGCCTGGATCTGCTGCTCCAAGTTGTGCTGCATTCGCATGCCCAGCTGATCCAGCTGATCCCACTGCTGCGCAAGGCCCACGGTACTGTGCTCCGTGTACCTATTGTCCAATATAAGATGCTCTTCCAGAATAGCGCCCAGGTCCTCGATCTTCTTGAGATCCTGCCTTCGCGCGCGCACCTCCTGCGTCTTCCTCTTGGTCGCCTCGAGCTGCTGCTCGAGCGAGCCCGAGCCCTCCATCATCGAGGTGCGCGTGTCCGCCAGCCACTGGTGGAAGGCGTTGGCGTGCTTGGCGAACTCCTTCCTCAGCTTGTCGTTCTCCTCCTGGCGCTGGGCCTCCTTCGCCAGCTCCACGTCCCTCTCCTTGATGATCTTCTGGAGGTTGCGCCAGGTGTCCTCGAGCGCCTCCATGGTGAACCAGGTGTAAGGATTCGGGCCCACGTTGAAGCTCTTGATCTGTCGGTCGAGGGCGCCGAGGGCCTGGAAGTCGGCCTCCGCCGAGGAGAGGCTCGCCTGGAACTGGGCGTGGGCCTCGCGCAGGGCGCGTATCTCCTCGATGCTGTTGCAGCGCACCGGATCCGTCAGGTCCTCCTCGGCGTTCTCGAACCAGGAGTTGAAGGCCGAGGCCTTCTTGGCGAAGGTCAGGTAGAGCTCCTCGATCTGCCGGAACTGCTCCTGCATCTGCAGCAGTCGCTGCTTGCGCGCCTGCGAGTCGGCCAGGAGCTTCTGCCAGCGGGCGATCACGTCGGCGTGCCGCTTGTGGATGGCGGGGCTCTGCTCGTGGCCGGCCTCGATCAGCATCTCCTTGAGCGAGGTGATGTTCTGGATGCCCTCGTGCTCGAAGGCGTGCAGGCCCGCGTCGAAGGTCTCCTGCTTGGTGAGCAGGGTCTGGACGCTGGAGAGGTCCCGGCCGAACTCCTCGGAGCGCACGTGGGTCTCCTTGTCGGCGATCCAGGACTCGACGACGTCGGCCTTCCACATGAACTGCAGGTAGGCCGAGTTGTCGTTGAGCCGGGTCTTGCGCCTGGCCGCCAGGGCCCCCAGCTGCTCGAGCTTGCCGCCGAGCTGCTGGCAGCGCTGCTCGATGGCCTCGGCGCGGTGGTTGCCCGCGGCGATGAGGCCCTCGCCGGCCTCGCGAATCTCCCGGCAGCGCTCGCCGTGCGCGGCGAAGTCCGTCTCGAAGGCGTCGTGCTTCTTGAGCAGGCCCTGCACCGCGGCCATCGTGTCGCCGTAGTCCTCGAGCGAGAGCAGCTGCTGCTTCTCGGCGATCCAGGCCTCCTCCTCCTCGACCTTGGCCAGGAACTGCTGGTAGGCCAGGGACTCGTCGAGCTTCTGGCCGCGCGTCGCCGCGAGCTGCTTGAGCTCGGCCCAGGCCTGCTCGAGGAGCTTGAGCCGCTGCTCGATCTCGGGCACGCCCAGGTTCGAGACGTCCATGAGCTTCTCGCCGGCCTCCTGCACGGCCTGGATGGCGGGCTCGTGGCTGCCGAGCTCGGCCTCGAGGCGCTTGTGCTTCTTCTTGAGGTTCTGGACGCCGGTGAGGTCGCGGCCGTAGTCGTCCGAGCCGACGAGCAGCTTCTTCTCCTTGATCCAGGACTCCTCGTCGGCGATGTCGCGGAAGAACTGGTGCAGGGTGTTGGCCTCGTTGAGCCTGGCCTGCCTGTGGGCGGCGAGGTTGCGCACGCGCTCGTAGCGCTCGTTGATGCTCTGGCGCTTCTCCTGGATGCCCGCCGCCTCGAACTGGCCGCTCTCGATGAGCGAGTCGGCCTGGGCGTTCATGTCCTTGATGCGCTCCTCGTGCGCGCCGATGTCGGCCTCGACCAGCTGGTGCTTCTTCATGAGGTTCTGGACGGAGGCGAGGTCCTTGCCGGCGTCCTCGCTCGTGAGCAGGCTCTCGACCTCGCCGAGCCAGAAGTCGAGGTCCTTGACCGCGGCGATGTAGGTGCGCTGCTTGTTGGCCTCCTTGAGCTTCATGGACTTCTCGGTGGTCTTGTGGGTGAGGTACTCCCACTGGTCGGCGATGGAGGCGAGCCGCTTCTGGACGGCGTCCTCGGAGCCGGCGCACTGGTGCTTCTCGATGAGGTTGCCGCCCATGGCGAGGACGGACTGGATGCGCTCGGCGTTGGCGGCGAGCTCGGCCTCGAACGCCTGGTGCTTCTGGTGCTTGGACTGGATGTTGGCCGGGTCCTTGTAGTTCTCCTCGGTGGCGAGCTGCAGCTTCTCGGCGATCCAGTTCTCCATCTCGTCGGCGTCGCGGGAGAACTGCTGGAGGGTCTGGGACTCGCCGAGGCGCGAGCGCTTCTCGATGAGGGCGTCCTTGAGGTGGCGCCAGCGGTCGAGCACCTGGCAGCGGCGCTCGTCGATGGGCCGGGCCGCGTAGTGCTCCGCGGCGATGAGCTGGTCGGCCAGGGTCTGGAGGGCGGCGATCTTCTCCTCGTGGCCGTTGATGGCCTTGTCGAAGTCCTCGTGCTTCTTGATGAGGGCCTCGACGTTGTCGCCGCCGTCGAGGGCGTCGGCGGTGCTGCTGCTGAGGAAGGCCTCGCGCGCGGACATCCAGTTCTCGGCCTGCTCGCAGTCGCGGCAGAAGAGCTGGAGCTCGAGGTTCTGGTCGAGCTGCATGCGCCGCTGGATCCAGGCCTTCTCGAGCTCCTGCCGAGCCTCGTTCATCGACTCGAGCTTCTCCTGGATCTCGACGCTGGCGTAGTGGTTGGACTGCAGGAGCTGCTGGCCGAAGAGCTCGAAGGCTTGGAAGGTGCCCACTCGGGCGTCGATCTCCATGCGATGTTCCTGCGCGACAAACCAATTGGATTAATATTTCCTTGTTAAATTTACTCGGTAACCCTACAATACTCAGACACAAACTTAAACACATAGATAATGTTTAAAGCAGGAAAAACCATAGAATATTGCGATTCAAAGAATCTACGATAAAAAGCCACTCGTGGAGTCGGTCAAAATTTATTGAGAGATCGATAGGTTCAAACGTACGAGGCATATGTGTTATTTTATTACAATAAGCTTAATACCTGAAATAATAGCATCAAACAAAAACACATAATACTATCGTATTTTATAGATACTTAATGTACTTGATAACGGTATATAAGTGTAAGAGTAAAGACAGATCTGCGAAAATGTTATTAGTCGAGCTGAGAGCAAAAACTCATTTTCCGTAATTGTAAAAATACCTGTGGAACAATGCCATATCGTGCATCGATTTCAGTTCTGTGATTCTACAATTTGAATAATTTGTTGACTAAGTAAAAAGATAAAAATGTGGAATATAGCACAGGAAGGCTTTAAAAATTAGATTAAATAATATTTACAATTGAAAAAAATGTCACAAATGAATGAAATGAAGTACGAATGATAGGAAAGTGAAGATCGATTTACCTGATGGCGTTCGAGCAGAGCCTCGGCACCGGTGACATCGGAAGCCAGCTCCTCGGACGCGACGAGTCCCATCATGGAGTTGATCCAAGCCATGAGGTCCCGGTAGTCGCTGAGATAACGCTGCAGATCGTAGGAATCCAAGAGCTTCTTCTTCCTGGAGTCGGCCTTAGCCGTGAGCTGAGTCCACTCCTCGTTGATCTCCTTCTGCTTGGCGTAGGTCTGCTCGGCCGTGTCCGGGTGCGACTGCATCAGGCGATTGGCCGTCTCGTCGAGCTGCTTGATCTTGTCCCCGAGCGCGGCGAGATCGCGCTCCAGGCCCTCGTGCTTGCGCAGCAGGGTCTGCACGCTGCGCAGGTCCTTGCCCAGGTCGTCGTTGTTGAGGGCGGCGTCCTTCTCGCGAATCCAGTCCTTGGTGTCGTCGACGTCGCGATGGAAGCGCTGCACCTCGTGGGCCGAGTCGAGCTGGCTGGCGCGCTCGGCGGTGAGGGTCTGCAGGCTGGTCCACTTCTCGTTGAGCTCCTGGATCTGGGTCTGGATCTTGAGGGCGGCCTCCGTCTGGCCGACGCTCATCAGCTGCACGGCGATCTCGTTCATCTCGGCGAGGCGCACCTCGTTGGCCTTGAGGTCGGCCCGGAAGTCGTCGAACTTCTTCTGCATGACCTCGACCTGCTCCAGGTCCTCGCCCACGTCCTGCACCTGGGCGTGGTTCTCCTTGCCCTTGATCCAGGTGGCGAGCTCCGCGGCCTCGCGCACCAGCACGTACGCCTTGGCGGTCTCGTTGAGCTTGTTCTGCCTCTCCCTGGCCAGGCGCAGGAGGTCCTCGTATTGGGCCTCGATCTGCGCCTGGCGAGCGGCGATGGAGCCCTGCTCGCGGGCCAGATTCTGCTGGGAGGCGCTCAGTCCCGCGTCGGGCTCGACGCGCTTCACGTACGCCGCCGGCACGAAGCCCTGCCGGTCGTTGACCTCGACCTTCCACCAGTCCTTGTTGCTGCTGTTGAGGAGGGTGAGGGTGTCGCCCTTCTTCATCGAGACCTCGCGCGGAGATTTCTCGGTGTAGTCGTAGAGAGCGACGACGCACTCCTTGCCGGCGACGTCGACGGCCGGGGTCTCCTGCTGACGGCAGGCGGCCGCCTGCTCCTTCAGAGCCGCGATGGTGCTGGCGAAGGCCTCGAGGTCGCTGACCAGTGCCTCGTGCTTCTTGAGCAGAGCCTCGCTGCTGTCCTCGTCCTTACCGTAGTCGGCGTTCATGACGATGGGCCGCTTCTCCTTCATCCAGGACTCGGCCTCGTTCGCGTCGGCGAAGTACTGGTGCGCCTGCAGCGAGTCGTCCAAGTCGTTCTTGCGCTGGCGCGCCTTCTCCTTGAGCTGTCCCCAGTGCTCGTCGAGGCTGGCCAGACGCTGGCTGATCTCCTCCGCGGCGAAGTGGCCGTCGGACAGCATGCGCGAGCCGGCGGCGCAGACCGCGGCCACCCTGGGCTCGTGATTGTTGATCTCGGCGAGCACGGCCTGGTGCTTCTTCTGCAGGTTCTGCACGCCGATGAGGTCGCGGCCGCGGTTGGTGCTCGCGGCGACGGGCTCCTTCTCGCGGATCCAGGCCTCCTCGTCCTCGACGTCGCGGAAGAGCTGCTGCACCTGGAGCGAGTCGAGCAGGCGCTGCTTGCGCATCTGCATGGGCTGCTCCAGGGCGGAGTAGCGGCCCTGGAGCTGCTGCTGCTTCTGGCGGATGTTGTCGGCGTCGAAGTGGCCCCCGGCGACGAACTGCTCGGCCGCCTGGGCGATGCTGGCGATGCGCTCCTGGTGCGAGCCGACGTCCGAGTCGAGGAGGGCGTGCTTCTTCTGGAGGTTCTGGACGCTGGTCAGGTCCTTGCCGTAGTCCTCGGAGAGGAGCTGGCCCTCGACCTCGGACAGCCAGAGCTCGACGTCCTCGACGGTGCGGTTGAACTGCTGCTGCTGCGCGGCCTCCTGCAGCTTCGAGCCCTTCTTCTCGGTGGCCTCGGTGAGGCTCTGCCAGAGCTCGACGATCTCCTCGATGCGCGACTGGATGCGCTCGCGCGCGTAGTGATCGGCGTCGATGAGCTCCTGGCCCTGGGCGACCATCTCCTGCATGCGGGTCTTGTTGGCCTGGAGCTCCTGCTCGAAGTTCTGGTGCTTCTGGAGCTTGCCGTTGAGGTTGGTGGGGTCGAGGTAGCTGTCGTCGGTGGCGAACTTGAGCTTCTCGTTGACCCAGCCCTTGGTCTCGTCGCAGTCGCGCTCGAACTGCTGCAGCTTGTAGGCGTCCTCGAGGGCGCGCCGGCGCAGAGCCGACTTGTCGAGGAGGGCCGAGCGTCGCTGTAGGAGAGCCTGGCGGCGCTGGGCTACTTCGTCGGCGGCGTAGTGCTCGCCCTCGATGAGCTTGCTGGCGAATTCGTCCAGTGCCTTGATCTTCTCCTCCTGGGCGGCGAGGGACTTGTCGAAGTCCTCGTGCTTCTTGATGAGCGCCTCGACGCTGTCGAGCGAGTCGCCGAGGTCCTCGTTGGCGAGGAAGGCCTCCTGCTTGGCCATCCAGGCGTCGGCCTGCTCGGTGTCGCGGTAGAAGAGCTGCAGGTCCATGCACTGCTCGTAGAGGATGCGTCGCTTCTCCCAGAGCTCGAGCAGCGAGGTCTTGTCAGCGGCGAGCGATTCGAGTTTGATGGCCACCTCGGAGGCGGCGTAGTGCTGGCGCTCGAGGAGTTTGCTGCCGGCGAGGCCGGTGGAGTCGAAGCTGTCGGCGCGGGCGTCGATCTCGCCCTTGTGCTCTTGGTGGCGCTCGAGGAGAGCCTCGGCTCCAGCCACGTCCTTGGCTAGCTCGTCGGCCGAGATTATGGCGCGCATGTTGTTCATCCAGGAGACGAGGTCGCGGTAGTCGGCGAGGAAGCGATGTAGGTAGTAGGACTCGTCGAGTTTGAAGCGGCGCTCCTTGGCTTTGCCGGTGAGACTCTCCCATAACTGGAGGATCTCTGCCCGCTTGGATTGGATCTGTTGCGAGTGCTCGGCTTGGTGGATGCCGGCTAGGCGATCGGCTTCGGTGCTGAGGGTTGCGACTTTGTCCTCTAGAGCAGCCAAGTCGCGCTCGATGTTTTCGTGGGTGCGCTGCAGAAGCTGCACGCTTGCAAGGTCGCGACCGAAATCATCGGAAGACAGCACCGCGTCTTTTTCCGCGATCCAAGCCATCGTTTCGTCGGCATCACGGTTGAATCTCTGGATTTCGTGAGCTCCAAATAGTTTCTCTTGACGGAGAATGGCCAATTGTTTCAGGCGCTGCCAAGACTCGTTCAATTCTTCTTTGCGCCTCAGAATAGTGTCTCGCTCTGGGTGAGCATCGAGCAATAGTTTGTCTGCGAGTTCATTAACTTCGGTGACCCTGTATTCCTGACTTGTCATATCTTTTTGGAATTCATCGAATTTTCTCTGCAACACTTCTACGTGTTCCAAGTCTTGACCAAATTCATCTGTTGTTACGAATACTTCTTTGTCGTGAATCCAAAACATAACTTCATCGCAATGACGTAGAAATTGCACAAGAACCAGAGCTTGCTGAAGCTTGAGTCCTTTGTCAGCCAATCGATTGAGAAGCAATTCCCATAGGCGGTGTAATTCCTCTGAAAGACGAAAAAGAAAAAAGAATTTTAAATTTCTGAAGCCTATTAAAACTAACAAGTTTACTAAACCAATTATATTCTTATAAACAAACAATAGTACAAAAAAATCTTTCTAAACTAATTTGCTATTTATGAACCATAGTAACATGTTTATTTACCAAGTCGTTTACGAATGATGTCACTGGCAAAGTGATGCTGGGTAATCATTTCTGATCCCGTATTGTCGAGTAGGACAATAGCATTGGAATGAGCTGCAACTTCTGCTTCAAAAGCTTGGTGCTTTTGAATCTTTGCCTGCAGATTTGTCGGATCTTTGTAGCTTTCATCGGAAGCAGCTTGCAACTTCTCGTATATCCATCCCTCAAGTTCATCTGCATCTCGTTTAAAATACTGGAAATAAGAAACAAATATAAATAACAAAATAAAAAGTGGATGACAATAAATTCATCTTTCTGGATTATATTATTGGTTAATTCGTCAAAGATTTATAAAAAAAATGTATTTATTATCATTAAAGAAAACATTTGTTTTCTAGGTACTTTTTATTTAGTTAATATTTAACCAATATGACGTAGTTACGAACTACATATCGATGGCCCTCACGAAGACTAGCATATTTCAGATTTCTCAAAAATACCTAGTTCTTTCCCGAGGTTTCTTATAAAAACTAGCAGTCTCCTTAGATCCTCTGAGAAAATGATAGTTTTTGGTTATGATTTTGAGAATTATTAATTTTTGTAAAAAATTGAAATGTCAAATGTGCTAGTCTTCGTAAGGGGTGACAATATGATATATAATGTTTTACTCGTGTATATTTCTTTGATTTTTAATTATCACAGTATTTCTATCACAAATACCCTTGAGCCAATGTAAATATGTATCTATAAAGAATCATTGTTTATCATGTTGAAGATGATATTTTAACACGAATTCTACTTATACGAACGAAATATTAATAAAGAATCAAACGATTAAAATCCTTAAAAAAGAGAAAGAATTCTTACTTGGAAACGGCGAGAGTCCTCGAGTTTGTCGCGCTTGCTGCGGGCTTCCGACTTGAAATTGGAATAACGACCCAGCACTTGCTCCCTCCTCTCCTGAATGTCCTCAGGATTCTCGAGGATCTTCACCTCCTTGGGGGTGATCTGCTGATCCATTTTTGCAGTTGGGTGTGGCTAACTGACAGCCGTCGAATTTTCCTAACAAATCAATAAAATTATCCGGTTACACACGCACCAAAAAAATCACTCCCACTCATCAACGATCGATTCCCGAGTAAAAGGTAAAAGTTTCGCGAAACCTTTATCTTTCACTATTTACTTACTCGTTTCTTCAAGCGTTCGATTCGTGTGCGCTCCGCTGTATTAACCGCTATGTGTGTATACTTAAAAGCTCTTCTCAGTCCAGGCGGATGAAGCTAACGTCATTTCCGCTTATCTCTATGCCTATGGGCGAGGCAGAAAATAAAAATTAGAAATCGTGCACCTGTCACAAGTCAAAAATATCTCCTAGCCGAATTACACTATATATTCGATGAAACTGTACTTCCGTCCGCGATCGAATGTCAAAACAGACGAGTTCCCGAGAATTGATCGACAAGTAGTTAATCTAAATTATCGTCCAGTAGGAAGCGTCATGTGAAATATAGGTTATAGCGAGATAAATTCGTGATTCAAGTAAACTCTTACAATTACGCCCCTTTTCTTTATAAAAGCCGTAAGCCTTTAAAACTCGCTCACCCAAAAGTTAATTGATTATCAGATAAAGATTCGTGCATACCACGAAAAAGGCGATCTCAAAGTTACAGGCCACACACAAGCTGTGTACTCAATTCCCACAAACGAAGTCACATACCGCAAGTTCGAAAGTTATCACAAAGCACTCGAAAATCGTCCATTATTATTAAAAAAGTAATTTAAAAGCAAGCGAATTACAGGAAGAGTCGTCTTACCATGGCGCTGACGCCAGCGAAGTAAAATGGACGATTCAGCCGCACCCGCACGTATATTCGGCTCTGTCTTTCTCTCTCTCTCTCGCGTTCGTTATCCACAATGTCGTCACGCGAGTATACACCGCGGCCAGAGTCTGTCTCCGTCTAGCGCACTGGTATCCACGGTACCGCTGTTTTTTGTCCCTAGGACGGCGCGATGCGCTCTCTGGAGCCCTGGAGTCGCGGAGGGCGTGTCGGAGGTCGCGGAACGGAATAAAGTAGAATAGCACCGGAGAACCGGTTCGAGGGGAGCGGGGGGGTTATGACTTTCAACGAGGGCCGTGATATCCTATTAATTGTTTAAACGACGCTTATTGCAGACAGCTGCGCCGCGGAGTGGGAGGTAAATACCACAGTGATGACTGCATTCAAGATGGCGAAACGAGTGGGAGAGGAGGAGGATGTGTCTATTCTATTTTTTCCCGTGATGTAATTCGTAAACATTGACTGTAATGATGTGTATGCACGTCTGTAGACACTGTATATGTATAGGTATAACATGGGCGAGTATTTTGTATTTCACGAAAGGCCCGTGGGTTGATGTATTTAGCGTAGGAGTGCCTGATTCCGGTCTTTTACAATTTTTATATATATAGGTGTTTTAAAACACTAGCGATAATGAGCGGCAAATTCGAAATGATGATATTATTATAGGTTTTTGTTTGAAATTGTATTATTGCAAACAAAATACATGTATTATTTTATGCGTATTATTATTAATATAATATATTTAATTAATTTTTCGACTTAAACCTTTTTATCTTTTTGCTTTGTACAATATATATGGATTATCAGTGATTTAATTTATACTATATCCTAGTTTTCAAAAGAAATTTTGTCATCATAAATTAAATGCAACGAGTTCTTTTGAAAAATTATCATAAACCGGGTCAATGACGGTATAAGGTCCAGATAAATAGATACAAATATTATACTTCAATCTGACATAGTTTACAACTTCAGAAAACTGCATAGTGTTGTAAAATGTTATCTGTTGCAAGTCAAAAGCAAATGAAACAAATATAGCTATTATTACTTCATAAAAAGTACAAAGACATATATAATATGAGTACCAAATAATGAAAAATGTGATTACTTTTACTAAAGAATTCTACAGAAGAGAAAGGAGAATGCCCATGGATGGCCTATGGTGGGGGCCTTTAAAACTGATATGAGCATGAAGCACTCACAAAATCTTAAACTTTTAACCAAATCTCTCTATTGTATTAATTGAAAAACATGAAAATTAATTAATTCTGTAAATTTTTACTTAAAGTCTGATAAAATCTTGATTTTTCACTTATTCTATCGGATTTGACACTCTTTTTTTAAAGTTTCCCTTCACTTCCCTGGATTAAATTTTTTTTTAATATTCATATTTTGACAAACTCTAAACAATAGTGTCAGATTTGTACGTTTCCCCGCGTTCTTTGGATTGATACGCATCCATGATCATCCTCCTTTATAAAAACTATAAGTGTTCAATAGTTTATACAATAAGGGGATGTGAAAGTGAAATAAATATCCCTACCTTACCGGCTTCAATTTAATAATTTTATCTCTGCAATAAATAAATATTTTGAAAATATCGACATTATATGCCCTCCGTACTCATACAATGAATCTACAGTTAAATTTTCAAAAGATTTAATTATTAACTCTCGGATAAAAATGCTTCGGAAAATATACAACTATTGAGGAAGAAAATTACCACAAAGGCCTCGACAAAGGCAGCTGTGGCACTATTAAAAAAGTACACCCATCTGCGCCATGTTTTGTATTTTAACATTCAAAACTATATCTATGTGTATAAAATATGGCCGACGTCTGTGTACCCGCCAGAGGTCGCATAGTGAATTTAACCCAATAGTTGCATTTTTAAACACATTTTTCTCTTACAGTTAATAATGAAATCTCTTAAAAAGTTAACTGAAGTTCCTGGTAAGAATACGGAGGGTATAGTATGGTGTTTTTTTAGAAATATTTATGTATTCTAGAGAAATAAATACTAATGTGACGCCGGTGAGGTAGGGATTTTTATTTCATTTTCACATCTCCTAAAGAAAATGATGAGTATTTGACCATTGAAAATTTAAGTAAATTTGAAAATATTAGACAATAAAATGTCATTTATGATACACTTTAATATTATTTATATAATGTGTATACAATCATTATTGGGAGAGTCCCCCAGTATGGACACCAGCTATTATTGAGCTCCTACCACTAGATGACAGAACCTCGGTCAGAACTTAATATGTTGGATTAGATGCATGTTACAGTTCTATTATAGAAATTTTCAGAGGTTCTCGATTTTGAATCACCTCTCCCAATGTTCTCGCGAGGATAACGAAAAGTGCCGGTATTTTCCGTGTCAAAAGTTAACTTAATACTAATTATTTTATATGTGGTATGATTTAAAGTAAATAAATTTAATAAATATACTTTATAAAATTTATAACTTTTACATATATTTCATGCATTATTTTTAGGTAGGGTATCTAGATCAAACATACTTTTCTAGAAAATGTAATCTAGTGTCAATACTAGGAAAACTCTATCTAAATTTTTCGTTTTTCATTGTCCAGTTCGCCGTGGCATACATATGTACCATGTCGAATTGTCGCAAACCGTTATAAATTTTTCGTCACTGAAAAAAGTTGAACTTGACAAATCTATTTTTGCAATGAAATTCCCTATATTTTCAGTTCATTGAAAATACGTAGATATACCAGTTTTTGTTAAATTTTGTAAGAGATCACAAAATCTAGCTTATAAATAAGCCGCACTGAACATGTTAATATTTGATTCAGATAATTGAATTTGGCCAAAACTAATTATCTACGTCAAAAGGCCCAGTCAAATTTTAATTTTTACCTATATATAGGCAATCAAAAGTTACATCCAAAATAGGCATGATGGGTGTCCATACTGGGGTACTCTCCCATTAATATTTTATACATCATGCTATTCAAATCTAAAAGTATACCTATGAAACAAACTTATATCAGGACCGTATGAATCGCCTTTAAAATACAGCCCTGCAAGTATGCAAGAACTACTTCAAAAACACACTATGCAATTTTTCATACAACACTCTCAAGACACCCATCCTAAAAATAACACCAGAGCAAAATAAAAGTCCCGCTTCTCTAAAAATACGAACGACAAGCGCTTAAAATTTTTCGCAATTAGCCAGCCACTGGCATCGGAACACTGACCTTTGCGCGAATATACTGCAACGTTGCCAGAAATCCTCAAGCTCGCAAGCGTATACGCCTGCGCTTATCGGTCCAGAAGCAGCGGCTGCAGCTCCGCGAGAGAACGCATCGACATCGCCGCGATCTCGACTGGTGAGCCAAATTGTAGCAGAGTTCGGGCGCAGCATATTAGCCGGAGATTATTATATCATATTTTGCCTTGGCGAGGCGAGAGAGGAAGAGTGCCTGTGTGTGCGCGTCAGCTCGTTTTATTAACACACGGGAGATTGTAGTTGACGGCTGGGGTATAATGCGTTATGGAATTACGTGGATTCGTCATACGTGAGTTCCTTGACATTCAAAGTTCTTCTTATGTGTGTTTTAGTGAGTGGATGTTTGATCGCTTACGTGATGATGGCTTCTTTGGTATTTCTGATTTGATTTTACAGAGAGATAATTTTTTGATAAAAAGTATCGCGAATATTGTAGTAAACGTGGGATATCCTGAAAGGTTATGGAAAGAATCACCCTGATAAACGGGAACAATTAACATTATTCATAATAATCTTTAGTGGAAAGGTAAATTTTATTGTGAATTACGACAATTTTTAAAGGTGATCAGAATAATTTTTCTCGTGAAGGCGGGATGACCTACATTTTTTTCTATGATTTTCACGGTAATTTTTATCAGAATTAAACACTCTCCGTGTATTTTGTACTGTTTCGACTCTTTTATTGAATTTTGTTATTCTAAGATTTAATGATAGAGTTTATTTTATTCAAGAAAAATGTTCAATTTAAAATATAATGTCGAAATATCGTACATTTTCTTAAAATTCTATTGTTTTTACATTCTTTGAGCAAACTTCTATTCAACATGATTGAAGTTAGTTTTTCACTCCAAAAAATTTCGATAGAGTGTTACAATAAAATAAGTGTAGTCTTATAAACAAAATATTGATATCAAACTTTCTTTTTTTCAGATTCTAACTTTAACATCCTAATATTATAAAAATGCTCGATGCTTTAATTCTCTCAATAACCTTCGGCGAACACTCGCGATTGCAGTTTCCTGACGATGCAACCGAGGGCCGCTAACTCTGAACGTAAATAGTTACAACTGAGCACGTCAGATAGCGCCTCGTGTTCCATCCGCGCGAGCACCCCGGTAAATCGATAAAAATGTAATCTGCAAGACGGCAGCGGAGTACCGCGCACGCGAGGAGAAAAAGTGTACACAAACACGGTAGCCGGTGCATTTTAATCGCCTCCGATAACGGAACGCATTCACGCTGCTTTCTTTTAAAATACAAATCACGCCAATAAAATCGGGGCTAATGCGTGCGTACGCATATAGGCATCGTGAATAGGTCGGAGAACCGCCCGGACTAAGAGACTTGTATACGCGGCAATTAACGATCGTCGTTAAAAAGTTGTTTGACGGAAACGATCTTGGAACGACTCCGGCGCCGTGTGTATGCACGGAATGGAGAGCAAGTCTCTCAAATGGCAGAGATAAACTAATGACCGGCGTCTCATTGTCCTGCAGGCATGTGCAAGAGAGACAGACGGAGAAAGAGAGAGCCGAAGATGATCGACTACTCGTCGACACGACTATTACAAGTCGCAAGATGCACGCGAGGATACGGGGGGGAACGGGGCGTTATAAGGCCCGCGGCGGGAGGCTTTCTATTTTTTTCCAGAACGAAAAGCGGCGAGAAAGAAACGTCGTAAAAAAGAATTGGAAATGCGGTTTTCTGAAGTTGCTACGATTAAGTTAATGGACCTAGACTGAGTTCTACGTTTTTTCACATAAAATAAAAGTACAATCAACTTTTGTCTTGCTAAAATGTTTGAATGAACATTTTACTCAAAATGTATCGTTGAGTAACTACAGTTTTTACACTTTTGGACTAAAATTTTACTCCATAATTCTGAGAATAACATCACTCCATAATATTCACTCCAAAAATTTTAGAGAGTTAGGGTATCATGTACTTGGGCAAATTAACAGTATCTCCTATTGAACCGAATGTATATAAGTATTAAGATATTGTAAAATGTATATAGCTCAACACTACTTATTCAGGTTTACGACCTAAGAGTAGTCTGTAGACTTTTCACGGTGCCCAGCTATTTGTTTATAAGTTAAGTATTGCTAGAGAGCACCATTCCGTAAACTTCAAGTACGTAAAATTACACACTCCAAACGAGTAAGTAAATGTGTATTGTTTTAACTTTCAACATCACATGTATTATTTCTTATCGCCAATTTTCCACACTCCCAAGTCTGCAATTTTTGCACTGAAAACTATAATTTATATACAAGAACAGGTACAGGTTTATAGCGTGGAAATTTGGCAACACACTTGAATTTACAGTGAATTATCAACATTTGTGACTAAAAGTGATGAATCTTTGTACTTTTGTGAAACACATATTCCACGAATTTTCATAAGCTGCACATATGCTCAAACTCAAGTAAGTCTATTACGCCCCACTCATAGTTGCACACAGGGTGAAAGATGAGGTGTGCACTGCGCAAGCAGCTCTCTTTCTCTCTTTCTCGCTCTCTCCTCGGTGTCATTATATCGAAACACAGCCAAACACAAAGAGAGAGAAAGATAGCTCTCGTTAGTTCCTACACATAATCTAATGCCGATAGAGAAAGAGAAAGAGAGGGACGGAGCTAGAGCGAGAGAGAGCAAGAGAGAAAAAGTATAGATCGAAGCCTCGAGTGTAACGATTCTAACGGTACATCTTGGCTTGGCTTTTGCGTAATTTACATTCCACGGCCCGCGCGCGCGCGCAGAGGGATAGGTATACACAAGCAGAAGAAAGGGAGGGAAGGGGCAAAGAGAAAGATAGGTCGGGCAAGATTCGATATGTACGGCGATGCACTTGCGATGGCTCTCAGATATGGAATTATATAGCTCGATGCCAATCGATCCCCCTTACGCTGCTGCTCCTACATACTGCTGTTCATTCTAAGTGCACGTATACGTCTGCAATTGCGAGTCTCGGGAGAAAACGCGCTCCGCACAAAGACAAAATCTCGAGATTAGCTTATAGTACGGAAAAGAGAGTATAGAGAAAGGAAAAATCGGTCGAGACGCTGTGGAGATAATTTCCGAAAGCGTTCGGGGCTTGCACACGTCCGTTGTCTAAAATTGTTAAGATTTTCACGAAAACAAAAACAAGGAGGTGGGATGACTAATAGGCCGACCGGAAAATATGTAGACTTGCCGAG
Source organism: Gastracanthus pulcherrimus (assembly GCA_949152435.1). NCBI lineage: Eukaryota > Metazoa > Arthropoda > Insecta > Hymenoptera > Pteromalidae > Gastracanthus > Gastracanthus pulcherrimus. The sequence goes on from OX424574.1 coordinate 179,963,526, forward strand.
ATAAGCTGTGACTCTATTTTTCTATTATGCGAACGGCGGCCAAAACAAGAGTTTGTGGCCGGTGGTGGTAAACAAGTCGCCGGACGCAAGCATCATGGGGCGAAATATATATATATATGTATGTATGTATGTATATACACCACGTGAAACGCGTGTAGACACGTTTATTGTTAGCCGGGCGCGATAAGACAATGCGTGGTGAGCGATAGTTTTGCGGTACACCTAATATATACGTGTATTCGTGTAACGTTATTAGGGTTATGCGATTGCCTTGTAGTATCGTCGTTTACGAGTGGGGTCTATATATTTCAATTTTCCCTCCGCGCCGCGGCGCGTGCACGCAGAGCGAGATTATAGGCCTCGAAGGTGTCGTGTTGTTGAGATATAATTAGAGACTTTAGAGAAGATCGGAAGTGAGGGTTAGGCGTTTGAAGGATTTATCGTATGCTTAACGGGAGACCGGAGCCCTGTTCCCATTACCGACATTATCAATTTTACGTTTTACGCAGTCAATTTTTCGTTTTACCCAGTCAATTTTTCGTTTTACGCAGTCAATTTTTCCTTTAATGCAATTTTACGAACGTACGCACATTCGAAGTCATAAATAGATTGCGCCTACCTTCGCGAAATTTGAAAATCTCATATATTCACGGAATAAAACGAAAAACTGTAATGTCGGTATCCGGTATTCCCTTAACCCATTTTAGTCGATTGGTTTTTTGCCTAAAAAATTGTCGAAAAAAAATAATAATAACAAATAGCACTTTTCTGAAGTAAAATTGTCCGCTCTTTCCGATTCTGAAGTCAGAATTTTGAAATTTCCGTTGGATAATTTTTTCGACAATTTTTTAGGCAAAAAACCAATCGACTATAAAATGGCCGCTTGGGAAGAAATGGGTTAATACAATTGGAAAACAGACGTTTGAGTGGACACTGGTGACAGAATCTTACGTAGTTGCAAAAAAGGGACATTTGAGTCATGTTAATTCAAGAACAATTTACTTTCTTTCCTCGGCCCTTGGTGATTCTTGTAATACAAGATGTATAATGATTTTATAAATGTTGTTTTATTGGAGGTCGTAATCGTCGAAAATTAAGGAATCGACTTTCGAATTAACGACTGATATAGCCTTGATAAGAGCAGTCCTTGTGCATACACAAAAGATTCCAATGTTCACGCTGAAGAGACATGTTGCTGTCTCGAAGAAATTCTTTTTTCAAACTTTAACACGATAATTTCGTTGGTAATTTCTTATGAAAGTTTTTAGTCAGACAAACTTGTGAGATTATGAATCTGTTCTCCTTGACAACTTAATGCCTCTCCTTCAAACATTAGCGCATTGAACATTTTTATGCATACAAATTTCTAGTTATCTCCTGCAGATATTACACGTAACCAATTTATGTATTATACGCATATCAATTATACAACTAATCACTTGACAAGCGGTATTGCCATAAAACTAGTTCTAGAATTTCCCAAGCAAATTTTGTTCCATGATAACGCAATATGATACCTATAGCAGTTCAAAATCGTTTTTGGAAAATCAAGTTTAAAAAGAAAATTTTCTGCTCTAATTCATTTTAAATTTTTCAATGTATTTCATAATGTGTATAGAATGAAATGAAAGAAAAAACTAGACCTTATTCACTAAGGAAAGAGTGATTACCAATAGGTAGTTATTAAATCTTAATTTATTTATAATTTCCAGATTTTTCATAAAAACTAATATTTATTATAGCAACTGAGTATGTTAAAGCTGCATTATTTTAAAGCAAATGTAACGTAATGTATTTATTTCTACCTGTAATTTTTAGTGTCAGTTGAAAAACTAAACAAACATTTTAATTTTATATAATACGTTACCGAACTTACTGTAAACATTTAGATATATACGGATTTCGTATTATGGAAACTCATACTTTTTTCTTAACACAAAATACCTTTCTATTTCTCTCGGTGATTAAAAATCCATCGGCACTTGTCGTAACTCACAATCGATAGTCCAATCCACGAAACTTTTCAAATTAAAACCCCATAAACTTAATGCGCAACTCCAATAAACCCGTCCCCCTGTAAGTTTTAAATTCTCGCTCCATAACGACCATCTATCATGCAAAATCTGGTAATGACCTAAAGAGACAGCCTTAGGCGGCGAAGCAGGCCAAAAGGAAAATATATTATACACACCGGGTCCGCAGTGTGCAGCGGAGGAAAAGTGCGCTCTCTCGCTCGAGATCCATTGCCACCGCTCGAGACCCGAGACGAATAGAACTCGCTTGGCCTAGCAGAAGTAGGTATACACACAAGATGGAGAAGAGAAGTGAAGAGAGCGAGTGTACATTGCGCAACCGGCGCGCACGGAAATAAATCTAGGATAGGCTCTCCTTCTCCTCTCGATCTTCGCCGCGCACGACATCGGATATATATAAGAGCGTAGCTACACGAAAACCCCTTCGCAGCACCACACGATGTTCCTCCTCCATTCAGGCGCAGTGCAGGGGGGAGAGAATGGATACATCGTTTTCCACCTCGCCCCTGATGCCGTTCGATTTTCCGTGATGCGACGCCATGCGCAGCGGCTATAGAGCTCCTATCTGCTTTTCTCTGTTTAGCGCAACTCTGGGCTCCCTTTGTGCTGCGCGGGTGCGGGTTACAACGCGGAGACAATGGGAAATCGGCGAGCATGCGTCGGATTCGTCATTTTGGGAGTATTCGAGGATAGAGATAAAGGAAATAAAAAGGAGGAGCGCTTGGTCAACGACGCCGAAACGCGTTTGATGGCTGTTGCCGTGCGCGCCGACGAGAAACCGCGGAGCCGGCTGGTGAGCTGGACAAAAGACGGGGACGGGGCGAACGCAGCGATGTTTCGGGGGGGATTATAATGATTATCGCGAAGCAGTATGTTGCACTGTAGTAATTTCGAGTAATTGAAATAATTGAGGTAATTTATATTCGTGGGTTAATAGTTTTTAGTGACATTTTATTACCGGCAAAGAAAAAGTGGAAACAACTTCTGTTGAAGATAATGTATTCACACTAGCTGAATTAATTATATATTGAAGGGTAAATTATTGATTGAAAATAGCTAGTCGATTTTACTTAATGTTTATAGTGAAATATTCACTCTGTGACTATTGACTCAGCCTGTGTGAATATTCATTCAAAAAGAGGTTGGTTGCATTTTTTCTTTGTAGGCATGATTGATTGAGATATTACTTAAAACATTTATAAGCGTGTAGGATTCATGATTAATTTTTAAATAATACGAGGGGAGACTGAAGAATTTTGTAGAATAATATTTGTACTAAAAAAAAATAATAATAAAACAAATTATTATAATTGTTTTATATTAGTTACTGATGGATCGCAAGAGTAATTTTCTACAAAACAATGAAGAATAGAAATCACATAATAAAGTGAGTTTCTTTGTAGCGATAATATTACAATAATATATGTATAATTAGGATTTTGCAGACAAATAAAAAGTTGAACTTTTACATGAAATAGGTGGAATAGCCAAGAATATTTAGGTCATATCTTTTCTTTTGTCATAAAAATGAAAAATTTGAAAGTTATAGATGTTTAAAGCTTCCAAATTTTCGATATATATAGATATACTCTAATGCTACGTGACGTCATGAAAGTACACCATCGTGACGTCACCCAAAGTTCAAATGGCTGTAATTACTTCAAATTCGTTGAATTGAAGAAATAGAAAATACGACCTAATTATTTTAGCATAAACCAGGTTTGAATATGAAATAAATAAAAATCATGCAATAACCGAATTCTTATTGAATTGAGGGAGTTCTACCGGTACTCTGCGAGTTAAATGCTTGTTTGGTCGTTTTTTACTTTCGTGGTAGGCCAAATCATGTACGAAAATGGTTGAGCGAACAAGAAAAATTGTACTCGTTTGCTTATATTAGCTCTCCAAATTGGTGAATCAACATTTTGATTTTAGAATTATATTTATGGGATAATGTATACATTTCTCAAAGTTTCGTCGAAATCAGAACAGTAGTTTTAATTAATTTCATGATTGCAACTGTCGGAAACGTGAGTTCCCATAAGGCTACGTGTTAAAAACGTAAAGAACGTAAATATAAAATTCTTAATATTTCTTTTCAGAGTTCGTGTAGCTTTCTAAAAATATATCAGTAAGCCTGTGATCAATACGTACTAGTATACAAAATTCGAAACCGATAGTACTCCCTTAATATTAATTTCTTTTTCTTATTTTTTAATATCTGAAATATTTTAGAAACATTACAAATGAAACATCATAAATAATTTGTTCCAGAATTTGCTATTACTTATAGTGTAACAGTAATAAAAAATATTTATTTTATATGTACTAACCAATTTGTAAATAAAAACACGCAACAAGTTGTTTACTTAATTATCCCATACATTTCAAATGAATCATGAACAGTAGCAAGGTAGGTAAAATTATTTTTATAAATAAAAATATAATTTACTTCGCTTAGTTAACAATATAGAAATTCAAACTTTAATATTAATCTCGGATAATGTCATTTTGAGCGGGTTCTGTGAATTAACTTCCGCATCTCCAGTTCTACGCATTTCTCGGTTCCAAACAGCGAAGGGTCCTCCCACAATTTCGCATACCGTGCGACGCACAACCCAGCCAATCTCCGTTTCCAGGCAATGTCAAAAGTATCCTTTCCTACGTCTATTTCAACGGCAGCTGATCAACCCAAAGCACTGTATACACGACCGTAGCGCTCCCTGCAGCTCCTCCCCCGGATTAACTCCCTCGATCTAGCACGAACATTTACACCGAGATTTCAGAGCTAAATAGCTTTTCTCTTGCCGTCTTTCCTTGCACCCAATATATTTTCTCAATACAAAGATTTATGCACGCACAAAGGAAAGCAGAGGCGGAGGCATACTAGAGAAAGACAACTCGGTTGAACATTACACCAACAGCCATCTCGTCAAATGTATATAACAAATCTTCCAATAAACCTATCTAAAACTCAGTCAAAGACGTACTTTATATATCCAACGGTGCGTTAGATTACTCCTAAAACGTTCGATCAGATGTTCGTTCCTTCAAACGTACACACAGCAAAGAGAAAAAAAAAGTGCTCTCAGCTCACGAAGACACTCCGCTCGCGGCTTTGTTTCGTCATCGGCGTCTCTCCAGCTGATGGAGTAAAATGTCCCCCCTACATCCCGCGCTCTCTTTCTCGCTCTATCCCACTCTCGCGCCCCTCCGCCGCAAATCGAATGCGCGCTGCGCACCGAACAGCAGCAGGCAGCGGTATAGCAGCCTCGCCTGCTGCGCTCTTTAAATCCGAGGCCTGTATACCCTATGGCTGCTGCGTGTGTCGCAGCAGCAGCGCCGCGCATTTTTGCCTTTTCGCCTTTGTTTCCTATGATAATACGCAGTTAGCTATTTTATTTGTTTATTTCAGGCCTTTGGCCTAGATATGGACTTGATTTGCAAACATGTAACTTTGTATAAAATTATACAGTTTCGTAACATTTCGTGTATTATTGCGGCTGCGCTGAATATACAAGTCTAATTTTATCCAATACAAGAGAAAGTATTATATTGTTCATTTATAATTCTTTTAATTAAGTATCTTAAACTTACGATAGGCACAGCTCTTATACTCTATCGCATTACACAATTCCAAGCATAATGCATTAACGCCGTATAAAGCTACACAAGTATACAAAAGTTTCTCCTACACAACAGACCCAAAAACGATAGCGATGGATATTACTATGAGAGCATCGCGCGCACGATACCGGCATCATGGATTCCCCTGAACAAGATAAAACAACGCCCGAAGTCGAAGTACCAATATATACCGTAATTTTCCCTGACAATCCGATGCGCGCTCGCTCCGTCGTACTTTTCAGCTTATGGTTACATTGTGCGTCTTGCACCATAGCTCACAAAGATCCTCATCGTCGTCTCCGCGGAGCGGCCGCTGGATCACGCTCACGGGGAGAAAGGAGAAGTATACAACGCAGCAGCGCGCGGCTCCTATGCTGTGTCGTCACACGCACCGCCAGCTGATGCCAAAATGGCCGTCGACGAGGCCGTCAGCTGAAGCCGTGTGAACCAGGCGAGCCGGCGTACAACCTGCATTCCTCCGCTCCGACGTCTGCAGCTCTGTAAGGACGCATCATCGACGAAGTATCGCCTCGTCCTCGGCTCGGCATCCTCTCGATATCGCACCCAGAGCCGAGTTTTTCCTCGAGCCGGTGTATTTGTGTTTATTTTTCAGGGCGAACGACGCCTTCGCGGCGTAGATTGCGGGAGATTCTCGGTCGTGCGGCGTAGCCCAAGAGCTTTGCGGTTCGGCCGGCGCGCGGCGGTGTGCGTGTTGACGCGCGATATCTCCTCGAACGGCGCGAGAGAGAGAGAGAGACGGTGCGCGCATGCGCGGAAGGGACGTTTCGTCACCCGGCATTCTCTCCTTCTCTCGTGTGTGTGTGTGTGTATGCGGCGTGCCGGCGTGGCTCGTGCGTACGTATATGTGTGTGTTGTCCGGCTAGCAGCAGTAGCAGCGGCTGTGTATATTATGTACGAGCTGAGGCCCAGCTGACGCTGCAAAACATTCGCGCCGTGGTGTTTTGTACACGAGCTAGCCTCGCCATGGATGATAAACAAAGGCGGATCTGGGCGATGCGCATGGATTGAACGCGTGCGTGGAGAATACGAATATCTGGTGTTGGTATTCTTTTAGGTGGAGATGTAGTTTTTATAGCGTAGAGGATCGAGGAGAGATTTAAATGGGAATGTAAATAGGTATGTAAGGTCGGTGGAGAGGCGGCAGCACCTTGCTGAGCGACACGTTGTATGTACACTTACCCAGTGCAATATGCTGCGAGTTTTTTAATTTTAGAGTTCTCTTAATAGAATTAATCAAGTTGCTCGAGTTTTATCCAATGTATTAAAAAGCTCATTTTGAGAGAGAGAGAGAGAGCGGGATGTCATAAAATGTAATAAGATATTATATATAAATTATCGTAGGCTATTACATTTTAATGATAAAGAAATGATAATAGTTTATTTTTAAATAAGAACGACACTGTACCCTAATTTATATTTTCAAGATATAAATAGTAATTGAATAAATTTATTTATTTTAATTTTTTGAGATTACGCATTCTATTTTAATCTCCTACTAGTTTATCTTACTATCTACTTCGTACCTATCAATCAATTTTAACTTTCTATTTTTATATATATATATATATTTACAACATATGTGCATTAACTCACTTTCCAACCTAATATTCCTTTCACAAAGTACAACATCTACAATAGATCGCAGAAGCAACGATTTCCGACTCCTACGAATTCAAACACACTTATACAGTAGCACCGCGTCATCAATTAAATGCCCAAGCCGCGCTCGCGCTCGAGGGAGAAAGAGAAATCGCAAACATTCCCCACTATGTTTACAAACAAAACGCAGATGAGAAGAGACTACGCGGCGCTGTTGCTGCTACAGAGTAGCTTCGCCTCTCTCTTTCGCTCTTTCTCTCATGCCGGAGGAAGTCTGGCCCCATGCGCTCACCCTCGCCGTACTTTTTTTCGTAGCAACGTACACAGGCAAAGAGTCACATGCACGCAGCCGCCCGGCAACAGGGAGAAAAAGGAAGACTCAGCGCGGCCCAAGTGGAAAGTCAAAATGGAAAAATTCCAGCCTATCTGTCGTTCTTTCTCTCTCTCTCTCTCTCCCTCTCCCCTGCACTCCCGGCTAGAAAAAGAGACAAAGGAAAATGGTGTGCGCAGCAGCTAGAGCCTGCCGTTGCCTGCCGCTGCTGCTAACCAGGCGGAGAGGAGCGCGCGAGAGGGAAAGAGACACGAGCAGCAACACGAAACGCGCAGCGCGCGTCTTGTGCTCCGTCTCCACCTACGGCACCTACGCCGTAGCGTCGCATCTCCTCGAATAACACACTCGTCCCTTCCACTTAAACAAAGCTCAATTACCGTGTTTACTATTGCGAAACAGATTCAATTCTCTCTGCCCGCTCGACATACCCTCGCACAATTATCATCGCAATTTTTCTCAACGATACATGCCAAGAGTCGTAGGCATTTGTAGAGCGAGCATTAGAGTGTGCAGCGGCTGCAGCTCGGTGCGGTGCGCGCGTGCATCGTGCCCACGCGGGGAAAGCCGGTGCGCGGCCGCTGCAACGCTGTATATTAGTATTGGTGCGGCGCGCAGTACTCCTACCGGCTTCCAGGGGAGTAGGGGAATCCCGAACTGCGTGCGCACTCGAAAACCCCTCTACAACAGTGGGGGAGAGCTCGGGGGTTCGGGGCAGGAGGGGCGGCGAGGGGGGGTTGGGGCGAATGGGCCGCGACTGCAGCTCGTCGCGCCAAGAGCTTTGACTCTGCACTCTCGCCGGCTCTTCCGTCCTCCTCCGACGGCCGGCCATCCTCGTATCGGCATCCTCGTCGCGCCGCGACTCCCGCGTGGGGAAGGCGGACGGTGGGGAGGCCCGGCCGACCAATCGGTCTAAGTAGGTCAGAGCTCGGGGACCAATCGCGAGGTGAGGCCGGGTCACGTGGCTTTGTTGTTATCTATCAGCTGTTTTTCCCGGGCGGCCGCGCACACGATAACCGGCCGGCCGCTCTCTGTGTGTATACCTATCGCGCATGCCCGTGCGCGCGTGTGTGCGTGAGAGCGAGCGGAGGGAGAGCGCGAGCCCCGCGCTATGCAGCCTTTGCCGCCGCTCAGTACCTCCCGGCTCGCTCTCAGCTGTGCGTCGTCACAAGAGTGTATATACACAAACAAAGCCACACACGCACGCAGGCACACTCTACAGAGGTACATTAGATACGTAAGAGAGCGGTAGCACAGCGGCGCTCGAAGCGACCTCTACGAGGCGGCGACGGCGTGCGGCGGCAGCGGCGGCGAGAGACCGAGAGCAATAGTCTCCCGGCGCGGAGGAGAGCGCCAGTCGGAAGTTATACACCGCAGCGAGCAGTTGCACGTGTGCTCTGCATTCTCTCCTCCTCTCCTTCGTTCTACAGCCATTTACCATTCTCATCTTCCGGTGTGTACAAGATCGTAACGCATTAGCGTGCGCGCTCTTGTTTTCCTCCTCCGGGTCGCCGCGTGCTTGTCTCTGTGTGCTTGCGCAGAGAGAGAGAGAGAGAGAGAGAGAGCGCACGGGAGTGCGAGAGAAAATAAACGCTCGTAAGCTGGAGTACAACGAGTTGCTCCTACTCAGGGACGTGGATTACTCTTAGATGCGAGTATTATGTTGGTGTTTGCGAGCGGCAAAAGTACCGGAGCACGCCAATCGGCAGCGTCAGCAGGCGATAGTAGGAGAACTCGTAGGAGCAGCACCGGCACGCAGCACGCCGACATTCCTCAGGAGGAGCATGCGGAGAGCGTGACGAATATCCAGCCCCCGGAATAGTGCGCAGAGAGTTATGATTTGAGATCGAAAAGTGCGAGTATACCCAGAGTTCTTGCGTGCCACGCCGAGAAAACATAGAGAGAAAGCAATACAGAGACTAAAGACAGTTTGTTCTTGGTGATTCGGAAGAACCGCATCAACGTACAACCTGAAGCAACGCGTTAGTCGCGCCGGCTATTTGTTTTAGTTGTAGTTTCCCGGTCTGTGTATCAGCGGCAATAACGTAAATAAAAGCAAATCCTCCCCACGGCGAGGTAGGCGGAAAAGCTGCAAAAGTACGCAAGGCAACGACGAGAAGAAAAAGACTATTGAGAGAGCAGTGGTTGTTCGCGCGGGCAAAGTGAGCAACGATAGCCGAGAGCTGGCAGTGTGCGTCGAAGAGTTAAGTGAGTCCGTCAGACTGGTTGTTAACGAGTGCGCGAGCGGTGCCGGGGCTGCAGCAGCATTGCTGCACCGCGGTCCGGAAACTCGCCCAAACACGGAGCTCCCGGAGAAGTCCGCGCCGCAACGCGGCCGACCGTCCCTCCAGCAGCTGTCCGAACAGCAGCAGGGCCGGCCCCCGCCGATCGTCGTGAGACGCAGGCGACGCCAGCTGCAGGGGACGTCGCTCCTCGACCAGCGGCAAATCATGTCGACGGGAAAGAGACTGGCCAAGCGCAGCATCATAGGGACGCGCGTCTGCGCGCCCGCCTTCGACGGCAAGTACTACTGCGGGGTGATAAGCGGGGTCAACACGCCCCAGATGCCCGAGGGCCAGGAGATGGCGGGCCTGAACATCACGCCGAACACCCGCTACGCGGTCAGATTGGACCCGATGCCGAACGGGGGCGTCTTGCCCGCCTCGAAGGGCGAGTTCTGCGACAGCGACTTGATCGGCCCGGGCTTCGGGAGTGTCACCGGGGCGAAACTCATGCCCGGACAGAAGGTCTACCTCACCTACAACGGCAGGGAGATACAGGCGGAGGTTACGCAGCACAGGGAGGATCTCGACGAGGTCGAAGTGCTCATTGCACCGTCTGGACAAGAGGTTGGTTTTCATTCTTTTTCATTATAATTGACTGATACTACAATTATGGCATTTTATAGTTAAATTACCTTGCGAAGAAAAAATATTATCTTCTTCATATTTTTGTAATACTAGTATAATAATATTTTGGAGCACTTATCAGCTTTTTCAAACTTCCGAAGCGTAGGATTTCCTTAATTAATGTTGAAAATTCAAAACGGAGTTATGCTCCAAAGTAATATGAAGTTTCGAAATGTATTCTCCTTGTACAAATGCACTCTAAAGTTAGTTTGAAAATTTCATTATGTATGTTATTTGGAGTAAGATGCATCTTGTCAAAAGTAAATAATCGCTTCACACCGCTATTTTTAGAATTATAAATTATCATTTTAAAGGTACAAAGCACCTACTTTTGCACCATACGCACCTCACTCTCCAACCTATTTCTACCACCTCCCCGTTCCCAAAAATAATCCTCAAAATGCATCTACCCCCGTCGCCGCGCAAACCGTGAAAATGCGTTTTAAATGCGGCGAATCATTAAAAACGCATCTTCGGCGCGCGGCTGAGCTCCGAAAGCTCTAAAATACCGCAGTAATTTAAAACCCTCCCCGAGAATACCGGCGTCCGCGAGACGCGTTTTAAAAAGGCCGGTGCCAAATACATCGTACAACACGCGACTTCCTCCAATGCCAATGTCCAAGCAGCGGCTCGATCGTTTTCGAGCGCGATTCGTTATTCCCCGTAGGTGCAGCGACGAGCGCGCGCGTGCTCTTCCTGTCGCTGTCTCTCTCCCTCTCTCTCGCTCGCTCGCTGCATCGATGCGAGCCAGCTCGAAAATCGTCGTCGTCAAGCGCGCGCGCGAGGTCGGAGTAGCTTGCCTGCCGGCCTGACGCGCGCGCCGAGCTTAGTAGGGAAAATTTGATATTACGAGCGAGCAAGAGAACACTCAGAATTTGTTCAACATGCCGGGTGATGAAGAGGTAGTAGGGAGGTCATTAAAAATGGATTTATATTCTGAATTTGGTCATTTTACAATTTATTTATTTATTTATTTTCATTTATATTTACTTATTTGTTAAAATAAATTAACTTTTCTTTTTGTATTAAGAAAAATATAATTAATTTTTTGTGAATTAAATTAAATAATTTCACATAAACATAGCAATATTTATCGATGTTATTCTAAAGAAGAAGAAAATTATCGGAATGCTCTATTATCTAAGTAATTTTCTTAAGCAATCACTTAGCCAAGAGAATTTCGATCCGCCGGTCTTTCAATTTTCAAGCCACCTCTATATCCGTTTGCACTTGGTAGCTGCAGCTCGGTCTCGATCGATCCCGAAACGCATCTACATCCACTGCACACCGCCATCGCCGGCTACACACAATGCAGCTCGTACACGCGCGCGCGCGCCGGCTATGCCTATAACCGCCTATAGCGCATAGCTAAACTCTCCCGGTTCTCTCTTCCTCTTCTCTCCATCCGTCCCTGTGCGCTCTTCTCTCGCGTAGCGCACACAGCGGGCCGGCGCAGCGCGGTAGCAAGCAGCGACAGCGCATACGCGCGCCGTTAATCAGAAAATTTAATTTTCCTGACCTCGTTCCCAAAGCAGAGCGTAGTTGGCCCATTTTCGACGCGCGCATGTGCACTGTACACCGCCGCCGACGCTCTCCCTCTCCTCCTTTCTCTCCTCTTTCGCGGCGTCTTTCTTTCCCTCTCGTTCGCCTCTCCTCGGTCCCCACCATTAACATGTCTCTCTGTGTATATACGTGTGTGTGTGTAGCGCGGCGAGCCATGTTTGAGGAGATGCACGCGCGCGATCTTCTTCGGATTTCAAAGCCCAGCGCTAGCGCGCACGGTGAGCTAGCAGGGGGAGAGGAAACGACGAGGGAGTGTCTCTTGTATGTGTATGCGCGCGTGAGTGTGCTCCATTTTCACTATCCCCCCTCTCTCGCGAGCTCGGGCCCGAAAAATCTGACGACGCGGCGTCGTCGACGAGGAAAGGAAAGAGAGAGTGCATCGGTGTATGTGCAGCGTTTCCTCTTTTTTCGCGCGGCGAAGGTCTCTCTCTTTATGCACGGTGATTCTTCGATGAGAGAGATATAAGACGCAAGTGAAATGAATTGGATTGAAAGTCCGTGCGGGGAGATTTTGGTTGGGAAGTTCAAGCGCACACTTTTTCCTACTCAAAGGGATTATACTTAATCGTGGCAAGTATAATTCTTGCCACACTCGCTTCAAAACCGCAATGCAACACAATTTTCCCCGCGCGCGTAATCGTAATATAATTCCGCCCTATAATCGTTGTAATTTCCACTTTCTAAAAAGCAATCAGCGAAACTTTCTATCCAACGTCCAAGCACATCGAGTCTAAATAAACAATCGACCTGGCCCAAAATTCAAATATCGCGGGCTTCCTCACCCACCATATACACCGAGCCTGCGCTCTTTGCGTTGTGTAAGGGATACGTGTGTATATATATATATATATCCCGGCGCGGTTAGGTATGCGCCGGTGCGTCGAGGCGTGACGGAAGGGAGAAAGACGGGGAAAAAAAATGCACGCGCCGCGGCCTCGGTCCCGCTATACCGTGGGCGCGGCTAGCTAGCGCAGAGTGTGCGCAGCGCAACGCGCAAGGTAATGACTGCCTGCGATGCGTGCCCGGCACTCGCACACATGCTCCTCTTCTTCGTCTATCCACGTGCTGTGCGCGCGTCTTGTGTGTATATTGCATATACGAAGAAGAAGAGATATGGGGTACACACTCGTTAGTTGAGGTTTCTCTCAAGCCCGACCGAGTAGATGCTTTGATGAGAGTACGATAAGAATCTTTGGGGGTGTTCTTTAATTTGGTTTGGAGGGGGTGTTGATGGTTCATGCGAGTTTGACGCGAGGTGAATATACTGTCGGGTTATGCGGATTGAATGGATTGTATATCGCGTAAGTGAAGTAACGTAAAGAATTAGGGGTGTAAGGAATTATCTGTGATATGATGAATATTTACCAGTTCACATTTGCACGGTGGAGTAATGTAAACATATATTACATAAAATTCTTGATCATACAAAAACTCGACAATGTCTTTCCTGTAATATACAACTTATACTAATATTTAGAGAACCATTATCAAACGCGATCTACACCACGCAAGTGAACGTTTAGCCCCGCTCTATTACCATATATTCTTATCATCCTACATGACCAACGTCAAAAAATGACCATTACAAATCCCCTCTAACAGTAAAAGAAAAAGCTTGAAATTCTTTTCTCCTCTCGTCCCGATCTATTTCTTAGCTGCGCTTTTGCATTACGGGGGGATCGGGTGATCGCGGCTGGCTGGCGTTCTCCGTGCTGTCTCTCTATGTAGGGGTGTGTCGGCCCAAACCGGCACGGAAATACCTGGCCGACGACGACGGCGTCGACGACGAAGCGTGTTCGAAATAATGACCGCGTTTAACGGTGCCGCTAGGTGGTGGTGGTGGTGGTGGCCGGTGTCAGTGGCGCGCGCATGCACCGCGGACTCGAGCCGATTGAGCAAGATCGCTGCGGCCGGCGCGCGCGCAGCTACACGGCTTGGCCAAAGATAGAACCGAGCCGGCCGGCCGGCTCGCTGTCCCGCTTACTTTGTACAAAGAGGACTGGCTAGAGATGCTGGTGTGCAGGGGTATAAACAGGAGAACGGAGTGGTAGTTGGTTGAAAAATTTTGAGCTTCTTTTTTTGACATTTTTTAGGTTTGTTTATGTTTGTAGGAGATGTTTAACGATGGTCTTGGGTATTTAAGAACATAATGCGTTTCTGGGTTTTAGTAGAATAGAGAGGTATTTTTTACAAGAAACTGTGCCAATGAAAATAAAAAGTTGCTCTTAATTGTATTTATAATGTAGCTGTTTATAAAAGAAGAATCATTCTAATAATACCGATTAATCATGATAATTACAACTTAAAATTTTCAAGATCAAAATGTTTGCATTGGATATTATCTAATAATTATATTGATGAGTCAGTATTATGTAACTGAGATTGCTGCTTCACATGGCATTTACGATATCATATATTATGATCACCACTATAATTACTTAATTCATGAAAAAATCTAATAAAAATTTTAAATTACTTTTGAATAATTTATGTATTTGTAAAATTATTGATCTTGAGTAGTAAAAATTTCTGAGGGGGGCATCAAACTACGTCAATTGCCGTAGCAATTGAACGACAAAATCCCAACTCAACAAGCCGATCGTTACGTAATATTCAATTTAAACATTTTTGACAATGCACAGTTGATAATTATCCTTATCGTTTTATAAGAATGATATTTTCAAACAACTCTTCTTTTAAATACAACCAATCGCCATTTTTATTTTCATCGTCACCGTTCTTCATAAAAAAGCAAATAATAAAATCACATTATGCTCCAAATATCACTGAGCAAACAAAGCCAACACTCGGCGACGCTCGTTAGCGCTACACCTCGGCGGGGCGAACAATCGCGATTTCCGGCCTCAGCTCGGCGGCGCCAAACCTTCTGCCCGCACCGACAACTAGGCTAGCTCCTCTCGTCCTCCCCCGTCTCCGTCATCGGCTCCCCCGCACGCTGTAAAAAAGCACGCTATATATACGCGCAGTCACCGGCGACGAGGCGTATATAGGTAATCGTCGTCGCGGGCTATTACGCGCGGACGTATTATGTCACTGCGCGCGCGCGCGTATATAGCCCACTTTGCCCCCGCGCGGTAAATAGGTTACGCAAGATGGATCGCGACTGCCGCTGCAGCTCGTATAATGTCTAAACGCTCGGGTATAGCTGTAGTCTTCTCGCTCTTTATACGCCGGCGTTGTGCACGATGCGCTCCACGTGCTGTCGTCGTATATAGTGTGTGCGCGCGCGCGAGGAAGCAAAAGAGACAATCTTGCGCGGCTGTAATTTTGCGACGCGTATATATATATATAAAGCTTGTCTTCTTGCGCAGGATACGTTAAGGCGCTACACTCTTTAGAATTACACTGTTTAGTGCGGCTGCGCGGAGGAGCAAGGCTAACACCATAACTTTGTGGCAGTGCGGAGTCGAGAGTTGCGTGGGAGTTTTTTTCCCCGTTTTGGTTTCTTTATTTCTTGCTTCTCTCGCTTGCTCAAGTTGTGTACACATTGCTTGTGTCGGGAGTTCCTTTTTTTTTCATTCTACGTTCAAGTTTATGCTCGACGTTTAAGGAAGAAATGCAGTGTTTTCGCAGATTGATTAAAGAAAAACTATGTGTTTGTTGCGCGGATAAGTAGCGGCTATGAGTCACGCATTAGTGCAGCGGCTCTTCATAAACAATTAATTTCATTACAGGAATCCTTGCTTTTCTTCACTTAGATACACAATTGACGTAATTGGCAATTAAGTTCCTCTAATTAGAAAGGCCCAAATATGCGTTCCAATTATATGTAAGAACAGCATTCTCGTTCAATGTCGCCGTACCTATTTTTTTTTCTTTCTCATAAGAATTAAGAAAATCACGGCATTTATGTGTATCTCGCTTAAAATCGCAGCTCGATCTGAATATCAATCATTTTTTGCACCCACGCGAATTATCATAATTATTCACGATCGATTTGAATAAGCGACTCTTCATTATCTTCTTAATTTATCCAATAATCATTTTCTTAGAAAATAGAACAATATTCTTTCAATTTCTCTTCTCTCTTCTTTGTGTAATAAACACCATAATCTCTCAGCTCTATTTCCACATTAAAAGAAATATTTGTAAATTTAAATAACGTTTCCATAACTCCTAAAATAATAATTTTCTTCAACAAATAATACTTAATCTATTTCAAACAAATTTATTTACGCTAAATAAACGCGGTTAAAAAAATTTAACATACATTGTTTGTTAAAAAGAACTAAATAAAACAATTGTATGTTAATGCAATTAAGAAGAGATGCTTGAATTATTTCCAAAATAATGTTTATTAATTTGTTACACACAAAAATGTAAAAGTAGAATAAATAAATCTGTTGGAACATATTCGAAGTTTATTACTTTTATAAACAAATTTATATATTCAAATTAACAAAACAAATTTTAAAACACAAAAGAAAACATATTACGAATCCAGTTCTTTCAATCAAATAATTTTTGACGGAGTACTAAAATAAACATCAATTCAAACTGACGAAATATTCTTTCCCCTGCACCCAACCCTACACCTACCATCTCACCCCCACGATCGTCACCTACGAGTACCTCGTTCCCCGCGAGCCCAGCTCCGCACGTCGCGAGTTCGCTAAATAAACACTCTCGATACAACTGTCTTTGTTCTCCCCGCTAGCTCGGAGTTAGAGTCAATGTTAAGTATTTCGCAGGCGCGCTCGCTTATGCCATTCTCCGCTGCAGCGGCGAGGCCGAGAAGTGGGTCAGATCGGCGGTCTATACACGTAGGTCACCAGAGCTTAGCACGGCGATGCAAAAGTGAGAGTGAGCCGCGCCGCTTTGCCGCTGCGCTTCGCTCGGGCTCCGAACTAGAACGGAGCGCGCGGGCCGCGAGCTGCGCGTCATCTTGGAGGCCAGCCGGCCTCTCTTGGCGCGAGCGCGACCGGCTCGAGCCGGCTCCTCGGCACAGCTGCACCGGCTGACTAGATGCGACGACCGACACTGGGGGGTATTGAGTTTGTCGACGAGGCTGGTGAGGAAGGAGATGGGGGTTTTTTAAGGGAAGGATGGAGAGGTGTTTGCGTTTTGTTGAGATAGAATTGAATTGGAGCTTATTTTGAATTGGCTGGAGAGTTCAAGAGCCAATGAAGGAACTTGTGCAATAAGTAGACTAACATTTTTTTAATATTAATGCACGGGAAATAAACAAACAATACATCGTGTTATTGTTGAACACACTCATTTTTAACATTATATTTTTTGTTTCTTTATCCAATCATTGTTATTGAGGATAAAAATTAGGCCCTTCAATTAGGGATTACTTAATTATACTTAGTAAAAATTATGTTATTGTTTTAAAAATTGAATATATTAATTTTGAAAATATTAAATACATGTAACCAATGCAATATTTTCGTAAAAATGTTTTAAGTAATAAAATTATCCATATTTGGTCACTGATTGAGATTTGGTACAAAAGTATTAAATATATACAGCTGGTTTAACCGGCGAGAAAACTAAAAATAAAATTTCTTAACGCAAATGCACAATTGCACTTAATTTTTATACTCATGATATGGAATCACTCCGAGGCATCCAACCTTTTCCGCATAGTGATGCGATGACGTCTGACGGTACATTAGGTTGTCCCTTTTACGGGCACACGTGAAAGTGGCCCCGAGCGCGTATTATATACACTCGTAATACGGCGCATCGGTGAAAAATTTTCCCCCTTTCTTCGACTGCACGTATACGTGCGCAAGCGCAAGGCTGCGTTGCGCAACTTTCGAATGATGCTTGACGGCGCTTATCTCTTTTTGTTTCGAGTGCATTCATACAGAAATTTCCTCGTCACTCGCGCAGCTCGCTTTCATCAATACTTTAATAATACGGGGAATTCCTTCTTTATTTCTCGGGCAGTTAGTGCATCTTTAGCATTGAAGATTTCAAGGCTAGCCTCGTTTTCTAAGAATGGTTATTAAATTTTGCAAAAAAAGTGCAGTGCATTGTTTTACTAATACACGCGTATAAGACAATGGATGAACGGTCGTAAAATTAATTACCATATAAAAACATCGCTTATGTTCCTCATCGCACTCTACTTCGTTCTACTAAAAATTTAACTCCGCTACACTCCAAAATAATTCACGAAACTATCATTTCTAGTAAACGCTTCCGGTATGCAAATGCGAACTCCCCTATTCCTTCTTTCACTCCACCCTCGCGCGCCGCCAATTGGCATTTGCCATTTTCGTTCGCGCGAATCGAGCAGCAGGTGAATGCGTGCACGAAGAGGGGAGAAGAATCCGCGAGTGCAAGGGCTGATAATGACTAGGTTTTAGCCGGCGGCATACGAAACGAGCCGCGAGCATAGAGTCTCTCTATAGAATCCCCGCGCTCTACGGGAAACCGGAAGCGGAATCGCGCTCGATTTACGTGAGATAATACGAGAAAGAGAGAGAGAGGGAGAAAAACAGGAGGAGGGAAATGTATGTAAGGTTTCTGCCTTTCCAACGCGATTTTCCTTCAATTGCGACGTCGCCATTTTGAATGTATATACGTACCGTGTACCTCTGTATAATAATGCCCCTTGTCATATATATACACCGGCGCGTGACACAATGTCGAAACTCAATTCCTGCGCAGACTCGTTTTTAATGCTGCCCGAATGGCGCAATCCGCCTAATCGGCCCAGCTGTGCGACTCGCTGCTCCTTACGCCGCATGCAGCTGCACCGGCGAAAAGTCGAGAAAAAATCAAGAGTGTCTAATGCTCGGTGCACGCGGCTTTTTTATGCTTTCTTTGTGTTCTGTGTGCTTGCCGGCGGCTTTATTGTCGTCGAGCAGCAGCGAGAGTGAAATCAGGGAAAACAACCTGTACGTGTGTGTGTGTACTTAAAGCGCTGTGCACCGGAGACCAATTTATCTATATCGATTGGGGAGATTGCCCGTATATCGGACTGCGCGGGGACAAAGACGGATACTTATGCTAATTTCATTGACCTAATTTGGCTCCACGCTCGACAATTGGGTGCATTTTTTTCCATTGGAGCTGCATTGTTTAGGACAATAGCCGCGGTGCGTGTTGATTTTGCATATAAGCGAACAATGAATTAGCGATAAAGCGTATAAGCAATTTAAAAAGTATAAAACCTATGCAAGTAGTAATTACAAACGTTTTAATTCTATCGAGCAGTACAACTGCGATTCGGCTTCTTGCAACTTTCTCGTTCTTTAATTCACCATTTATCGACGCGTCTTAAAATAATTCTCACCTCTCGCGCGCGATACAGCACGTCCGAGTAACACGCGCGCATCACCCGCAGTCCAGTTCTTACACGCGAGCGAAAAACCGCTGCTTCACCGTACTCCGAACTGCTACGCAACGCAATTCAATCGCACGCAAGCGAAGGTCATAAAAAGCGCGCGATTGCAGCGCTTACGATACAGCCTCAAACGTCATTATTAGTAAATTTTAAGTGAATTTAAAGAGTGTACGATGTATACGCACGTGCATACACACGAAACGACGCGGTGTAGCAACGAGCCTCGAGAGCCAGTGTCGAAAGTCAGCGAGCGGCAGTTTAGAAATCAATGGCTCGCTGCTCCTCCAGCGACGAGGCGAACAACGAAATGCAATTCGCTCGAGGGCACGCGGCCGCTTGTGAAATCCATCGCTCTGCCGTGGCATTCTTATGCTGCGCTGTATGCCGCTCGTGATGCCGGAATCCCAGCTGACTGATCCAGCTTTGGCTCTGGGCTATTCGGTTGGGATGCGCGAGAGATGCATGATGTGCCGCGGCGGCGGCGCTGTTTTAGCGGCATGGGATATGCAAAATTATTGTCTTATTGAATATTATAATGCGCCGCTGGGATGCGGGGTTGGGAAATTTCGTAGAGTCGATTGTTGTAATTTTTGTGTAATGAGGTTTTATAGGCCTTTCGTTATGTGGTCATGGAAATTCTTAAGTTGGGTCTATAAATTTAAAATTAAAATGTTTTTGTATACTGTTAGCGTTCTAAGTTCTAAACATTTATTATTACCTATAAAACTATAATTTTTACCAAAAAAACGTAAAAATCATTTTAATACTCAATTTTATTGGAAAAAACTGCTCCGAGTTTTATTGCAAAGCTCATTTCGAAGCCATTAAAAACATCTTGTTCAAATTAAATTTTAAAATTTATTTAATAGGTTATGATTTTATTCGAAAAGTATTAGTATTTTACCGACTCTCCTAAATAAATATTTAAGTATTTCAAATAAAAAAAATTGTATTTAAATAAAAGCAATGAATACAAGTGTAAAGTTGAAAGAACAGGTCGCACACATGCACAATCAAATTAGAATCAAAGCCACCTAAAATTACAGGTTTCCCACACGTACATTCCACCCCAGCACCGCACTTACCAGCTCCAACAAAAGCCATCTCCCCCTTCACTCTCTCCCCTCGCATCACCCCGCGGTAGCGCGCGTCAATCTGCATACCCCAACGATATGCATCCAACGAGAGAGAGAGAGAGAGAGAGAGACTCTCGTCACCGTCCGGCCCCGGGCGTCACAACTCCTCTTTTTAATAACGGTACCCACGCGCCACGCTGCGCTACGGCAGTCATCGATACACGCCGCGCGTATAGCTGTATAGCTGCGCTGCGCACACGCGAGCCGTCACTCGCTCCGCGGAGCTTTTCCCCGCGCCGAAAGGGAACCGGAAGCGTGTCTCCGCTGCGCCGGAAGTCCGGTTAACGCACGCAGCGCTACGAGCCTCGCTCGAGAATCTGTCGCGCAGGTTCCGCTGCTCGGCTTGTTTCGATGCGTGCGAGATGCCACGGTGACTTTGAACCCTAACACGCGTCGAGGATAGGAACCGTTGTGGAATATTATTGGAGAGGAACTCTCGAGTCGTTATTTTGATTTTGATTCTTGGCCTACATATTTTACTAAAAGTAATTATTCAGCGTTAGGTAGGTAAGATTTGAGGCGGGTAATTTAGAATTTTAATCGACTTTGACATCTCCTCGACGCTCGCCTTCCGTCTATATCATTACGTGACTTTGCACATTCGCGAATTCGACGCCGAGTCGCTCGTGACGCAATTCACATTCTCTTTCTCTCGCGCGGTAGCTTTCTCGTAAATTACAATCGATAACGACGACCTTGCGCGTCTTCCTCACTCGCGCCTCGTTTTCTGGCACACGCCGGCTAGATTATCAAACAATCCGCCGGTATATACACAAGGGCCTAAGAAGGCCAATTTTTCCGGAGTTTGAGCTCTCCCGTTATGTTCCGTTGCTGCTGCTGCTGCTGCTGCTTGCTTCAGCTTCCTGCGCCGCGGCAGCGCAGAGCAGAAGTAGGACGCGTTTTACTTCAAATTTCTGCTCGGTGTGCATCAAACGTTATTATTTTTCACGCGGCCACGCGTCGAGATAGAGAAGATAGGCAGCTTTTGCTGTACGCTCGAGAGGAAAATGGAGGGTTTCAGCTTGCGAGTGAACGGCACGATGGTGTCTTTTGGCTGTCTATTATAATACGTATGCATTTCGAATTGGAAATTTTGGTAGAAAATTGGAATACGACGTGCGGAGATCGTGTTTTGGGTTTGCGGCTGGCAGCGCGTTGATATTATCCGTGCTCGTCGAAGCCTGACTTCTTTGTTAACGAGGCTTATCAATCGTTCAACTCATCAAACATGAGTAAAATGCTATTTAAATGTATATACACGAGAGCGCTAATGGCCTCAAGATAAAAACATAATACGCTTCGGCGAGGAGATTAACAAACAATTAAAAAGAGAAAGATTACACCGCGCTGCGCAGGCTGTTTGAACAGTGCCTTATGAGAGACAAAGTTAAACAATTTTCCTGATTATCTGTACAATGGTTTTTCACGTGACCAGCGGAGCTTGAACTTGGCATCGTAATAAATCTAATATGACTCACGAAATTTCGAAATTCCGAATTAAACTTTTCAGCACAATTACAGCGAAGTTACCTCGTTGACTGCAAGCTCTTCTGCTGAAGTGAAGAGAACTTCACTTTAATTGGACTGTACAAGCTAGTTCGACAAAGCACTCTCGAGTTAGCCCCGAGTAAAAGAATTAATTATCGTCCAACTCGCTCATATAAAAATATTTACAAATATATACAAAGCAACCAACCTTATTCGATTGAATTTTTTACTTTAATAGAGAATGAAATCGTACTCTTTATTTAAGTAAAAAATTCACTGGAATAATAGAGTGCAAAAGTCGCACTAAAACATATTTTCACGATTTAACTAAATATTTCTTTCAATAGTACTAATAAAATCATTTACGTGCATAATTAAAAATGTATTAACCTTAAGAATATCTTTCTTATATTAAAATGTAAATTATAAATTATAACTATAAAAAAAATATCTTCCTACATTTCGAAAATCATTTTATAAAGAGCACTCGAAAATAATCCATTGTATCATACTAAAAAGAAAAGTGAACATTTTCACTCGCTCAAAACCATCCTACAAACAATTACCACTCCGTTTCTTACCTCGCGTCGCGTCATGCCCAACAGCCGACGAAATCACAGTACAAAACTCATATAACTGTAAACAAAGAAAAGACAACCAGCAGCGGGCACACCGCAGAGAGATAACACTCCCTCTCTCTCCCTCTCGTATCGATCTCTTACCACACACACAAACACACACGCAGACCTCAACCGATCGGAGATCCGATATCGATACGGTCCAATTGCTCTTGCGCTCTCGCGCGCCCGCGTTGCGGGGAAAAAGCGAGCGTTATATACCTATCCTGTACACTAGCGTAGTGTATATAACAGCCAGGGGAAGGATTGGAGCGCGCGGAGCGCGAAAGGAGGTCAGTGTGTCAGGCCGCGTGTGTCCGGGGTATATACGCCGCTCCGCTGCTGCTGCTGCTGCTGCTTGGCTCAGCTCAGCTCGCAGCTCTCCGCTATGTGTATGTACGCATGTGTATGTGTACCGTAGCTGTAGTTCCCTTAAGCGGCAACACTCGTACAATTTGATTGCGCAAGCCGAGCCGCTGCTGCTGCTGCTCTGTGAAAGTGTGTATACGTATTATTACACACATGTACGCGCGTTTGCCTGCATTTTCAGGTGGATGGAATAAGAAAAGTGTCTTAGGGGGAAATATCGAGTGAACGTATAGGTATACTTTCTAGCGTAATGTATGTGTGTGTTTATGTATCTGTGCAGGGGGCCTGGCTTCATGCGCTTACGGGATTATTATGCGCGCGGCCTCGCGGTTGCCATATGGTTTCTGAAAGTGAGCAGTGCTCGTGCCCGATTATGATTGATTTGCAGTTAGTTAGTTAGCTACTTCGCTCAGGTGCAGGGGTACATTTCGCTTATTTTTAGGTCGCGGCGTTTTGCTTCTTTCGTTGCCTTTTTCAGGGTTGAGAAGTTATTACGCCGGTAGGTTTGCGAACGCGCGTGCGAACGTACGAATGCGCAAAAGAGAGAGGCCTTCGATGTATGCATACGTATCGCGTGGACCCAACGTACCTGGAAAATGGAACAAAGTCAGCTGTTTCCATCGTACGCGCGCGGATCAGCTGTAAAATTTGCTCGGGAATTAGCGCGCTCGCGGCGTTTGCTTAAAAGAAAAAAAATAGCTGCACGCGCGAGAGTCTTTGCGCAAACGCCGGGCTGCAGAGCAAACTTAAAATT
Source organism: Gastracanthus pulcherrimus (assembly GCA_949152435.1). Lineage (NCBI taxonomy): Eukaryota > Metazoa > Arthropoda > Insecta > Hymenoptera > Pteromalidae > Gastracanthus > Gastracanthus pulcherrimus. The sequence continues at coordinate 179,987,294 of OX424574.1, forward strand.
GACACAGATCTTTCGCGATGCGGAGAGGAAAAAAATGCTAAGCGGCGCGCGCGCGCGATAATTCACAATCGCGCGCCTTTAAAAAGTTCGACTCGCCTTGGATATACGTACCTACGTACACATACATTCAGGCACGCGAATACGCACGGGAACGCCAGTGAAAGCTAGACAGACACGCATAGGCTGCAGCGCGTAACACATAACCACTGTGCATACTACGCTCGAAAAACTCGCCGAACGACCTCCCGTACCACGATATTCCTCCTCGAGCGCGTTAAAACAATGCGCCGCGATCGTCCCGTATCTCTTCTTACTAATAATTTCCCTCTCGCTTTTACAGCGCGAGCCCCGCGATATAGCCTCTCCAGGTATACACACAATAACATACGAATATGACGCAAAAGGCGCAGGCGCGTCAAAGCTCTTCGTTACATGCGGGTTAAAAGCGAAGGTTCGCGCCTTCTCTCTCGCTGCTTTTTTTCACCGCTCGCGCGTGGGAGTGTCGCGTCGTTCACGCGAGAGCGAAGGAATTATGAGCTGCGCGTACACTCGCACACGCACGGAGATATGACGGGAGCAAGTCTCTCTCTCTCTCTCGCGCTCGACTTTACGCAACGGCCCGCTGCTCTGATATAACGTTGCAACAGCTTTGAGTCTCTGTGTGTGCGCGGTGTACGCGTCTAAACTCTCACTCTTGGAGCCTGCCTGTCTCTTTTTTAAGTGTAGGTGTGTACCTAGTTTTTACAGGAGCGCGCGAGTTTTTCCGCACTACACGTGCACGGTAGCTTGTGTGCACAGCGTCTGAAAGTAAGAGTGCTTTTCGTGCACATGCCCTTGCAGCAAGCCGGTATGTACGTATGTATGTATGCACGTGCAGCAGCGGCGTTTTGCTTTGAGATGTAGAAGCGGTGCGCGATATATCTACGCGAGTTACGACATAATAGAGCGTATAATAGACGGAGGAGAAAGAAATCAAATTTTATTATTGTTGTATGTAGGAGAGCGAGAGCGGTGAGACTGCTCAAGGTCTCGATATTGGCTCGATACGGCGGTGGATAATAAGTGCCCGCGCGCGCTGCATTTTGTCAGATAAAGACTTGAGCTACTGGTGCGCGTGTTGGGTATATACAGGCGTAATTTAGAGGCGTGCATTAGGGAAATCGTATTATTGAATGTGTATAAGCGCTTGTGCGTGTAAGCGTGCAATCGGGAAAATTTCCATTTTATCGCGCGCCCGCCGCGCCGATAGAAATCTTTTCGTGTAGATAATGAGGCAGCTCTCTCTCCCTCCCTCTCACTGGTCTTCTATAAGCATTGTTTCGAAACGTGCCGTCTCAGCGTCGTTGTGTATACAGTCGAGACAACGCACGAAAAAAACGATAACTTTCCTGCTGTAAACACACAAAGACGATATACACGGAAAGCAGAACGGCGCGTTTGTATCGAAAAACGAAAGTGAAATCCGACGGGCCATGAATCACCCAATATCGAGGAAAAATTCGTCATTATTGTCCCTCTCCCCCCTCGCGCGTAATACCATACTTTCGCCTAGAAAAGCCGCGACAATCTAATCGGCGCAGCTGCACCAGGAAAACAAGAAGACGCGCGCGCGAGGAGAAAGCAATAAACAACTCGCCTAGCCAGCGCACTGTACACCGCACACGCGATAACAATGTGCACGAGCGTTATGCATAATGTGCGACGAAGAAGAAGCGGGCCTAGGTTACATGCGAGCAACTATGTACACTCTCGTGTGCATGCATCGTGTGCGCCTGCGCGCCGTGGGCCCGGTAGCAGCTATACGCCGGCGGACGCGCGCCGAGCCTAATGACCCAAATGATACGAGAGGCGCGAAGCGGGTCGCAGCCCAGATTCACCTCCCCTACTCGCACACATTCACACACACACACACACACACACACACACACACACACACACACACACACACACACAATTTAGATACATACACGCGCGCGTCGACGGAGATAAGGCTTGGAAAATAAAAAGAAAGAGAGAGAGAGAAGAGCAGTGTACCTACTGCGCAGCGAATTTTCACTTTCGCTTGGTACTATATATGTCCGTGTGTGTGTGTGTGTGTATGTGTGTACGTTTGAAGTCTTTTTTTTTTCTATATATCGTGTGGCTAGGCCGGCCGCGCCTCTCGCTCGCTGCGCAGAGTCGCCGCCGTGTGCAGCCGACTGCAAGTTGAGACATACTAGCTCGAGTAGAGAGCGAGCTCAAGGCCGCGATCCGCAGACCCAATTAGCCGAGCCTAGCAGCGCGAGAGAGTAGAAGCTATAAGAGCGGCGAGGACGAGTTTCAATTTTCTTTGCAAGCCGAGACGACGACGACGACGCCGACGGAGGCGACGATCTTCTCCGCTGGTGGATGACGCTGCCCGAGTTCTCTCGACGAGGAGCGTGCCGGTAATTAGGCGCACCCTCGAGGGTTTAATCGCGGATGTTTCTCGCTATTCTTGGGCGCTAGGTGGTACACTTCGCGAGTCGTTGGGAATTATCATGAATGTTAGGCTAAACGTGAGGGTTTCCGAGCTAACGGTGAATATGAACATAATGGACGGGACAAAATTGCCCTGATTCATGGTAGAGTTTAGCCTACTTTTAACAAGAAAAATTATGATAATCTAATAGCGGCTATTATCACCGTGTACCGGGTTAAATTTTTACTACGAAGTTAGGATGTCATATGCTTACTATATCATTTTCACGCGCACATAAAATGGATAAGATTCATAAGATTAATGTATATAGGTATAGGTTGAAGTATGGAAGAATGTGTGTGGTAAGAAAATAGATTGTAAACCAAGTCCATTTCTGGGCCTATATATATACATATACTTAATGATTCTTGGTATTTAGAATTTTTCTACGGTTATATATAGTTAGCGAACATATTAAACTATAAACAACAAATTCTTGACTGTCAAATATAAATAAATGTTCAAGCATTGTGAACTGTCAAGAATTGCGCCGTTAGCAGTATTTAAATACGTATCTCAACTATCAACGCAATAAAATCAATCAAAAAGAAACCACGCTCTATCGCTTCATCTAGCCATCTATCCTAACTTATTCAACGGTATTAATATTATTCACCGGCTCAAAGTGTCTTATTGCTTTATTTGGCGCGATAGGTGTCGAGACGCGAGCGCGCGCTCGCGGCACCGATATATACCTACCCACAACCGGCGAACAGCTGTTGCTTCGCGCGGCAGCGCCGCGAGGAGAGAAAGCACAGCGCGTTCGCACACGAGCTCCCGCGAGAAGAAAGCCGCTCGTCGCCTCGAGGAGAGCTCCGCGATCTCCTGCACCGCCGCTGCGGCGATAGGCTGTTTAATGTTTTGTCACGCGCGCGCGCGAGAACGAACGAGCCTTTTCCAGTTATTACCTCCGCGCGCGAGCTTCGAAAAAAGAATGCAGCAGCCGGCGAATCTCGGTATTACAATCTCGGTGACTTGCGTCACGCTTCTCGCGAGCGTTTCTTTCGAGGGCGACCGGCCGAGAATCGAGTCGAGCGTTGCGTGCCTTTTCGGTACGATTCGACGTGATTCCTTCGTCATTTCTCTGTGTATAAATCCTCGATAACCCGTTTGCTTTTATTGTCCATGGGTATACAGGACGTTGCGGGCGCTTCGTGTACATCATTCCGCGAAGCTGCACGCTCCGGACTATCAAATCCACGCGCGCAAAAAGGCGAGCGGAACGAATCCCCCGCTGAAGCGGCAGCAGCGGCGAGAAAACACACACAATTCGAGCACTTTTCCGTGAAATTCCCCGCGTGGATCTTCGTAAATACGACGGCCTGCAGCCGCGCTGTATACATACACACGGATAACCGCTATCTTTCTCTCGTGTACAGTGACCTCGTTCCTCGCGCCGCTGCTGCGTGCGCAGAGGCGGAAGTCACGGAGAGCCTCGATCGGACGGTGTATACGTATACTCCGCTCGCTGTCAAGGGAGAGGACGCATAGAACAGCCGAAAGCTCGCTCGGCCGTTTGTGTGCGCGAGTACAAACATATGCTGTACGTAGGCTGCTGCAGCGGTATATAGGCCTTTGGAGCGCTCGAATCAGCCTGGCGTTCGTTTATCGCTGGGCAAATTGAATGCGAGCGCGGGTGATGCGAGGTTGGACGCGTGGGTGGGTGGGAGAGAGAGAGAGAGAGAGGGGGTAAACGGAGGATGGGAGGAGAGCGCGCTGCCGAGGCGAGATTCGAGATGTTGGTTTTACAGGTTATTCTCGAGAATATTGGTAGGAAGGAAAAAAATTCGAATTACCGACTTGAATTTTAACGACTAATAAACGAATAATCGACTTGATTTTAATAAATGACGTACTTTCGCTATTGAAGTAACGTACCATTCCAATAGCGGTCCTAGCAATCTCATTTTCATCATCTGATGTTTCAAGACGTCGTGGAAACACGCGCGAAGAACTTTGTAGAAAGGTACATTATTAAAATGCTAACCTAAGGTATAAGCTTAATTTACCCAAAAACAAGTACATTTCTACACTGAAAAAAACATTTGTTAAATCTATGTAAACGTTTCCTTGAATCGTACTAAGAAAAGATTTATTTGATAATAGTAAATATTTAATTATGTTTAGGCTGGTAATCATCAATTCAATAAATATTTACTAAATTTAAGAAATATTTACTTTATTTAAGTAAATCTTTTCTTAGTACGATTCAAGGAAACGTTTACTTAAATGTAACAAAATTTTTTTTTTCAGTTTACAATTACACAGTCATTTTTATTATTCACACTTGCCGCATCCTTACACAAACCACCTAAATCTCCCTAAACACACCTCGCCAACCCCCGCAGGACGCAAAATCCTGGACTCGCCACTCCGCATAACTCATACGCCTCCTAATACCTCCCGTCCTCCGCCCGTCCAATTCCTCCAGCGCGCGATTCCGCAACCTCCCCAACCTCCCGCATACCTCCTCCTTCTCTCTCGCGGCGCGCGAATTCCGCACACTCGTATACTGCACCGCCCGGCGATTACGCAAAAGGCTCTCCGCGCGGGCGACGCGGCATTCCCCGCTGCGAAAATCGCGTAACACGCGGAAGGCACTCGGCGCCAGTCCGGTCCCCGCCGTGCGCGTGCATCGCGGGGAAAATCGTCGTTAAAAACTCGCTGCGCTGTATCAACGGAGAGATGCCGGCGAGCAGCAGCTGGCAAGGGGACTCGGTGTATATATATAGAAGCGCCGAGTGGAGAGACTATGCAGCGAGTGTATACTGGCGGCAATCAGCCTGACGTCAGACTTGGCTTCGGCACAGTGACACCGATTGCCGGCTCGCGGTAGCTGCTGCTCGCTTCTGCGCTGCACCCGGCCGGTGATTCTGTGTACGCAGTGCGGAGCTTATGCCTCTCGGCTGTTTTTCTTGCCTATCCTTTGATTTTTTTTCTTTCTAGCTCGCTTCTTGCACCAGCGTCTGTGTTTTATGCATTGTGTAACCGCGCGACTGCCATTGAAACGTCGACTTTGATCTTTTCTTTTTTTGGTCAGTCTCGCGGTCGAGGCGTTGCAAGTCGAAGGTTGCACTCTCTGTGTTTTACGCCTGGTCTGCAAGTTTCTACGCGCGTGACTCCCCCTCGGTTCGGGAGGGAAAGATGTATAGCCGGCCGGCGCAGCGTCGGAAATGCTCCATTTGGTTTCTCCCCGGTGCTGCTGCCGGCGTTGCACGTGTCGTCAATGTGTCTCGTTCGGTGCTTCTGGAAAGTCCCCCGATGGTCGCTTTTTCTTTGAAAATGAAAGAAGATACTTTGGACGAAGGATGAATCCGTGCGCAAACAAGTTTCAATTTAGAGATCATTAAGCGGTTCTGCCCATGGACTCGAAAACTATTATTAAAACGCGTTTGCGCGCGTTAGGAGTAAAAATGAAAAAAATAAAAAATACATATTATTGTAGCTCGCGCTCAATGCTGCACGCGCGAGAATGGCGGTCAATGGGTTAGTCGGACATTTTTAAATGCCGTGAACCTCTCTCTCTCTCTCTCTCTCTCTCTCTCTCTCTCTCTCTCTCTCTCTCTCTCTATAAACACGCATCAAAAACGAAACAATCTCTCCCGCGAGCGCCAGCTGACCGTACACACCAACAACCCGGCATCGTGCACCGTTAATAGTCTCCCCTCTCTCTTTTTCATTCGATCGCCGCGATAAAAATCGACCTTACCGCTCTCTCGGCTCCGCGCTGTGTTTTTATCCCGGCGTGCCGTTATACAAGGCTGTGTTGCTGCAGCCACCGCTCGCGAACCGAATAGAGGGAAAAAAAGGATCGAGCGAGACGCGATTCGTCAGAATGTATATATTTACGGGAGTTGATCGCCGCGGCCTGGCGTTCCGCACAGAAAGAGGAGAGAGAGAGAGAGAGAGAGAGCGTAATCCGACCTAGCCGATCGACCGTGGACGGATATAGACAGGCTAGCCTCGATGCCGGCCGGCGGCGGCGTATTTTCTTTTCCTCTTCGTAAGGGAGGGGAGATGCGTGACATATCCTTGCAGTTGCACCCCCGGACTGCGGCATGCGTTTCCTGCGCGGTGGCGGCTCTTGAACGACTCCGCGTGTCCTGCACGTTTTTTCTTTCCTTCTTTCTTGGAGAGCTTTTCCGAGCGCGGCGTGTGAACGGGAATGTGTATCGACACGGGGAAGAAGGTTTTTCTTTCCGAGTGTGCTCTCGTTTTGAGAGGTTTTATGCTTACAAAGTCGGGCGAGGTTAGTGGCGGAAATGCGCGTACGCGCGGACTCTTGCGAGTTTATGGATGGAGAACAATTAGCATGTTAATTGGTGTGTGCTTTTACGAGGCTGCACGTGGAACTTTACGATTCGAGCGTTTTTCATTTTTACGGTTCGCGGCGTTATCTTGACTCGTGCAATCTGCTCGAATTGATAAAAGACACGAGGCAACGTACAGATAGTGACTTTTGTTAAATTACGTTTCAATGTCGACTTTTAACGCTTATATATATGTACTTTCACTTTACATCCTTGCACTGTATACCCACAGAAACTCTCATACGACGATTGCTACGAATACGTCTCTTTCCGCAACGCATGTATATTGGTATACATATTCCATCCTCCGAAGTTTGGAAAATTCTGCCTCGGCCTAGCGACAGCGCGAGGCGATTCACCTGCATTTAAACCGCGTGCTCATGCATTATCGATACGTGATGCCGGCAGCAGCGTCGACGCGCGCGTGCGATACCGGCAGATAATGGAAAGGTCTCTGCCCCTTGTCGCTACTCGGAGCGCCGATTATTAATACCAACCGCACAATATATATACATACGCGCGCGCACCACAGGCCTATATACATACATGGCCTCTCGGACGATTGCACTCGCGCTCGGTGTCATTCACTCTTTCTTTCTTTTCCCTTCTCTCGTTTATCGGGCGTTCGTTGATCGCGGGCGTTCGGCGAAATTCAAATATTTGCGAGAGGGGCTGCTTTAAACTGCCTTTGACTTTGATTCGAGTGTCACGCGCTTGTGTACGCGACGGCTTGTAAGTCTAAACAAATCGAGTGGATATTGCCCCGCTCTTAATTTCGCTCTCGGCTCGATTCGCCGATTATCGCCAACTGCGTGCAGAGGCAAAGTTCTTTTTCGCGAAATAAATAAAGCACGTATTACGCGCCAGCGGTGAACGAGCACTTTTACATATAATCGCTTTTAAACCGGGAAGTTGCCGGCTCGACTGCAAGTGTGTGTGTGTGTGTGGGTAGAGAAAGCCGGCCGGCGAGCCGCGGTGCATGCACGCGATCTATTAAAGTCGTACCGGCGCGTATGTGTGTGTGTGTGTGTGCGCGTACGGTCGAGCCAGCGGAGAAATATTTAATAAGAACTATAGGCTCGACGAAAACGTTCTCTCGCGCGAGGTTCGCAGTAGCGCGCAGGTTATATACGGAAATACGTGAAATCATCCTTCCTTTGTTCGCCTGTGCGTGCACAGTGCGCGCGTATATAATGGAAATAGCGCAAGAAAGTTGAAAAATCGTATTACAAGTTGCTTGCTCGGTTAAATCAAATATTTATTTTAGCATTTATTTTTACATTGTCTGCTTAAGTGTTTTTCTATATTGTATACACAATGCTTGTGTTTTTCTTTATTGCGTTCATTCGCAATAATTTATGTACGATAAATAAGAAAAGAAAATTCCACGATAAAGTAAAGTAACATGCAGTATAGCAGAATTATTTCTATTTCTGTACACATTAATAACTTACTTGCTTATTCACAATTACCTATTATAGTAATTTTTACAGAAACCCGAGTAACTCACTAGATTACAAACAGTTAAATCCATTATATTAGAAACCACCGCGTTTCCAAACAATCCACTCGAAATCAACGCAAAAGAAAAACCCAACGCAAAACCTCTCTAAAACCCCGTGTACAAGCGCGCAGCAGGAGAACTGCATCTAAAAAAGAGAGGAATGCACGTGTGCGCGCTGCGTCAAGCAGTCTCGGAGACTCTCAGCTGGCCACGACACGGCACGTCCACCGACTCTTGCCTTTGTGCGTTTGTCCCGCGAGGCTGCCGCTGCCTACGCACCGCGTGCACCACCAGATTCCTGGATTCCTAATACAGCCGCGGCGTATTACTCACGTTCAGGTGCACGCGGGGCCTCAACTGCGTCGTACCCGCGCGTGGCCGCGATTACGGAAACGCGAAAGTCCGCGGCCGCTGCAACAAAGAAAGATCCTTGAAACGCGCATAAAGCGAGAGACGGAGAGATGGCGCGGAATGGATAGATTCGCGTCGCTAGCTCGGCTGCCCCCGTTATAGAAGAGAGGAGGTGCACGCGTGCACACTGCGGTATATGCGGCGTAATTGCGTTCTGCGTGCGATTATGTGTATATAGAGCTTCTTCTTGGACTCTAATTCTCCCGGATACACAGCGCGCGGAGAAGGAGAGAGAGAGGCTAATCGCCGGGGTATTCCGTGATGGTTTGGTCTTCTTGCGCGATTTCTCCAGGTGTGTGTGTGTGTGTGCGTGTAACCTTTTATTTCGCGCTCGAGAGCTCGGGTTTGCTTCTTGTTTCTTTTGAGAAACGATTATGCGCTGTTGCTGCTGGAGATCTTAGAGTACAGCGGAAGAGTGCAGTTACATGCGAGCGCTGGGCTTAGCTCTACTGAGGTGTCGATCTGGGTTAACTATGTGTTTGCGAGGTATAGAAATTGTTGTTGTTTATTTTTTTTTCCTAGGTGCCCGGAAGGAAAAATGATTAGCTCGCGGATCAAAACAATCGAGGAAATTGTTTTCATTCGCGTAGCGAGCGTATTCAATTTGCCGAGCACTTGTTTTGAACACTTGACAATGATAAGATAGAGAAAAGAATGCGAAGAATCGTGCTTAGACGTAGCTGTGTAAGAAAGAAATTACTCCGAAAGCAATCATTGTATTTTTCTAATGCCTTCGGCGGATTTTCAAGAAGTGATCTCAATTAAATGCAATTTCGATTCGCAATCGTAAATCGAGAACGTTAATGTAATTACTCACCACTTACTGCACCTTTCTCGCTTTATATAATGTACAATTCGTCAGCTGAGAAATCGGTAACAACTAAAAAACGAAGTGTCCCGATAATCATAACTGCGTCGCCCGGATTTTCGATGTTTTCTTTCGCGAGCACGCTCTTTGCACAATAATATCGTGTTTTTGTTTACGCATCAAACTCCCGGGAAACACGCATTAACACATTTTTATCAGCGAGAGAGGCTGCCCGCGATAAAGCGACTGTTGCTGGCTCACCAACACATAAAGACAGAAGAGAAAAGAAAGAATATGTGTAATTTCGCACTTTTCTTATAAGCTCATTCGCTTGTCGCTTACATACAATTAAGCGACGATTAAGACGCTGTCGTTCGGCTGACTTATCGACGGATTATCCGCGGACAGCTGAAATAATGCTGATGCGCAGCACGCGAGATATGCTTAATATGATGTCGTGGAGGAGGGGGGGGGGGGAGGGAGGAGGGAGAATATCACCACTTTTCTTATCTCTCATTGTTGTCGCCGAGTGCGCGAGTATATCGGGTCGTTCAAACATTGGCAATCTCTCGTCGCGGGAGGCCTACTTATTATAACTACGCCGGTCGCAATGAGAACGCAGAAAATGCAGAGTTTCGTCAGGAATGTGTATACGCGTGCCGTCGTCGCGAGAAATTGCAATGACCTATAATATAAGGAAATCTCGATTTACTTCTAACGTTATTTAAAATTACTTTTCCTCGTAACCCACTCGCTTTCCTCTGTGTAAACAAAAGCGACATTTTGACAAAAGAATCCTCTTCCCAGTACACACGCGGCCCGTCATTAAAACGTCTCCTAACCAATTTAAACTCCAGCTAAATATGCAAACGACTTCCCGGAATCCTCGAAAATTCTCGCGCGTGAGAAAAGTGCCACTGCCCCGGGAGAGACAAAAGAAATGTCCGGAACCGCGACACTCGCGCGCGAATATATCTGTATAGAGAGAGAGAGAGATAGAGCCTGCGCGCTCAGCTGATTCATCGGCATCGGCCTGCGTCGAGGCAACGACTCGCGCGGTGCAGTGCGGTGCATATGACGACAGTGCAGCGGCAATGACAAAGGCCATCCTTGAACCATCGCCGGCACTGACGCGCGCGTTCGCCGGTTTCGCAAACTTTTCCGATCTTCCTGGTTTCGTGTATGTACAATCAAGTAATGATTTCGCGGCTAGGGGTAATTGCTTTCCAAGTAACTTGGACGAAGTTTCTATATTTTTAATGATGGGTTGGTTCGCTTTACTTCGTATTACTTCTCTTTACTGCATAATTGCGATCGATGAGCTTGACTTTTACATATACTTTCGCAATAAGTTATATACAGCGGTGCTCGAGATTATTTCGACATTAGCCATTTCGAAATTGCATTATACGTACTTCGATGCAACGAACATGACGCACCAGAATCGACCTCTCGCCCCCTGCAGAAAATTCATAATATATTGCACAACTCGGCGGCCTGGCGTTCCCGGAATTTCCAATAATCGCCAAATGGTCCGCAAACGCGAATAAGGAGAAGAACGCTCGAAGCCAAGCCCCCGTGTATACGTTATAAAACCGCGTGCAGCTGCTGCACGGCGAAATCTCGGCGCATCCTCCGCACCTCGAGACTTTTCCTATCGGCCAGGCCACGCGTTCGCGCCTCGCGCGGCTCCTCCTTCGTGTGTATGCACGTACGCTGTATATATTCCAGAACGTGAGAGCACCGCTAACTTTCGTTCCACTTTTCCGCGAGCGCCGGCGGTTTTTCCCCCCGTCGTGGCCCATCCTCGACGCGCGGGATAGCAGCTCATCGTCGCTCCGACCTACGGTCATTATCGTCATCATCATCATCATCATTATCGCGATCGGGAAATTCTGAGTAAATTCTCCCGAAGTGGTGTGTGTGTATGTAATACGCGGAGGGATCGTATAGGAACAATATATCGGCACTGGGAGATGTGTAATTGCACTTTCAGTTAGATGCGCCGGCTGCAGTAAGCAGAAGCGGCGCGCTCTGCAATTATAATCTCGTAAAAGATAGAGTGGAGAGAGAGAGAGATTTAGCAACGACGCGCTTGGAAACAAAAAGAAGAGGAGTTAATCAATTAGGCTGCGCGATGTTCGGCTCTCTCGTTATTTCTTGCGCGCAGTTGTGTGTACTCAAGAGTGCGATTCTTATCGTATGCGCGCTTCCTTATGTTCTTTCGTTTCGCTCTTAATTGACTTTTAATAAGGATCTCGGTTATGTAAATAGCAGCGAGCGCGTGTGCACGTACGCGTATAAGTTTGCGCGGTCACGGCTGTTATGATGTCGGTCGAGCATTATCGCTCGCAACTGTTAACGGAACATTGCATAATTTAAGCATGCTCCCACACAACGACGACCACCCCCAATATTAAAGTATTCCTCGTTGTTTTCAAAATCACGCGGGAAAAGACGCAACATGCCCCCAGGCGCAAGAAGAAACTGACGCGCGCAGGATGGGACTCGCACGCGGAAGCGCTCGCATTCGCGACAAACAAGCGGCAAATTGCGCAAGATAATTCCATCGAGGAAGACAGCGGCAGCACGCCGGCGTCTATCGCGGAAAACACTTCCCCCATTAGGCTCGCGCTACGCTGCGCACACCTCTGCGCACAGCTGGCAGGGAGGAAGACACCGCGGATTACATTCGCGGCCAACGCCGCGCCGCGTGCGTTTACAGTTATCGCGTTGTTTGCTGGAATGCGGTCGTCTTTTCCTGTGCGCTTCTCCCCCTCCTCGCCGTGCCTACACGTATAGTCCTTATCGCGCGCGCTCCTTCTTTCCTTCGTATCTCTTCGTCCGCGCCGGGGACGTTTACTTTTGCCGATGCCACGAAACTCACGTCCCGGCGTGTACTGCAATACGGCGCGGGTTGCACGCGCGTACGTTGCGCGTCCGGACGGCGGACCGGCCGGCGACCGGCCGGCGTCGTTGTTTCGACAATCGGTCGGACTCGCGAGGTCCCCTCGTGCCTTATCGCCGATGCACGTCCGCGCTGACGCGTCGCTATCGCGGCTCGTCGACATCGGCGTGTGTCGTATTCGAGGTGTGTGCGTACACTGTACGGTAATTGTTTGATTTTCTGTTGGGAATTAACGGGACGCGCCGGGCTGGCGGATGTAGCGATGCATTTTCAGATTGTAGATTCAGGATGGGCAATAGGCTCTTGAAATTAAATATGGTTTACATTATTACAGATCATCAAAATAGCATAATTATATTGCATTAGTCGTACAATATATACGACGCAACGAAAGCTCTATAAACACACATTTATATGATCTACCAAACTTATGCAAATAGTTGTATGTGTAATAAATAAGAAGCGGTATAGAGAGGGTCGTGAATCATTAGTGTGTTGCATACAACGTTGCAATACGATGTGCAAACTTGACCCTTATCAATGTAGCTTTATCTATTCTCAAAAATTGAATTTTCTTTTAAAAAGAATATCCTCGTGAATCATCCGACATTTCTGTAAATACGTTGAAAGTACACCACACCGTGCTAGAGCTCCAGCAATATTGTCCCCATTGCGGCTAGAAGTTTAAATTGAAGATCGCGCGTGCACTTTCACCCACCGCTCGGCCCACAGTCAAGATATACGTGTTGCAATGCAGCCACGCGAGCCTCTACCTAACTATATACCGTTTTTTCCCCCCTCGTAGCGAAGCTCCTACAGCATCGATCGAAATCGGCGCAGCAGCTCGCGCCTTCATTTTATATACATATACACTACACCTTAATTACCACACGTACCTATCTACAGACACGCGCGCGGGGTGATGGCTTTCCTTTTGAATTACGCGCGCGCTCGCGCGGTGCAGCGCGAGAGTCTTTCGAAAGAGCCATTTTAATTGAGCCTAGGAAGAGCCCCCGTCGCTGTACGTATCGCGTGGACGTGAATTAATTCAGCCGATTTATACGGCCGCTGCTGGACACTTTAATCGGCCGACCGAGGGGATATACTCGTTGAACGGTATTGATGGATCAATTAAATCGCGCGAGCGCGCGCGAGAGGGGGTAATGAGAAAAAATGATGCTCGTAGTTTCGTCATTGAATTCGTGTGAAATATCGCCTGGCTTTATCTAGATGCAAGAGCGAGCGTACGGATGCGGGCTTGCCGAACTGTTTTCCGTAGTTGAAACTACACGATAACATCCATCTCAACGTACATCTTTCATTTTACAATGAATTATCCAAAAACTCGAATCTTCAACGAGTAATAACTCCCTGTAATCGAGGAATTAGCAGATCTACGTCGCACCCAAAGCCTCTCTGACTCACGCTCAAAAGCATTCCAAGCCTCCTCTCACCCCGCGGTGCACGCATATCCTGCCGCGCAGACGTGTATTTTCGGAGCATCGCTCAGTCATTTAAAAGGACCCCCTCTTTCCCTCTCCCGAAAGAACTCGCTCGACTCAGCCCTGCCGTAAAAAAGAGAAAAACGAGAAAGAGACCGACCAGCCGAGACGACGACGACGATCTCTCTCTCTCTCCCCCTATACGCGCGTATACGGTACGTATGCTATTCTCATTCTCCTCGGTGTAGTCTTGCGCTCGGAGGGCTGCCGCCGCCTCGGGGGCATTGGACGCAGGTGCCCGTAACCTTTGTCGACGGCCGTACACCCGAGCGCAGGACACGAGGAGAGTCGGGCACGGCACCCCCGGAGCTCGCATTGGCTCGGGTTTCGACGCCCGAAGACGAGGGACGAGGAGGTGGAAAGAAAAAAAGGGAGATAGAGACGCACACGGTCGATCTCCGCTTACTCGACATTTCTCTCCCGCTGGACTATAATCCGGAGGCGCGAAGGGCGTCGCACACGTGTCTAGACGGCGCGCAATCGTCGAAAGGCGATACGCGCCGGCCAGGAAGTAGTGCGAGCGAGAGATAAGGGTGGGGGGGGGGGGGCCTGCATGATTTTTTTTATCGATCGAGGCCGCTGCGGCTGCCGATGACGACGGCGCCGATGCAGCGTAGGGGAGTGGAGCTCCGCGGTGGGCGTTTTTCGGCTGCGTCCGCGAGCGAGGACGTGGCGCCTTATTTCGGAATACGCATTCTAAACGAGGAAAGTTTCGGTCCGCTTCCAGCGCGACTATTGACAGATACATGACGTATGTATATTATATTCGGAAGCTCGTATTAGTAGAAAGCGAGAATTAACATTGCATTCCCGGAATAAATAAAACGCGCGCCTTGACCTCGTTCCTTTCTCTTAAACAAAAACATGTTGTGCCGGACGCAAATATACCGCACGCTCGATCACGCGCAATAAAAACAGACACATCCATCCCAAACCACAATGCACACGAAAGCGAGCACCTTATTTTTTCTTATCTGTCTCGAGCTAGTCGCCCCCGAGGATCCCGACCACCTCCTATTATTCTTTCCCAAGCTATACCGCGCCGCGCTATTCGAAAAGCATAATCTACCGATGGATCGGGGCTCGAGCAGCGCATCCGGCGTTGGCCCACTCCTCGACTCCCGACTCTAAGGTCAACGACTGCAACAGCCGCCTATTCGCGTACTGTACACGGCGTACACGGCGTACACGCGCAGACGACTTCGAACTCCATCTTATAAAAAGACTCGCGTTGTAGCGGCCAGAGAGAGAGAGGAGGTGAGCGCGAGAGGAAATTTGAAAGTCGGAGAAAGTGCAGCAGCGGCTCGCGTGGAAAACGCTCCGCGGAGCTCCTATAGTTTCTATTTCTACTGCGCAGCAGCGGCGAAGGAAGGAGGAGGAGGAGGAGGAGGAGGAGGGACCGTTACACTATCGCCCGCGAGGCTAGCGCGCAGTTACATAGGCCCCTTCCTTCACCGCGAGCGAGCGCAAGTGCGCGACGTGCACCGTACGCCAGGCACAGCACCGGTTCCGCTAATCCGCGCGTGTATGTGTGTCTGTGTACATGCGACCTTTCCTTCGACGCGGCCTCAGCTGTTTTGTAGAGAGGGAGACACAGCTGGTTGTACGCTTCGCTTGTAAATTAATTTCTTACCGAGTACTGTTTTCAGTTTATGATGTGCCTGTATAGGCAGACAGCGCGCGTTGCGATTTTATGTAATGGCTAATGAACTGTTCGTTTAACGCGAGGGCTTTTTTTCCGGGGGAGGTGAGGTTTAATTGATTATCAAGCGCGTTCGCGCTGCGTTCGTTCGAGAATCGTGTACAATCGTGACTCGGCGATAGTCGATGAAAACGTAAACATTGCAGACGTCGGTAAAAGTGCGTCGTTGCGTGTATGCACCGGTGCACCGTCGGGATTATTCCATTCTATACGCTCGCCGTAAATCTCAATTCATTATAACCGCGCGCGCGCGTTGAAAGAGAAGGAAGATAAAGAAAGAAACGGTCTTGTCGCACGTCCGCGCGCTCATATTTTACTTTCTCCCTCACCTCCGAGCGCTTTAATAATATTTTGCAACGTTATCGAGTGCCGCTGTCAATGGCGATAAATCCTATTCTCTATCCTGCGCGAAGGTGCCGGTACAGAATAAACCGCTGCATTATTATTTCTCAACGCTTCGCACTTTCGCGCCGGCCGCAACGGCCCGGATCTTAACGGAGAGCCGCGGATTTTTAGCTCGGCGGCCCATTAACCCGAATCGCGCCCGCGATGATAATGACACGTAGTATAATACCCGCCTCGCCGCTGCTTTTTACCGCACCGCTATGCGCACTCGTGAAAAAATCGAGCAGCTCCGCGCAGGGAAAAAGCGAAGAAAATTATTAACGACGAGGTAGAGAATAGGCGGCGCAGCACACGTCCGTGTCGCAACTTCAGAGCGAGCAAGACAGAGAGAGGGAGAGGGATAGATAGCGAGGCAGAACCTTCTAAGCGCGCGTTCTTGAATCTCTCGTTGTATACTTATATACTTTCGTTTTTCCCGCCCATTGCTGCTGCTGCTGCTGCTGCCGGGGAGCGCGAGCAATAGCGCTCCGGCTTGACTTACGACACGATTGCGCTGATTATCGAATTACGTCGTAGCGTTAGCGGTAAAGCTGAAGCCTAAGTGCTCTCAGCTGTACAGCGGCAGCCGGCTTATATAGTGTATATATACGCCTTTTCTGTATAGCCTGGCGTGCCGGCATATAGCGCGGTATATACGCCACTTTCGTGAAAGTCCGCGCGCGCGCGAGTTTGACTACACTCGCGGAACTTTTAGGATGAGGTCTAGTGTAATGGGACTCATTTATATCGCCGATCCGTATATAGCTGAGAGGCTGCCGCTGCAAGCTGCAAGAAAGTTACGTAATTTTGTAGAAAGCCGATCTGTAATCGCTGTAACTCTGCACGTGAATAATGATTTCATTCATATTTTATTATTTAATCGCGAGTCGTTGCTTAATTGAGTGCTTGTCACTTGTTGAATAATCAAGGGATTGATCGTTAATCAATTATAGTTATGCTTTTAATAAATTTTGAATGAAATGTCACTGACGTTAATGTATATATAGAATCAAGTCTCTAAATCTGAATAAGTGAATATTCACTCAGAATAAGTTCAGATTCGCTCATTTATTCAATAAGTGCATGCGCGAAACTGAAAGTACAATAAGTACATATTCACTTATTCAGATTTCCTACAGAACCTCTCGGAGTCAATATTTCACCTATTTTAGGTAATACTGTAAAAAAAAGTACATTTTACCTTGTATTTTTCCAATACGATTCACTACACGACTACTATCAACATTTGTACAAGAGTGTTAAATATTCTTGAATCTGAAAATGTATTTCAATAAAAACAGCCAATATACATAGTATAAAACACGAAGGGGGGCATAAAGTGTAAAAAGGTCGGCCGAGCGCAAGGTGTCTGGCCTCTCTCGGCGCGCGAGCGAGACGACTGACGAAACAGGATCCGAGATTTCGATGGTTCCATTGCCTCCGCGCACGCACGTCTAGTCTGCTCGCTCCCCCTCCCCACGCTATATAGGTATATAGCACCGGCTACGGGATCCGAGACTCCGATTCTCCGCGGCGTACAGCAGCGGCTCCGCGGACTTCCCAGAAAAGATTCGCAGTCGATGACGCCAAACGAGAGAGACGCGAGATGAGCATTCGCGCGCGCGCGCGCGCGCGTCTTCTCCATTTGGGGATTCCCCCGGTCTAAACGATTCGCCGCGATTCCCTTCAAACGCGCGCGCGCTCGATCATCCAATAAAAGATGATATTGTGTATAGTTTCGGATAGTTGTAGATTTTGTGTCTTTAATACGCCGGTAGGAACGTTTTTTATGAAACAGCAAAATATTTGGTCGGATTCGCTTGGATTGGTAATGCCAATATTTGAGCTACATCAACGAGAATGTTAGTAACTGTAAAGGAAAAAATATTTGCTTTAGGCGCCGAATGACGCCGAATGGCGGTAAGTTATTACAATGTATGCACAATGTTACAGGATAAGTTTTACATTTGAATGCAAATCGTAGAGACTGTTTGTTTTAAGTACCAAAGTAAAACAAATAAAATTGCCTAACAAGACGCGGCATAAGCACTGTGTTATTACATCTGTCCAGGGCTAATCTGGCGATAAGGCGAAAATTGCAGCAGGCAGCCCGGCTGCCACCGAAAAGAAAAAGAGAAAATAAAATGCATTCCCGTTACCACTACGCTACACGCCGCATAGCGGTATAATTTTACACACGCGAGTCTCGTTATAATACTCCCACCGGCTCCCAACCAGAAATAACGCTCAAAACACGAATGGAAGAAAACAACATAACGCCCCGCAACAACTCCTGTAGCAAAACTCAAAACACACTAAGCCAATTCACACATCTCCGATTGCTAATAATGAATGAAACGCGCGTTAGTTTTGAAAACGCCCGAGCGTAAACAACGCTGAAAATGGAAAGCCGCGCCGGGGACACACGTAAAAATACCCATCACATGATCGTATATACGCCGCTCGGCGCGCCGATAGAAAAGAGTGGGAGAGCCAAGCCGGCAGACGAGACACGTGTAAAGCGAGTGCGGTGACGTAGATAGCATGGAGAGCGAGTGAGAGAGAGAGAGAGAGACGTAAACAGCTGCCGCTGCCGGTCGCGCGTCGCTTATTCGATTTCGCTCTCGCTCCGCTCCGCGCGGTTATCAGCAGTACAACTCGGCTCGTCGCGCTACTCGCGCGAACGTCGCAGTAGCCAGCGTTTAATATAACCGTTCGCACTGCGTATGTTTCTACGACGCAGTTGTTGCGCACTTGACTAGCTGTTTTCTAGGCACTTGTGTGCTTATACACTTGTTTTTGTTTTTCTTCAAGAGTGCTTGAAGGGGGAAGTGTTGGTTTTTTTTTCTATTTGTAGGGATTTATAGATATACGGTGCGTTGGGAGTTTTCTTTTTGTTATTTGGAGGTGGTGATGGATTTTGTGGATGGAGGGACTTTATTAACGAGTTTGGTGTTTCTTTTTGTTTCAGGGCACGACCAGCCTGACAAAGCGCATCGACGAGGTCAGGTTACTGCCGTCGCGCAAGAGCGCGAGGCTCGCGGATTCGGACACGGATTTCGCCAGACTGGCCGATATGGGGAGCGATCGCAAGCGCGCATCATCTCACTCCATCGACGTGCCACAAGTCATCGGGTAAGTCATTGTATTTTTTAATTTTCTCCTTTTTTAGGAATTTTATTTTATCAGGAGTCAGCGATTCGGGCTCCAGAAATGAAAAGGGCGCATAGCGCAAAAATCTGCGTAGTAAAATAGATGAGTGACTATAAATTTGGTTTTGTTACAACAAAGTTGCGAAATTACATATTGTACGTGTATAATATCGATAATTATTGAAATTTCATTTCGAGTGATGTTTAAAATTAGCAAGTCTGATAATACTTATCTGCCGAAATCGCGAGCGCCGTTTTCATTTCCGGAGCCAACGTTGTCGTGTATAGAGAGAACAAATGATTGAACATTGCGCAAGACTATACATGTTTACGTCATTCACTAATATTTTAGTAAAAGATGTGAAACGCAATTACACTTTAATTTTGCATCTCCAATTATTAAACTTCCAATATTTCTCTTCAATTTCTTCGAAATTTTCAATTATTAATAGATAACATCGTAATAGAATCGTTAGGATTCACTACGGTTTTCCCGATAATCGGCAAATAACAATTTTAATCAAACTTTATCTATCGATTACCACGCTCTAGAAAATTGTATAAAACGGCGAATCCCGGCTTAACACCGGCTAATCTAATTCCAGCGTCGCGCTCCAGCGTGGCGCGAAAAACTCCCTTCGAATTTCCCTCCTCCGCTCGCCTCCTTACAAATCCCCGCGCAATTAACTCGGCCCCGCAGCAAAATCGGAACCTCCCGCGCGCTCACCTTCCAAAGGCCGGATTATTACAGTCCCGTAGATCTCCGAGGCCCCGCCCAGCCCGATCCGAAACTCCATCGGTCCACACGAGAAAAGCCAAAAACGATAGAGAAGAAAGAATATCTATATCACCCTCGGCTGGATAACCGGCCCCGCTCTCACGTGGACGTATATGAAGCCGGCCGGCGTGTTTCCACCGCGTGCCTCGTCGTCGCCGCGCACTATCCTCTATGTGCCTATACCATGTGTGATAGCTGGGTACACAGCAGCCTCGACAGAGAGAGAGTCACACGAGCGAGGAGATTCTTCGCGCCGCCGAGCGTGCGACGTGCGCCTCAAAGGCGGAAAAGACACACACACGTGTGTGTGTGGCAATTTTAGCGGGGGATCGGATTAAAAATAGAGCAGCGTGTGAAAAGCCCGCCTGCGAGATATAATACGGCGCAGGTGAGCGAGGCGACGATCGACGGAGTTGGCGGCTTTTCAGAGGAAGGTGTATTATGAATTATGTAATGGTGGCGAGGAATCAATTGGGATTGAGGAAGTTTGTTTTTTGCGGAGCGCTTGTGGGGTTTGACGACTGATGACTTCATTGGAGGAGGACTTACGGGACGATTCAATATACGGTTCGATCGTGTCGAAGTGTTATATGGATTGGGAAGTATTTTTGGAAGATTGAAACAAACACTTTTATTTGAGAGAATGATTTTTTGAGTTTATAACGAGATTTAAAAAGGTACGCTTACTAATTTCATTAATAGATTTTATCGTTTCTCTTCTCGTGAATCTTTAAAATAAACGTCGATTTGTTTTATAAGCGTCGGCACATCGTAATAAAATGTTATAATGGATAATTTTAGTTTCGGAAATTGAACATTCAAACACTTAATTCCCCGCAAATCACAAGATCCGAGCGCAAAGAAAAAGATCGAGATCACGATTTTGGGTCAACGATTGCTCGCCTCGCCCGCGCGCCAACGTAATTACCGTCAACTCTCGAGCTCTGTAATTCACGAAGGTACATACCTCTCTCTCTCTCTCTCTCTCCCCATCACCTCGCGCACGTGTGTACACAGAGATTACGCGTGCGCCGCCAGCATCGAGCAACTACGACGACGACGATTAACGCTCTTACACGTACGGCGCGTAAAGCCGTGTGTGCGCGTGCGACGCAGAAGGTCGCTGCCTACGCTCCATGGGAACTCTCTCCGTTCCACTCCGCTCCGCGTTCAACGGAAAATAACGAAAAAGAAAAAAAAAGAGGAGAATAAACGGAGGCTGATGCACACAAGGGGAGAGAGAAAAAAAGGAAGAAAACGCGCGACGCGAGAGGGGCCGATCGACTTTGTCCTTCCTACGCGAGCGCGCGCTAGAAATCGCTAGACCGTGAACCCGTGTGCGAGCGCGCCCTCGCCGCCGCTGACGCTGCACACCTGTCTCACCGTACCTCGGTCCGGACTCGTGGTGGGTGTACGAGTGAGTTCCATGTGAAAATGCAAGAGCGGTCGCTTCTAAGTCCCTCGCGTGAGCCGGAGGGATATTATACGTGCGTAGAGTTGACCGCAGGTGAGGCTTGCAGCGGGGGAATCCTTCGAGCTCGGACAAAGCACGGGCGGTGGTGTGCGGCTCGGGTGTATTGCGCGAGGGAGATTCGCCGAAGGCTGCATTCGGAGAAATGGGCTCTTCAAGTGAGAGGAAATAGGCTTGGGTGATGTGTACGTTAAACGAAAGATTTACCTGGGGTATAAATATTGTTCCTCGATGGCAAGACAATAATCTTGGATGGCAATAAGAAGCACGTTTAAGGTGATGCTAAACCCTCTTGTTATCGGTAAATACGGGGAACCACCTTTTTTCATTCGATTCTTAATTTTGACAAAATATCTCTGTGGAAAGTTGTTTTTTAGTAGAACAATAACGTTTCATCGAGATATTTAGTCGAAATTGAAAATAAAATAAGAAAAGTGATTCCTCGTATTTGTCGATGTGTAGTGGCTTTAACATCAACCTTAAGAGATTAATACCGATTTCATGATAACTTGGAAAGTATTTAACCGATTTTGAAAATTATTGTTTCCTGGCCTCAGCTGCACGATATAGTTCTGAAGTTGATTAAAAATGATACGTTCTAGTTTAAAAAATAGCTGTTTTGCAGAAAAAGAATTTCCATTTTAACCCAGTAATGATTTTATATAATATTGTACAACTATACACGTATACCTATGACGTATCTACATTACCATGCACAATATTCTCTTTTCCTTCAATCCAA
The DNA here is from genome assembly GCA_949152435.1 of Gastracanthus pulcherrimus. NCBI lineage: Eukaryota > Metazoa > Arthropoda > Insecta > Hymenoptera > Pteromalidae > Gastracanthus > Gastracanthus pulcherrimus. Next base: position 180,009,466 of record OX424574.1, read on the forward strand.
GAGCCTATTTCTCGGACTGTGGAAAAATCTACGAACAGTTATTGCGAAGAAGGAGCATTACTTTTTAGCCGGAACCATCGGGCCAGTGTATACACACCGAGATAGCGAGAGAATCTTTACGATTTCAGTAGAAACGTTTATTCAGCGCGCGCGAGATGCTTCATTGTCGATATAGCTGCAGGCCTGGCGCAGCCGCAGGTCGTCGAGCGAGGGGCCAGAGAAAAGGGATATAAAGGAGAAAGAGGAGGAAGGGGGAGGGAGGTCTCTCGGGTGTACGAGGCTGGACTTAGACACCGTTCCTCCTCGAATTCCCGCAGGAGCGACGACCTGAATCTCCGGGCGATCGCGGTGCACCGATACACGCACGATGCGTCTCTCGTATCCACGCATATATAGGAGATGGAATTCTTCCCAGCCGCGCGGTGCAACGCGTATATAACTATACATGCATATATAGAAGTCGATTGGAGTTTGTTGGCCTTTTATTTCTCTTCCCGCTGTCGTCTTTTTGTGTAAAATTAAGTCGACGAAATTATATAGGGGGGTAGGAGTTATATAGAGAGCTTTGTGGGAGATAGGCGATCTCCTTCTTTCTTTTTTTCCTCGCTCTATGAATTATGCAGCGAGCGCGAGCGGCCCGTTTCTCTACCGGGATTCTACATGGGTTGTGCGATGGTGCTAGTTGCCGCCGCTGCTGCTGGTGTTGTTGTTGTTGGTGGTAGTGGTGGTATAAGTCGGAAGTGTGCATTTCATTAATGCGCGCGCGCTCGCTCTCGTGGTTAGTGAACTTTTCCGTATAGCAAAATTTATTCTTGAAAAACAAGCGCGCGATCGCTCCCCATTATATTCATTTATTCGATGCCTCTCGATGCGCCATATTTCCTCATTTTTCACGATTTTCGAGACAGCAATAATATTTTATTTCTTCGCCTGGAATTGCCCGACCCTCACTGCGAGAGAGAAAACAAGCTTCCATAGAAGAAAATCATCGTCCTCTCCTTTCCCTATAATAAATATAAATAGCCTTGAGAGCGTCTCCTAACTCCGCAGTTTCCCTCGTATTTTCCTGTCCCTCCCTCTATCTCGACGGGGACCTGCTCGAAATTCTTGAGGGGTACAGCAGAGCCGTCTTTAAAGGGATACCCAAGAGAACGAGGCAAGGGGCTCCACAGGATTCCATCGGGGCCCGAACAAAAAAAGACGCCGGCCGGCCGGCCGGCATGGGTTTAAATGCTCCTCGCCGGCGTATACCTGCTGCGGATAGGGGCCTCTCTTTCACTCTCTTTTCTTCCATAGAAGAAAAGCATCGTTCTTTCCTTTCCCTAATAATGAATATAAATAGTCTTGAGAGCGTCCCCTAACTGCGTAGTTTCCCTCGTATTTTCCTGTCCCTCTCTCTGTCTCTTTCTATTTCGACGGGGACCTGCCCGAAAATCTTGAGGGGTGCAGCAGAGCCGTCTTTAAAGGGATACCCAAGAGAACGAGGCAAGGGGCTCCACTAAATTCCATCGGGGCCCGAACAAAAAAAAACGCCGGCCGGCCGGCATGGGTTTAAATGCTCCTCGCCGGCGTATACCTGCTGCGGATAGGGCCTCTCTTTCACTCTCTTTTTCTGTACCACCTGGCTCGTCTCGACTCTCCCCCTCGCCCCTCCCGCCCGACGTGACTACACAGAGTGCTGTATAAGTATACGACTCACGACCTAACCCAAAGTTTCGAGGGGGCGAGGGAGTCTCTTCACAAAGGAGGAAATCGCTTCGCATTATGCTGCACGTGCATTTTGTACTCCCCGCTTTTAAATGAGAGGAGAGGAGAGAAAAGCCTCGGGGATTTTCCGAAGGCGATTTTTTCCCTTTGTCGAGTGCGCCGGTGCGTTTCGGGGAGAGTAGCCCTTTGCCGATCGCATCTCGGGATAGTCTAAGGATCTGCTGGCGCGGAGAGAGGCGTTTTGGAGCGTTAGCAATGGGATGAACTTATTTTGGACTTTTGTATGAATTGTCGTCTTAGCGTCTTTGAGGCGAATATATTGTACTGGTATTTCGCTTTCTGTTAGGAATCGAAATACCAGTACTGTTTTTCTTTTTCTAATGAATCATCTCATTTCAATTGCAAAATTAAATTCGATATTCTTTTAATGAGCAAACAATGTCGTTTTATAACAAAAAGTTATCATTAATCAAAAAGAAACTTTAAATCACAATGCACAAGAATGTAAATCCACGTCCCTACAGAAATGGGTTTATCCGGTTTTATTCGGAAATTCCCCCGTTCAAGCTTCATTTGAGAACTGTCATTACGCATCAGCGTAATTTGAGTGTCCACCGCACCATGCATTACACAATTTCCAAGTCAATAAACGTCATCGCTGTCCTAAATACGCACCCAAACCCAAGAAAAATTATGCTCTCCGAAGAAACTAAAAAAGAAAAAGGCAGCGAGCAAAAGAATCACTCGCTCATTTCCACACTGAAATTCGAACCGTCGGAGCGTCTCTCTCTCTCTCTCTCTCTCTCCAAAAATTCTCCTGCAGCAGCCGCGTGACGTCGCACTCCTCGTGTGCCCCTCCATCTTGGGCTCTGGCCGCTGCCTACACACTATTGCATCTGGCGTGCACGCTACTGTTGCCGGGCGAGCCGGCAACGACGGAGATAGAGCTACAGCTACGAGCCGGGGCACGCATTAGGAACCGGGGAGGCCTCGGTCCTCCTCCTCCTTCTCCTTCTCCTTCGTTTTTTTTTTCCACAAAAATATAAACGTATTCCAGCGACGAAACGCATAAAACTTTTCGGGTCTCTGCTGGCCGCGATCGCTCAAAAGAGGGACGGAAAACGAAGACGACGAAGAAGAAGAAGAAGAAGGTATATAGAGGAGAAGACGGAAATAGTTGCCGCGTGAGCTGCAGCGAGGGGGGCAAGGACGGGCGAGGAGCTAAGCCGGAGCGAGGATCGTTGAACTTTATGACGACGTTATCCGTGAAATAAAGTCTCGCCAACAATGGCGCATCTCTGCCGCCGCTTCTTATTCGTTTTCTTTTCCTCTTTCGCGCGCGTACGGGGAATCATACAAAAAACGGTAAACGCTCGCGTGCCTGGGCCGGAAACAAAGGAAGTTCAGCCTGCAAGCTCGCCATATGCCTTTTCGACCTTTTTACGCGCTTGTCTATGTACCGCACGCGTATCTCGTGCACTATTGTCCTGCTCATCCTGTATTCCGCCTGGACACGCCGCGTCTACATAACGCTGCTTCGAAGAGGCACGCAACGCGAGTTTCCACGCCGCCGGCCGCCGGTGCGGAGGGACCGTTACGACGCTGCGCCGCGGCGGCCATTTTGACTCTCCTGCTGCAGGCCGGCCGGCCTCGAGTTTCCGCCGGCTTTTCCTCAAATTCCACGCGCGCGGCCGAGCCTATACGAAAATCAGGGGCGTGGAGAGGACTCGAGCTAGTGGACGCCACGTGCGACGCGCCGATTGCCATTTCGTCCTCGAAGCTGCAGATGACCGCGGTGTAATTCGGTACACGTTGCTTATGGACGCTCCATGTGTTTCGGTTTCGAGGAGAAGGTAGTATCGAGGGTTCTGGCTTTTGACCGCAGCTGCACCATGTTTTCTAAGCGTTTTTGCACTTTTTCAAAAGTCATTGCATACGATTACTTTTCGTTTGCTACAAGAATACGAAAGCGCTTGCGCACGGCAGCTCCTATTGTGTCTCTAATTGCGTGCAATTTAACCTGATATTTTAGAGAATAGCAGCATTCGGCCTCTCTCGGCAAACTTAAGAAAATACTTTCACAAAGGACAGCGGAGCTGCGTTTCCCCTAACTCGATCTTCCTCAAACGAAATTCATTAGAACACGGCCGCGGTGCACGAGCGGCCCGCAGCATTTCCAGCCTCTCTCGGCCAAGTCTCTTTTACGAGTTTTCCATTTATTACCACGGCGTCGGCGGCCGCTGAGGTATCTATCCGGCGCACCGCTGCGTACAGAAAAGCAGGGAAGGCGCAAGAAGTAGGAGGAAGGGAAACGAGGGAGAGGTAGAGGGAGAAAGAGAAAAAGAGAGTCCGCCAGCCGACCTTCCACTTGATACCAATAATCGTTGTGCGCGCGCTCGCTCCAGGTTCTTAAGTATCCATACTGGGTTTCCCAGCGACCTTGCCGCCGACTAAACTCTCGCGTATACATGTACACTGCTTTCGCACACGTGCAGCCGCTGCTGCAATCCTCATCGACCTTTTTTTCACCTCCCTCCATCGTCGTCACCGGGCGGAAAGGAAGTAAAACTGGAGAAAAACGAGCGGGACTCCGAGTGAGCACAATGGCGACTCTCGCTCCTGTTACTCTTTTCTCGCTGCGTTTGCCGTTTCTCGCGTGCAGCGGACTTTCACACGCGACGCGTACACCACAGAGAAAGAGAAAGAGCCACGGGCGTGTACGAGGCGGCTACAGCGCGGCAAGTCGCGCGCGTCCTTACGGTAATTCACGACGGTAAATTGAGCAACACGCCCGCGCGCCTCCTTTCTAGTGCTCCTCGCTCTTTCCAGCCGCGACGCCGATGCGTGGATAATGCACAATGGCCGCGGACGAGGCTTCGATTTCGAGCTCGCGATCTCCTTTCTAATTTTTCGATGGACTTTTCGAAGCCGTCTCTTCGCGATCGACTGGTTACCGCTTGGAGCTGATGTAACTGGCTGAGAGCGACTTTTCGGATTTGACTTTCGATCGTTCCGTAGACAACGATGGGCGAGTTTTTCCGATGAGTTGAGCATTGAAGAATCAAATTATGGAGCGTATTGGGAAAATGCTTCCTGGAAGGTGTCTGAGCTACCGGCCGATTTGTAACGATTGAAGAACACTTGTGCATGAAATGCATTTTCTATTCATATCTATCTGACAATACATATTCATTAATGTTAGAAACATGCCATTTTTAAGATCGATCCAGAGTCACCTCCTCCAAAATTTTCAAACTATTCCTATATTAAAGCCTCGCCTTCGCGATTTATCTCTCACTCAACGCACGTGTTTCCAAACCCACCGTACAAGAAAAAGAGATCCAGCCGCGTGCGAGGGGCCGATGGCCTCTCCACAAAGCTGATGATCATCATCTCCGTCTCTCTCTCTCTCTCTCTCTTCGAATCGCTCGTGTCGCATCTCCGCGTTCATTTCTTCTAATACACACGACAGGGCCTCGTGCTCGGGCAACTCCCTGCGACCACATCCTCCTCGTAGAAACTTTTCGAATCACCCATGGCAGCCTGATTCCAGCGGCGAGAAGAAAAACGAAGAACGAGAAGCACCAGCGAGAATTAGAAGATGAGCCGCTGGTGCAGGGCGCGCGCGAGCGTACACGCGATGACGCCGCTCAACAATGACGCGCGCGCGTGTATATCGCGGCGGGAGCAGAGTGTAACGTCTCTCTGACCCGATTAAAATAATGACTCGGGAGAGAGTTAACGAGATGATAGAGGCACACACATGCACCCGCGCGAGCGCAGAGAGGAGAAAGAAAGCAAGAGTAGTAGCGGCGCGTATAATGTGTATACGTACGAGGATGGGGAATGGGCGAAAAGAGACGCGACGGAATCTCGTCAGCGGCAATTCCGACAAATGCGCGCGGCACTGAGTCACTAGGTTATACCGTTGCGCGCTTACGGATAATTTCGGGGCTTGCACGCTTCGGAGCCGGTGATGCGCCGATGCACGATCGCGCGGAAATACCCCCGAAGCGTCGACGAGAGGCGCGTTTTAGAAAAAGCCGGAGGACCGCGGGAGCGATTGTCGTATATCTCGTCGTCGTGAGTCAGTGCATAACAGAACGACGCCAATTGGAATATTTGTCCATGCGGTTAGATAGGACTACTTTGCAGGCTGTATAAACGACGTACGTTTGTATTGAAAATTATACGAGGTTATATTTGGAACGGTGTTTTGGTGCGTCGTTCTAAATATATGTTATTTTGGCGCTGGGTCAAATATTTTCTCTTATCACAGTAATATACCCAACTTATGGGTATAGTTTATTTGACGCAAAACTCAATTACAGCTGTCTGAAATTAAAAATCGGTGCATTGTTGTAAATGACACACAGCTCGGGTGTTTTTTTAGTATGCACCACGAATAACTTTATTTACGAAATAAATAATCCAACAAGCCGGCTTTAACTCCCCTGAACATCAAAATTCTCGTCAAACTCGCGCGACATTCAATAAAAATTATCGACCCCATCGGCTCGAAAAATCCAATCGGGTACACCTCCCCAACCAAAAGAAAATAAATCCAGAGCAAAAACGGGTCAAAGTTTTTTTTCCCTCTCTCTCTCCTTACCTCATCATCATCCTCCTCCATCAAAATTCTAGCCGGGTACTCTCCTATACTGCAAGCCGGGCGCGAGGCTATATACATTACGTAGCTATACAGCTACACCGCACACGGCCAGGGACTGCCAACTCCAACTGCAAACTACATAACGTGGGTGGGCGCGAAAAGACCGACTTCTCTCTCTCTCTCTCTCTCTCTCTCTCTCTCGGCGTTAGCGCGCCCGCGGAATTAGGTCGATCAATACGGGCGGTGCGCTCTCCGCGCTAAATGGGTCAGGTGCACCAACGCTACGCGCGCGCTCGCTTCGCCCTTTGCGGAGGCGGCCGCGCACGAGCGAGATACTCTCGGCGTTGTTGCCACTGGACGCGCGGACTAGCCTCGGTGTATATATATACGATGCTTTTAATCGGATTTGCCACGCTCGCGCACGCCTAGCGAGAGTCTTAATTTTTTTTCCAGCTCTGCTTCGCTCTGCCTCGCTCTGCCTCGCTCTGCTTCGCTCCGCGCTGGTGTTGTTTAAGCGGATCGAGAGTCGCGTGCGAGCGAAGAGCGCCCTTTGGTTATTATTGAAGAGAGAGAGGCGTTGCACGCGCGTGCGCTACCGGCGATTGGCCTGTGGGCGTTTTTCTTTATAGAAGGGTGATCGGGGTTATACGGGAAAAATATAGCGCGGCCTGTATTGGATTCCGGGTGATGGTTATTGCGAGCGTGAAATACATCGTGCGTAAGCGAAAAGGAAAAGCGCGTAAATCAAAGTACCGTTGAGGAATGTTTTTTTCAGAGGGAATTGCTTTACGTCTAAATTTGACAACCGAACTCATTAAGCTTCGGGCTTATCAAGATGCGCAATGACAATTTCTTATTAACGAAGAAGGTGATCATTACCCTCGAACATTGTGTATAATTGCAAGCAGCCGCGGCCGCAGCGGCAGAACACATTTGTTCTTATCTAGCAGGCACGGAGGAGAGCTTCCAAGAGCAAAGGCGCGCGCTAACGTGCAGCACGGCAATTAGACAGATGTCCCAATTCGATAAGCCGGCTAAACCTGAATTCCATGCGCGCGGAGCGCCACGCTCGCGCAGACACGTGAAAAAAAAAAAGAAAAAGAGAATAAGAACACGCGCAAGAGTAGCGGCAGCAACAACGACGAATTCCTTTTACAAACGAGTCGCAGTCCATCGCTCAACCGTGTGTGTACCGTACAATGTACATATAAGGTAGAAAACTACGACGACGGCGACGAGCAGCTGTTGGTGCAGTAACGCGTGTACGTACGTACGTACAAGTATGTGTAGTGGAGTGCCAGCGAGAGCGCGTTAATTGAGTTCAATCATCATAATCTCGATTCAGGTCGTAGTCGCCGGCGATTCGAGAGATGCTTGCGTGTGCTCTCCCCCGGCTTACGTCGCTCTGGCCGCGCGCGCTCGCGCATGCTTTCGCTGTTCTAGAGCGCATTGTGTATAGCCTATATCCCTTTGACTGGTCTTCGCTGCATAGGGGGAGATGGCCGTCCACTTTGGAGCAGCGCCCACTTTGGACGCTTCTGGTTTTGATAGTTTCCAAGCACTTGTGGGCAGCCGCGGGAGTTCTGCTGCTTGAATTGACTTAAAAATTTCACATTTATGTGTGTAAGCACCAGAAGTTAATCGTTTTGTTATATTCAATTAAAGAATAATGTTACTTGGTACATACACTGATAGCAATACTAATTTCTTTAAAATCTGTAAAGTACTTGCAATAAAATCTTTTTAGGATGCTGAAAACTGGATTAAACAAATGTGTCCCAAAGTGGGCGCCTACATTCCAAAGCCGGCAATACTCATTTACGTCAGTTACATTTAATTATAATTTCTACAATTGCTTAATCTTAATAAAGCTTAGGTGTATTATTTTAAGTTTCAAAACCTACCAAAAGAGCCTTGATACGAGTACATAAAATGACGATTCTCAGAAAGCTTATTCTGTCGTCTCCTCTTCAGTTTCGTATAGGAATATATTCCACCAATCACACCAGAAGACCTCGAGATCTGTTTACGCACATATGGCTATGCGAGAGAGAAAACGCTTTGACGATCCACCTATAAGTACGACGCAATATATATAACGCAGAAATCTTCGATGGAGTCTAGAAGATCTGGCAAGTTCATAACAGTCGTAAACAAGGCGTCAAGGTTCCGTCCTTCTTCCGGCTGCGCGCTAGCTCGTGTTGTCGTTCGTCCGCTCTCTCCATTACGACTCGGCGCGCAAGACACATGTATATACGTACATAACTATCGCTTTCTCGCTCATTGATGTATGTAGCGCGGTCACTTTTCCTTAATTGCGTCCCATTTGCCGTCAAATTTCATTACGTGCGCAATAGAGGATAGTTGAGGGTGATCGGCCGTGCGCGCGGCGTTTAAGTTTATTGGGCAGTTAAACGCAAAGCGGCGCGACCGTAGATAAATCTTATCGATCTTAATATTCCGCTTTTCGAAAAGAATCACTTGTGCATACGCGCACTTGACATCGTTTAGAGCTGACGCGCATTATCAAGAGCTCGCCGTAGTTTCATGACAAATAGCGGGTAAACAACTCCATCGCGTACACCGGTTACAGATCCTCTATCTTACCTCGCTCGTGCATTTTAACATCCACCAAACGATCAAAACACGATTTCACATCGTCTCTCCGAGCGAGTCGCGCGCGACTTGGACATCCCACGGAGATTTCCTCATACCTGCACCTTATTACCAATACAAAAAGAAAACACTCGTGCGATGCATAGTTTCTACCGCGCGAGGAATAATAATAATAATAACGAAGAGAGAAAAAACGAAAGTAGGACGAGCCGTCTGTCCCGTGGGGGGCTCGACTCGGCCATTGTTTACAGCTCGCCAAGAGAATCCTTGGATTCGCGACTGTGCTAACTCGACCTAGGCCAACGTTTGCGCTATGACGACGAACGTATAACCGGATGCGTCCGGCCGAATTTGCCGGTATTCGCACGCAGCTCTTTCTACAATCCAACACAGCTATGCGCTACGTTACACTGGCGTCTACGTAGCGGCTCGGCACGCGCTAAAAGATAAGGCACTCGCTCGCTCGCCTAGCGGAAAGAGAAGGTGAGAGGAGATAGAGATAGCGAGGCTAGCTCCGAGCTAGCGGTAGAGGGAAAGGCTTGTGCGCACGGCTAAACAGAGATAGAGAGAGAGAGAGAGAGAGAGAGAGAGAGAGAGAGAGAGAGAGAGAGAGAGAGAGAGAGAGAGAGAGAGAGAGAGAGAGAGAGAGATGTAGCAGTGGTAGTGGGCAACCTAGACACGCTCGCTCGCTAGCTCGCTCGCGCTGCCGCGACCTTGGCATGTGCCGCGAGAGCGAGAGAGAAAAATATGCCAGTGAGGCGACTGCTAGACGAGAGGAATATACGAGTGTGTGCGTATGCCCGACTGCTTGCGATTCGAGCGCTATGTGCGTAGAAGAGTTGAATCGTCGAAAAGAAAAAAAAAGGAAACACTGCCGTTCGCGCGCGCACGCGCGCGCTGGTAATACGCGGATAAACAGATTCGTAATGTGGGATTGTATATACGTAACCGTGGCTGCTTTTTGTTTGCGCGACGATGGTTAGAAGAGCGGGTTTTTTCATTCTAACGCTGGCGCGTGTTTACATCCTGACGCGCATAGCTGCGCTCGGGCTCTGGTTTTGTTATTGTTTTTGTTGCTGATTTGCGCATCGGCCGCTCGAGTGCAGTGGGAACGAATACATGTTTTTGTTGAATTTCGCGGGGTTACGCAAGGATTTTCGCACGTTGGTTTTACGACAGCTGGGTGTATTTCGTTCGTTGTAAATTTAAGAGACGCGATGAGTCGGAGGAGTTAGACTCTTTTGTATCAAAGAAAAATGCTCTTATCTCGGCGCACGCGTTACATACGTCGCGATGAAAACGCCGTTTCACGTGTACATAGAGAGGGAACGAGAAATAATTTATAGGGCCTTCAAAGCGTGAAATTTCAATTATGAATAATCAAGCGCCTGCCGTCCTTGCTTGTTTAAAAACGCACGAACCGACCCATCATTAACACACGAGAGCCTATAGAAGAGCTCAATTCGTAATCCAGCAATTTTTTATCCATTACAAAAACATTTATTTCAATAACAAAATACCTCGCCACATTGCGCGATAACGTAATTCATTGTGTCGGCATATCAACGACCTCAAATACATCGTCATTCTCAATGCTTAAATTTTCAGTGCTCGACGTCTCGCTTCGGTTATACACCAGTGCCAGATACCCGGGGAATTTATTCAAACACTCGCGCCGATATTAGATAATTCCACCAGATCGCAACCTTCTCGCTTCTCGCGTTAGTCCATTATACTCGCCCCGCGTGCTCGCAAAAGTCACTCACTCGCGAATTCCATTACAATACCGCGCGCTGCACTTTCTCGCCGGGAGTCTCCATTAAGACCCCGCGTCGCCGCGGAAGAAAACTAGGATATTACGCGCGGAGCGTGCGCTTACACTCGAGCCACTTCCGCGTCACAAGCGAGCGGAGAGGAAAGTCCGCACTAAAGGAGCGGCGTCGCGACGTCTTGATCGTCGTCTACGCGCTCAACAAGTACTCATCCTACGTATATCGCACACGTACGTACGCGATTCTACTAGTAACAGCGGAGCAGCGCTACTCGAGATGTTACGTAACGCGCCTCCGATGCCGGCCGGCGTGCGACACTCGATTGCGACCGCGCCGAGAAAAAGTTAGTTTCCGGGTCGCGAGACGACTGCGTCGCGCACACTACAGGCGTAGTCTTATGGAAATTCCGAGTCGAGAGATAGAGAGGCTGCAGTTGTAGTTGCAGTGAGTACTGGCTGATTGATGGATGAGTGCACAACGCGTCCTTGATGTGGTGCAGTATTATAGTCGCGAGAGTGTATTTATTGTGCGCGGCGCGTATGCCGGCGTGCATGCAATGCTTATTCCTTCCAAGTGTGATCGCGGGGCGACGCGACGATTGCTTTATTCGGCCTGGATTTTCTTTTCTCTCGATATGAATATTCAGGTGAATTATCGATCGAGGCTTTGCGGCAGCGGAGCTAAGTTGGAGAGAAGCTTAATTACGGTGGTAATTCGGTTTGAGTGAAAATATATTGCCCGGTACGAGGATCACGATGAGACTCGTTTTTGTATAAATTCTTAATGATTTTAGAACTTTTTCAATTTACAACTTTTGTGCAACATTGTTACATTCCCGGTCGGAATTAAGTTTCTACTTTGACGAACTATGGGGCTGCCGCTGCTGCTGCTGTTGCTGCTCGTTGAAAAATCGTAAAAGTGATAGTGAGCGCGAGTAGTTACGAAGTGTACACGTGTAACGAAGAAATTTCACCTAGCGCGCTCATTATTCTTTTTATTACGTAGATTCGATATTGAATTGCAGCACCTCAGCCATAAATTACTTTCGCAAAACGCTTGCACGCATTGCGAAACACAACTTTAACGCTATTAATTCAATTAACCACCAGTACCAAAGCTTCGAAATGTCTTCGGGAAAATTAATCGCATGCCGGCTTTAAGAGGCAGGTACGGATCATGCATCAGCAGTACTCGTTACCTCACGGTAACGTCTTTCGTCGAACGAACGAACGAACGACTAAGCAGAAAACGAGACAGAGATAGGAAGAAGAAGGAGAAGGCAGAGCCAGAGAGCAAAAGAAAAAAAAATCGAACTGCACCAGTGTGCAGAGCGCGGGGAAAGGAGAGGCAAAATGTAGTGTAGCCTAGTAGACGTTTCGAGGCCAGAGTCATTCTCATTCTGCATACACGCTTGCTAGCGCGCGCGAGGGCACATTTGGCTTCGGAATCCAGCTCCACACAGTATCTGTGTGCACGTACGAATGTGTGTGTGTGTGTGTTTGCACATAGCGGTTCCAGTTCGCCGGTACCGGCAGCTCTGCATGAGCCCGTTCCGCTTGGCGACGACGCGCGAGCATGCAGCGCGGAAATTGCCTGCGCGGATATATCCACGTCGTCGTAGTCGTCGCGAGAGGTAAATCGTCCTGCAGCGAATGCGCCCGTGGAGTGTCAGAGAGTCACACTGTACAGCGTGCCCAGGACAAAAAGAGGGAATGTTTATCAGAGGAGAGCTGAGAGTTTCGAGCCGCTGAACAATTAATGGCTTTTGTAGGATTATATTCATAGCGTCGCGCTGTTTGTTTGCACAGCGAGTGCGTATAGTTAAGCTAAACAATGAAAAAGAAAAAATAAACTGAGTAATTTGTCGTGTGCGCTGCGTGGACATAGTAGGTAAAGGTCTGCGCTAACATTGTCGTCGTAATTAACCTCAATTTTTACCGGACAAGGTTGCGTTTATATTCTGATGGCTTGTGGACGTTCGAACTTGAAGAGACGAATGTTATTTTCGATTGAGCTGCCGTTGAGTGTGCATCAATGTATGTAGTCGCGTGATGACAAAGAAAATGAATGGTCGGCATTTAGAATTGTTCCATGTACGGGATTCTTTTATTAGGTAATAATTACATATGCAGCGAGATTACAGTGGCAACTCGAGCTGAGAAAGCGTAGCGTGAAAAATTACTGGACGATAAAATCGCGACGGTTTGTCAGGTTTCAAATGTACACGAATTACAAACGCAGTAACAATGATGGTAATGATGTGTACTCTCATTGTTGCAACGTCATTCACGACGTCAACATTACGAGTACAATTATATACAATGGTATTATCTCAGCGCGCAATTACAGCACGTGTAAACACACTCTCAACTAACTCCGGTAAATATAAAAGAGCGCAACGCAAATTCTGCATAAATTTACATATCGCCCGGTATTTGCTCCAATTACCAACTTTCCCCTTTCCCCAAGCCCAAAAAGAGAACCTACACTCCAATACACCAGTGAGTCCGACTTTTCCACGTAAACTCCAAGCCGTAACTCAAGCCAGAAGGCAAATCAAGCATCCAGCGTAATAACAGCCCTCGGCGCAGGAAAATATCGGTCGGCGACGACGCGAGCTCGCTGAAGACGGAGGAAGCAGCCTAGCGCTAGCTCGCGAGAAAGAGCCGAGAGTAGCTATATAGCCGGGAAGAGTCGCGGCGCGCGGGGAGAGCCGGGCTAGAGTGACAAATTGCGCGGGGTCGCTCGGTGCCAGGCGGAGAGTATACGCCGCGAAAGAGAGAGAGAGAGGGAGCGAGTCGGTATAGGGGGGCCGGCGCGGCTCGCCGCGAATCGGGGTCGATCGATGCAGCAGCAGCAGCTACACGCGCACACATACCAGTGCGAGCCGGCGCTTCCACCACCGGCAGACTCCTCGCACTGAAATGGGTCAGGTACACGGAACACATCTCCTCCTCCTCCTCCTCCCGCCCTCCCGCTCGTATAAACTTTACGACGCAGACTGCGCCGGGGGTGGATGGATGGATGGACGGACGGTCGCGAAACGCAGGCGTGTGCGTGTATTGTGTACAGCGGACATCCCCCTTTTATTCAGCGGGGAGAGTTAGCGTTATCGTCAACGTCAACGTGTCGGCGTCGACGTCGAGGCTTTTCACTTGCACGCGCGGCGAGTAGTAGTAGTCGGTCTTTGGGCTGCCGGCGCGGCCCTTTTTCGCCGCGCCGCTGCTGCTCGCTGCTTTTTAAGAGAGGAGCGCGATTTTAATGCCGAAGCTTTGAGCTTTGGTTTTTACGGAGCGGTGCAGCGGTGTTTCTCGCTCGAGCGTTTTATACGCCGGCTTTTAGACGCTCGCCGCTTTTTTTTTTACCTCGGTGGGTTGTAGTGTGGAGCGGTTTGTGATGTTGGTTGAGGGGAAGTAGCGTTGATGAAATGCGAGCGAGCAGCGCAATGAGAAAGCTTTGTTTGCTGGATTTGTTTGGGGGTTTTTAACACAGAGGTGGATTTTAATAATGGTTTTTAATATTGAGCCTTGGAGGACTACTGTTCTTCTGAATATTAGATTTTGTCTAGAAAATTCATTGTAAAAAAATCACTCGAGGAACATTCTTCGTACTAATAAAATATGTTCTCTGGATATACTAGAATGCCACTTTACATGAATGGTCTACATATGTTGCATAGGAAACCTCATAACCTCGTAAATGCAATATCATTTTTATGTGCTATATGGGTATAATGTGCTTGAAAAAGTTAAATAACCTTTTTGGATCTATTATTACTGAAATATGGTTTTCCTTTAAACAAAAGGTTTAAAGGCGCTAATTGTACATTTAAAGAGTGAAAGTGGACACAAAACCTATTTTAAAAGAAAAGCTTTATTAAATATTTAAATTTACTATTTCATAGAATAAAGAACAAAGGTTTTTTCCAACTAAAATCATTTCAGCTGAAGCACAAATACTACAAAAGCCAAAAATATTTCATTCAAGGAAGCAGAAAAAGAATCTCCGCCTCGTAAAATATCCCGCTTCTAAAAATACAAAAGTTTTACACTTCCGAACTCCCACAAACGCGTGCAACACACAGAGAGCGAACGCACTCTTGTAAAATTTTCTCCCATGAAAGAAGAGGAAGAAAAAGCCTCCACCAAGAGACACCAAAATAAAAAGAGAGAGAAAGAGCGTTATCAAAGCCAGAACGAGGCAACGAAGAAGGCAAAAGCAAGAAAAATAAAAAAAAGCGCGCACGAATGCGCCGCGCGCGACTACATCCACACTCCGGAGGGTCGGTGAGTAGCGCGCGGGGGGTGGCCGCTCGGTGGAAAAGCGGTCAATAGTGTAGTGCTCCGCGCGCGTACAAGGGGAGAGAGCGAGCGAGCGAGCGACTTTTGGGCAGGGCGAACTTGTTGAGGGAGAGCGAACGCTTGCACCGGCTTGCTGCAAGCTCGCCGCGCGTACCGGCTCGGCTTCTCCCCCTCGTCGCGAGCTCGTCGGAGGAGGAGAGAGAGAGAGAGAGAGAGCTTGATTTTCATCCCGATATCGTACCCCCCCCCCCCCCTCACCCTTGAGAGAGAGAGAATGCGGCGCAGCGCAGGAAGGAAGCAAGAGGGTGGGAGGGCCGACGCCGGCTCGGCTCGCGCCGGCTTCGAGCTTCTCTCTCTCTTCCTCGGGCAGCAGCGTCGGTGCTTCGCTGCGCCCGCGCATCGCGAAACTAGGACAATGGGTCGAGTGCAAGCGGCGGCACCGAGCGAGGACGCCCGAGCCGCCGACGAAACGGCACGTGCACCAACACCAGCTAGACGCCGGCCGGTCTCGCTTATGCACGTACGTACCGCAAGCACACTCACACTCGCACACACTGCGGTGCAGTTGCAATGTACGAGCGAGTCGCGTGTGTGCGCGCGCTGCGAGCTTTCGAAGCTTTTCTTATCGCCGCCGACGAAGGACAGCGGAGCTAAAGCTCGCTTGTCCCTCCCACCCCCCTCCCGTCGTCGCTCTTATGCAACCTTCGCCCGACCTTTGGAGCCTCTTGCGCCCCGGCATCCTTGCGCTTCGCCATACTTACACCGACGAGGGCCGAGCTTGCACTCGTACACGTACATGCGCGGATTTTGCTCTCTTTCTTGTCGTTACTACCACCGGCGCCCCCCGCCCCCTTTCGCTTCCTTTTTCAGGCGCTGGGCTGTAGCTCTTTAATATTGCGGAAAGCTTTGTGCGGACCGGGGGAGGGTGTGTGTCCGACGCGAAACACGGTTTATCAGTACGATGGCGATATAGATTGCGGAAGAGCTTGCCTCGCCTGCT
Source organism: Gastracanthus pulcherrimus (assembly GCA_949152435.1). Taxonomy (NCBI): domain Eukaryota; kingdom Metazoa; phylum Arthropoda; class Insecta; order Hymenoptera; family Pteromalidae; genus Gastracanthus; species Gastracanthus pulcherrimus. The sequence goes on from OX424574.1 coordinate 180,025,474, forward strand.
TTAAAGCGGATCCGGAGCTGGAGGTGTAGCGACGAGTGCATACTTATTTATTTCAAGGTTTTCAGGACGACCAAGACGACGGGGTTAAATTCATTTGGGGAGAGAGTACGCGCAGGGGTTTCACGTAATGCATCGTGTAAAAAGGATAGCTTCTGTCGATGATCGAGGTTTATGGATGGTGGAAAGCGAGTGGTACAAGTGTTTTAATCAACTCGGTCGTTGGTATAATTTGATTGCTGGATACATTACGGTTAACTTTATATAAAAACTCAAAATATGCTTTATACACAAAAGTATTGAAAAAGCTTCCGCAATTTAAATTGATCTATACCTTTATTGGTTTAAACGGCTACAAAATTTAGGTCAAGCTGCAGAACTAATATTGGTATCCTGCAGTTTTCACATATACAACCCTTTATTCCTAAACAAAGGATTCACGAAGCATAAACTACGGCAATTCATCATTCTTTCATACAAAAAGCACACACTACAGCAGTAACATCAGCGCGCAAGCATTAACTAGAGCGCTGTAGCCATGACCACCTAAACTTGAACCAAACCCACAATTTCCAGCGAACCTCGCTGCCTAGTCACACACACGCAAAGTATTCATCAAGACACACAATACATCCCAGAGTCACACGCACCATTCCCCCGAGTCCCAGCCATCATCAATCCTTCATCCCTTACATCCTTCGCCATCGGAGAGCTGGCACTCCTCAACAAGCCCGATATAAAGAAAGCCTCGCTCGGGTACAGCGGGACAAGCATTGTTTATACCGGTCCGGCGGAAAGCAATGTAAAGTAGGATGTCGAAAATGAAAGTAAATCGGGTCAGGTCGCGGGGGTTAGCAGTATCTCTCTCTCCAAAGGAGTCCACCACCCACCAACCACCACAGGCTCTAGCGACCCGGCGAGCTTGTCCGGGTGACCCGATTCTCGGGGTTAGCAATGGTGTGAGCACGCTGTACACAGTGCGGGCCGCGGGGCCGTAGCCCGCTCCAGAAACCCGGCCCAGCCACGAAATCAGGTCGATCCTGGAAAGTCCAACCCCCCCATCGCGCTCGCACACAGGATCGGGGCTCTACCACACTACGAAGCGAATTGTGTTCCGGGTCAAGCGGAAATCAGGTCGCTCGATCCAGGGCCGGTGGCGACCTCTCTCTCTCTCTCCTCTTCCTCCTGCTGCGCCCCATATACGGGAGGAGAGGGCGCGCGAGCAAGCCGCCCCCTGGAACTGACCCTGTATTCTGACTGGGTAACCCGGATGCCGTCGCCGCCGACGCCGCCAACGCGAGAACTGGGTCAATGCTCGCCCCTCCTCGCGCGCCCCCGGCTTTCTTTCCGCCGCCCACCCCCACGAGCGTGCAACCACCCTCTCGACGCATCGCGCGCTACCTCTCCCCCTTGCTAGCGACGATTAGAGAGAGAGAAACCGACATGACTACGTTGCCACGCAACCTGCAGATTAAGGTCGATATGGGCCCGTGAAATATGTTACAAAGAGGCGATGGAGAAAATGTACAAGCCATGGGAGTTGGCGTGTCTTTGTGCGTGTGCGTGGCTCTGCAACTTATCGATCCGTTACTTTTCCACGGGCTTTCTTCTTCCCCCTTGGAGAAAATTACCCGCGCCCATGGGCTTTTCCTGCATGCTTGCTGCCGCTGCCATGGCGTTTCCGGGGGCTTTTTCCTGGGTGAGTGTGCATGTGTGCTTTTGGCCGAGGGTTCGACGTTGTCTGGCGTGTATTGATTTGCTTTTTCGGGAAAACTCGGATCGAAGAAGGGCTTGTCTGGTGGTTCTCGCCCTTCTTTTTTTTTGGAATAGCTTGGGAGAGAAGGATTTTGGTTATCGCATTAGCTTGTTTTCTGCACCATTTTGTGCAAAGTATACGTCTAGATTTGGTGAAACGGCGAGGGGAGGACTGCCTTGGTTGTGCACGAAGGTAAACGGATGAAAATTTAATAGAATAAAGTACAATTTTATCCACAGCGTTCAGATTCAGAAGATTCCGCGTTTAATAAAGTAACGAGTGTTTAAGATCTTTTATCTACAAACGCTATTAAGCTCGACGATCATAACAGAAAAACACGCATAACGCAACCTCAACCACGTTACAATTAAAACGTCTAAAACCGTCGTTGATGCAATTGATCATTGACGCACACGCACACGCACACACACATACACGCATACACCCGAGCCACGATGTCTTCCCGCAACTAAATACAAAAATAGCATCGGCGCATCTCGCTCGCGAGCGTGAAAATTCCTCGGATCGCGTCGACGCTACAACCCGGCGCAGCCCGACGGAAGGGTTTAAATTAAGACGCGATGATTTTCCGAGAGTTCCTACAGCCTGGAATGCTCGCGCATACCTAAAAGTGAAAATTGAATAATACAGCGCGCGTAGCTGCGATACGCACACGCGCGCCACGCCCACAATCGACGTGCACGCGGTGCATGCGACCTTTCATTGTGCCAGGGCTGTGCACACGAGATACACGCATGGGATATTCGATTATGCAACGCGCCTAACCGGCCGCACCGACGAGCCGTGGGCGTCGTCATCGGCTATACACGACTGCAATGGCGAAGTCGTTGCTTGCGGCTTTTTTCTCCTCTGATTCTCCGCGCTCGTTTAACTATCGCGGCTTTATCCGCGGCAGGCTGCTGATTTCAATTGCACGCCCTTTTTTTCCGGACTCGCGACGAGTACAGGATGGTTAGAGATGGACTAGGATGCCCGAGACAAAGGAGGGTCAGAGTGCACCGGCTTTATCTTGTTGACTATTTGATGCTCGATTCAATTATGCGCGCGCCTATCTCTGTATTACGACTCGGTGCATGCGTGCGTCTTTCGAGATATCGAGAGTTTCTTTCTTCCACGGTTTTTCCACTACTTTTCCGCGCATGCATTCGCGATTAGATCCCGCTGACATTGACGCTGCTGCACTCAACGGACTCATTGTTCGCGCTGCGCACTACGAATATACATACGTACGTTGCGCGAAAAACCAACGAGAGAAATGCATAATTCCAGCCTGGATTTCCTATACAGCGCGACACACACGCGCGCGTCTCGTGGATCCAGGTCAGAATTTTTCGCGTCCAGAAAATCTGACAATGATCCCGCCTGAAATATTCAGGTCAGCCCCTCGTGCACGGCTTCCGCGAGCTCCGCTCGAGGGAGGGTGAAGAGAGAGAAGCTCGGTCTCTCTCTCTCTCTCTCGCGAGGGAGAGAGCAGCTCATGGGGGTTCGCACTCGCGCCAGAGCTTGCGCCGCCGACGACGACCCAGTTTTATTCGAGCGCGAGCTCGTGGCGACCCAGTTTCCACTCCCCGGGAATTCCAGCCGGAGTGCCGAGCCATGGGCTGTACAGAAGCTCTCGTGCAGCGGCGCATCGTCGACGTCGTGGTGGTAGTCGTCGCGGCCCGATACGCGACCCATTTTCACCTCCTCGCGCGCGCGCGGCGGCGGCGGCGGCGGCGCGTCAGCGCGGAGTTTCGAAAGAGGCGCGCGCTCGCGCCCGCGTCGATTAGCGAGTGTGCGGCGGTGGCGGCAGCCGGTGGCGCATCGCTATTTTTAAACGCGTGCGAGGAGTAGAGCGGAGCGGAGGTGTCGCTGTGTACACCAGCAGCAGCGGCTCGCGCGTGAAAAAGGTCGTATACGCGCGTGCGCGCGTGAGAGAGAGAGAGAGACCGCCGGGCGGCGTCGATTTCATCCCCGTGATGTGGTAGAAGTCGGGTGGATAGAGAAGCTGCCGAGGATTTTTGAACTTCCACGCTGAAGATATGTAAGACTCGGTGTGCGATTTTAATGTGAGCTTCTTCTTTCTGTTTTATCACTGTTTGTATAAAAGGGAATGAGAGTTCCCTTGGTAAATTTGACTTTGAAATGGAATGCGCTGATACGATGTGTTCATTTTCTTTTGAGAATCATACCTTTTATATGTTTGCTTTACAAGGCTGTTTACATTTCGAGGCTGGCTGTATCTTCATCCATTATCTGTCTAACTTCATCATTATCTTCATTCCATGCATCACACACGGGCTGCACGAACGTCGAACCCAGAATAGAAGCATACGCCAAAGTTCCGAATGAGCTTTCGACATGAAATCCTCGTATTTCGAGCCCCGACGTATTTCCCCTGCAAAAATAAAAGGAGAATCAGAAACTCAATGTCAACGAGCGAATTACGCTCATTTTCACACAGTCAATTAAAAAGCGAAAGCCCACGTCTATTACCGAAATCAACCCAATTCCTATTAATACGCTCAATCGTGCATCAGCACACAATGCAAACGCCTCGATTCCCCACGCCCATAAATCATACACGCTCGGCGTCGATCGCCGACCGAAAGAACGCAACGAAACAACTCACAGATAGAAATAGATACAACAAACAGATAGAATAGAATTTAAAGTCGAGGTAGGCGTAGAGCGCGGTGCAGCAACGGCGGGAGCGTGCGTCGTATCCGAGAAAAAGGCCAAGCACAACCGCTGCTGCGGTAGGTATATAAGGTCATAAGGCTCGCTCGCTCGCGAGCGCGGGCTAGATACCACCGCTGTGTCGCTCGCGCGCGCGCGTGTATGTATATATACGTAGGTGCAGCCGGCCGGCCTCTGCGGAGCCGCGTGTGTCTATGCCTCGTGTCCTCGTGCTCTTTAATCACGGCGAGCCGCTGCTGCACAGCAGCTCGCACACAATGCAAGAGCACACACGATGCCGGCTTATTCTGCTGCATACGCGAGATATAGAGACAGAGAGGAAAAGAGTCTAAGGTTTAGGTTAAGTGCTTTGCGAGTGGCGCGACACTGACCGAACTCGCCTTATACACGCGCGGCGTCCTCCTTTTGTCTTTTCAATCCCCGGCGAAACCCGCGCATCCTTCGACGAGTCTCTTTCACCGCGTGGCGGACAGGCGCGTATATGGAGTCGAGCGAGAAATCCATGCGCAGCGCGGCCTTTCAAAATCCAGGGAGATAGATAGCGATCTCGACGGCAAGGACTTTTTTGCATTCCGCGAGTATTTCAACGGCCGCTGCACGCATTGTTGCGTACGTTTGCCGGATTTAAGGAAACGAGCTACGAGAGGCTCTAAAATGCGTATGTATGTATATATAGAGACGGACAAAGGAGCGTTTTCGCGCTCGTTACCCACCGCGCGTGAATTCGCATCTTTTTTCTCGATTCTAAAACTCCTTTGTACCGCGGGTTGATTTTAACCGGGCTTTCGTTAAAATCCAGCGCATTTCATAAACGCCGCTCGTGTACGCACAGCACCGAGTCGAAAGTCACAACCCCGAAGAAAAGTCCGGTTTGCCGCGGCAAGGGACTTTATTACGCCCTGTCCGCGGCTCGCAGGTGCGCACTTGTCGATTAAAATCTTGGCGCTGCAGAGCGGAGAGGCAGAAGGGCCCCTGAGGCAGAAAGCGAAAGGAAGCGAGCGAGAGCTGCAGCGGCAAAAAAAGACCTTTCGAAATCCAGCTTCTCACGGCCGGGTCCTCCATTTTCTCTCTGTCTTTCTTTCGAGAATGTATATATATATATATATATATATGTACGTGTGCCTGCTGTTTGCACACACGCGCGCGCGTGCGTCCCTTTTATCCTCCGCCGCCCTTCTTCTATCTTCCAGCTCCCGCTGCAGCCCCTTTCCGTCGTACTTTTCAGCTTCGGACAGGGAGTTTTGGGTATATATACGTAGGTACTACCGGCTCGTTTTCTCTCGCGCGATGATGCCGCGAGTGCTAGGTACAATCAGCTGACCGGCGAGAGCGCGAGGGAATCGCGACGCGGTTTTGAAAGTCGCGAGACGGAGATCTCTCGCAGCCAGTCGCGCAAGGAGCTTCTGTCTGACGGGGGATTTCGTAAGTTTTCAGCCGAGAAGCCTACTTTGCTCTCGCGCGCCTCCGAGAAGTATGAGACGCGACTGCAGCAGCGGTCGCAGCGCGGGATAAGAGAGCGAAGAGATAACGCAATCGCGTGCGTGAGCGACGACGGCTGTTTGCACGAAATTACTCAAGAAAGTTTACTTTTTTCTAAGCGTTGGGTAGCATTTCTTTTTTTTTTCATTTCGCTGATAGTGAAAGTCGTCGTTAAAATTCCGTAATGGACTGTGTCTCTGATTAGCTAGTTTAATGTGTAGTTTTAAATAGCGAATAGTTATTCCTTAAAACGATTTGTAATAATATTAAGCTCGAAATAGCAATTTACATAAAAGAATATGATTAAGTAATTGAGTCGAGATCATGAACTGCGTTAACAGTGTATTTTACTTCGAACGATAATGTCGAGAAATATTAATAATACACTACTCTTTAAACGCCGCATCATTTATCGAATTAGTCTAGACTCACCGTCATTACACTAAAAACACTCAGCTTATTATTTAAAAGCAGCTGTTACACCAATATTAACCAAGAAACAAAACACAAGGAAAAACAGCGCACACACACATAGTACTCCCAATAGACCGCTGGCCCAGTTTCTCGCTGCATACGACGAGCCGGGCTCTTGTCTTACAAAAAAAATATAACAGCCAGCTACTACTACAACACGCATAACGAGGGTAAGGATAGTTATGGCTTTCGCGGGAAACTCGAAACTTTACGAGCAGCGGCAAGAGTAGCACCGCGCGGGCCATAATGTTTTCCCGGAATAATCGGCATAATTCGAGACCTCGGTCGCTCGCGCTCGCCTGCTCTCCTTCTTCCTAGGACATGCATAATACACTGGTACTCGCACACACACGTGCGCGCGAGTCGCGTGCCACTGTAACAGCTACACTTAACGGCTATATACTCGATGGATATAATGCGCTTGGACACAACGGCGCGCGCGACTATAAAGCGAGCGAACTCTCGCGCGCCGACACGTCAGGTCGATGCGTGCTCGCAGGGGTACTTAAACGTGCGCCGTGTGGTACTCTTTACCGTCTTTTTTTTTCTTTCCCGCTGGCTTTAAAGTGTAGCGGGGAGGGCGCGCTCGCGGTAATGGACGCGTGTGTATGCACGATGTGGACGCGAGAGGTGAAAGTAGGACGAGGAGGGCCTGTATCTCGCCGTCTCTCCGGCTCCTAAAACTCGGAGCTTCGTTTTCTCCGCGAACGGTAGCTGCGCTAGCGCACCGGGCGATAAGCTTTTATCTAAGTGGGTTTGGTTCTTTTTTTCCCGTCGAGCTGCTTCTTTTTGAGCCGTCCATGTACGCGTGGAGTGGAGCGGAAGAGCCCCGGCAGGTTTTGCCTGTGAGCCGTGGATATGAATCATTATCGCGTGATGCCGAAAGTTGCGCTGCTTCCCATTTTTCAGCCTGCTGGAAGGACGGAAGTGCTGCGAGTGTCTCGTTGCTTTACTTTTGGCAGCAGTTTTTTTCATTAAGGAAACTACTTACGAAGTTAAGGACGCGGGATTCTGAGATCTTGTAAAACGGTCCGATTTTTAGTTGAATGTTCAAGTACTTTTGAAGATCTTATCTCCTAAATGCTATTTCGACAAAACCATGTGTCCATATCTTGTTAACATTCGAAGAATACATTACACCATTTTTAGGTTCAACGGTCAAAAGTATCACAAGAGGCGTTTGACATTCAACACTGAAAATAAAATCAAAGCATCACATAGATGTTATAATGCTTGAATATCATCTTTATGTATTTCGATATATAATACAAAGTAATAATTCGAAAATATTACAAAAATGTAGGTCTTTTAGTATCCTCCCGCACCCTTAATTACATTCCGTCTAAATCACTTGTTCTCTCTTAATTAATTATAAACCATTTGCCAGCATACACCCAAAAGCTCTTAAGCCCGACAAACCCGCAACTAACGTCATTCCTTTTAATTTCTGTCACCAGGTCACGAAAACGAAGGCCCAGCTCGAGCAACGACTCGGTGCGCTGCTGCCATGGCTGGACGAATTCGATGGGCCGTCGCGAGTGCTTCATGGACGAGTGCTCTGCGGCCATGGTACTCATGTCCCTCTCGACGCCCCCGAAAGATCTTCTGTCAATTCACTGCCAACAACTCTTCGGTAAGTCGCATCCATCGCTAACCCTCGCGAACATCTGCGTCCATCCATCCATCCGTCCGTCCTCGACGCGTGCACCGCGCAATTCGTAGAAACGAGGAACAAGACGAGCGATAGAGAACGAGAGCGATTGTGTCGCGGTGGCTGCGCAGCTCCTTTGTTACCAGCTGCCGGTCCAAAGTTCTACGGCCTCGGAAATCTCTCCGCTCGTGTAATAATAATAATAACGCGAACGAATACATATACTCGCGTGAGCTGACTCACGCGCTCGCCGCGTGGGAGTGTGTATAAGCGATGATCGAGCCGCGCTGCTCTCGGAAAACTTGATGGCGATGATGATCGTCGCGATGACGATCGCGCGCCGGTGGTTCCGTGTATTTGTCCGCTTTTTCGCTTCTATTAGCTGTGCGCGTGTGCGCGTGTGTCGCTCGTACGCTCTATTTCTAGGGTTGCGAGAGCGCGCGCGCGCGCGCACGGCCTTGAAAAGCCTCCGAGGAATTCGCGTTCTCACTTCGCGCGGCCTTTTCCACATACGTACGTGGAAGCCGTCCAATGTTTTGAGGAAAGTTTCGTGTAGACTATTTTTCAGTGCCGGGGACGCGAATGCTCGCAATCGTGGGATAGTTTTGATTGTAAAAATAAGTTTATGATACATTGCCTGGGTAACTTGAAGCTATCTATAGTTTAGTGGATACAACACGATTTTGTAATATAAACCGACCGCAAATATTTATAAAGTATTCAAAAACAAGTCTAAGTCTTATTTTTTAAATTTATTATAGAAAATTTTTTAATTTCATTCACTGTATTGGGTTTGAAATCTGATCGTTTATAGTTTGCGGTACTCTTAACATTTAAGATGGCATTGAGGTGGAAAAATTAATGTATGGTTATTTAAAAAAATTTAGCCTATAACTTTACTGTAAAGGAGTGTGAAACGGGTTAACTACCCTTAACTTACTGACATTTTTTTAATTAAATCAGTTAAATTTTCTAGAAAAATCGTTCTGACAGCAATGTTAAACCATCTAGTAAAGTTGCATTACAAATTTGTTCAAATGATTCTATTATTGATAATTTTGATATAATTCAATAATAAATCCTTTAGGAGTCCTTCAGACCCTCTTACATCCCCTTAATTTATAACTTTTTATTATTCTAAATATGAACTAAAAATTCTTAAAATTCAAGATTTTGAGTCTTTAAAAACGACTTTTTACTAGCTCAGTCATAATTACAAAATAATCCACAGCCCTATACGTAAACCTATTATATATTATCATCCAATCTACAAAGAGTCTCGAAAAGCACCCATCTAACCACCCCCCGTATCTCTGAACCCCCGCAGGTTCCTCGTCCTGGGACGATCAAGTGAGCAGCAGCAGCAACCACGTGGTCGTCGGCTCGCCGGGCGTCGGCGGCACCTCGAACAGCAGCAGCAGCAGCAGCAGCGCCAGCTGGCGCAGCGGCACCCCGAGTCCGCCCCTCAGCGACGAGGGCGCCCTCAGTAGCAACGGCCTCTGGCCGAGCATCACCGACTCGAGCGCCGGCACCAGCACCGGCTCGAGCGCCGGCACCAGCACCGGCTCGTGCGCCAGCACCAGCACCGACACCGGCCCCATCGTCAATTTCATCGTCAATACCACCGCCAACAACAACAATAACAACCTTCATCATCACCAATACAACAGCCACTCCGTCAGCAACGACGTAGCACATCATTCGTCGGTGCACACCAGTCATCGGTACTCCCCGTATCACACCAATCATCATCATCATCATCATCATTCAAATCACGCGGCGAGCAGCAGTGGCGGATCCTCCTCCAGCAGCCCGAACTTCACCACACACGACGAGGGCATCGTGCCCGACCTCGATCACGAGCGCCCGCGCAAGAGGAAGGTAGGTTTTCGACAATATATACAGAGCGAGACTATGACAAACGATGATATCGCTAAATATTCTTGTTATTGTAATGGGAATGTTTTGGTCAAATTAGATAGAGAAAAGATTTTTATTCACAAATAATGAAAGAAATTTGAATATATCAAACGTACAATTTTATTATTACATTATAGATATCCAATTTATATTTGTACTATATTTTAAAGCGTATATTATTATACTTCTTACGAATTATTGTTTATACTAAAATGAAGGTAAGAAATGTTTCAGTTACATTGTCTTGCTTTAAGAGTGAAATTTCGTATACTATTAATAAAGCTGTAAAATTAATTATTGAAGGTTTAGCGTTATTTTTAGTATAGGAAGTAGATAACGTAAGGATTAAGCTTAAACCTTAGATAAGCAAGATAATGTAACACTTAGTCAATGGCAAACGACCTATGCTTTTCTAAGTAAATTTACAGCTGTTTATTGACGAAAATTTTATGCGCTTTTCAAAATTTACATCCTGGTTCATAACGTTTAGTTACCTTAGAGATCGTTAAGAGCGCGGAGAGAACGCGCATTATTCTACTTTCCTAATTTGAATTACAAAAGTACACTTTTATGCTGTAACCACTATCCGTTACATCACGAATTCCTGAAACAACAATCATTCGAACCGCGCTTTTCTTACGGCATCCAAACGTCGATAATTAACAAACCAATATAAGCGGAAAGTACCATAAATACATCAAAACCCGCTAATTTATGACTTCATCACGTCAATACGACAATTAAACTTTCCCATCATCGCGCCGCGCTTAACCGCACACACCGCAATAAAAAGCCCCCCATATATATATATTCTCTCACGACGCACACGGTGCGCGTTATCTCATTATTCCTAGACGTGTTTACATTGCGCCGTACGATTAATCACTGTTAAAAATCCATACAAGGTCGGAAACACGTTTCCCTATCTCTCGCGATGGGCGCGCGCGCGCGCGCGAGTTATAACACTGCACACGAGCACAGCCCCACACACGCCCACTCTCCTCTACACCTATACCGATTTCACTTCTCGCGCTACAGCAACAAACGCAACGTCGTCGACCCACATATAACAACACTTTCGGCTGCGCCTATTTTTTTTTCTCCTTCGTCACCCTCTCCCCCCCCCCCCCCCCCCCCCACCTATTCGATTATTTCCCCACATCCATGCGGACGCGCGCGCGCGCGCTCTTTTCGTCTCTTCCGCGTCCGCGCGCCCATGCCAGCCCGTCGAGTAGCGCTCTTGCACTTAATTAACGGCAGCGGCGATAAAACTCTCGGATTACGCAACAAGAGCGCGCGAGCGCTACACGCACACACATGTATATACACAGATGGAAGCTAGTGCACACCGCGCGGGCGGGGAAGTATTATAGAGATAGATAGGAGTGAGCGAGGGGTATGCGTGTGTGTGTGTGTGTGTGTGTGTGTGTGTGTGTGTGTGAGCGCACAAGACCTTGGCGTAGAATACACGCGGGCACGACGCGAGTCGAGTGCGAGTAAAATGTTCTTTGGCTGCTGCTGGCGCGTTGGCTTTAGACGCACGAGCGAGATGTTTAGTAATTTACGGCAAGCGCGAGCGAGCGCTCTTCTCGATGCGTGACGACACGGAGGTGTTGTAGTTTGCGTAGGAGATTAGCGCGATGCACGGAGACGTTTAGTAGCTTTTTTGACGTCGACTTTGACAGTTGGAGAGAATGATGTTGAAAATGTCGTTGTTGTTTATCGGGATAAACCTGATGAGGATAGCTTTTCTTTATCAGATTTGGACTGCCTGAACCCGATGTTATTTTTGTGAACAATTGTCTATAAGAACCTCACAAATATGTCATATTTCAGATTGAATAACCATAGTTTATAGCTTATTATACTTTTCCTGAAGCTTATTTCAGACAAAAGATTAAAAATCGAGTATATAATATAAAAAAACGGTATGTTACCGTAGTATGATAATAATTATAAGAGCTTTATCAGATTCAGAGGTCAAATTATAAGCGTTTATCGAGTTTGCCTCGATACGCATGTTCTCAACCAACAGTTTCTTTAATTTTCAATATGATTCATTACTCATATAATAATGAAAAAGCTACATTAATATCAGAGTTCATATTAGATAGAGTTAGTTTTCTCTATTTTCTAGTATGTAGTAATCAACTTAAATTTATGCAAATAGGATAAAAATGGTAAAAGCGGCCCTTGGTTAACTTTATCTTTCGTAAGAATGTTCGAAAAGTTTAAATTTTAAGTAGAGATTATTATGATTTTTCTTCGGTAGAAAGAGAAGGTTAAATTAGTTGCGTTCTATAAAAATGTAAAAAAAGGAGCACCGCGTCAATTGGCACTTTCACTCGCGTGCGCGCGCGCGGGCAGCGAATTGTTTCATTCCGTTGACTCGCGCGTATACACAAACAAACCGATCAAGCGGCACCGTGGAATTATATCCCGGCCCGCGAGCTTTTACATTGCTTTTTCAATCATGTGGATCCGAAATGTTGACCGATCGAATTATGGGTCGATAGTTTTCTCTCCGCTTCCTCGAGTTACCTTGCTCTTATAATATACCTAGCTTTCGCGAGATTGCTTCGTAATGGACATAATTGAATCGATTTTAGGCCGACAGCCAAGTGAAAAAACGGCTTTGTTGTAACTTTCTATAGCCAGCATAGTGTTGGGTTTCGCAAAAGCAGGAGTTGGAAAAAAGGGACGATTTACCGTACACCTGCACGACTTTCTGTCAATTTCTGCTGTTGCTATTGAGTTATAGTAGCGATAATCAACGTGATTGGTGGATGGTGCTCTTTCGAGTTTGATTGCCAGGAGTTGAAATTGTTTCTTATGTTTTTTGCGCGAATTACGGTTAATTTTCAACAATAAAACAAACGATTCTGTAATAAATTTTTTGCTCTTATTCAATTATAACCGTACGAACGCTAAACGCTGCAATGAAAAAAACTGTATAAACGCGCGCAATGCTCGCGTTATCGCTTTTGCCGTATTACACAATCCCACACAGCGGTAATACTACTCAAATGGAAACATCTAGCCTAGACTCAAAAAATACAGTTTCAAATAACTCCTTGGTATATATAAGAGATATACAAACAAAACGAGCTTCGTATCTAATTTCCAATAGTCGTGCGTGCGGAAAAATGGTAACAGTAACACCCCATCATTCGTGAAAGCTTGATTCCCCATACAGGCAAACCTCCCTTTAAATGCACACTGTAACGTTTCTATTTAGCAACACGTTTCAAGCATTATATACTAGACAAACAACTTAAATTTTCAGCACAATAAACGCATATCCTGAAGTGTTCACAGTAAATTTTCAGGTAAATGAAAGAATATATATAATTCGTTTCTGCGAAGATTACAATTACGAAAGATAATTTTGTTTAATTAAAAGAAGTCATGTCATCGTAAATATGATGTTTCAATACCTCTTACAAACTCGTTAAATAAGATCACGTGAGCTAAGCTCCGGCAGTCGTAATTCCCAGCTGTGCCGGTGTCCCGGCTTTATTAACAGTTCCCGGGTTTCGACCGTACATGCATAACCGCGAGAAGAAGCCGCTCTTCCGAAACACACACACACACACACACACACACATCCACACTACCTATATATGTACACGCATATGACGTAAGGGTCTTGGCTATCCGGCCGGCCGCGGTCAAGGCTCGGAAAATCGCCGGCGTTCCGCCCATTACCGTAGACACGCCGGCTTCTGTGTATATACATACACCCACTGCACTCACACACACGCACGCACAAAGAGGAGGAGGATCGGCAGCGTTGTGTTTCGTAAGCGGCGCGCGAGAGAGTTATCCAACGCCGCGGCCGAAGGCGATCCCTCTCGCGGGGAAGGTGGCCGCGGGTACCGATGACGGGGAGGGATGGACGCGCGCGCGCTGCGAGCTTCTAAAATTAGCGAGGCGCGGCCCTGCACCTCGCGCCTCTGGCCTCTCGAAATAGACGCGCATACATGTGTGTGTGTGTGAAAGCTCTGAATTCGAGGGGGGAGAGTGGGATCTTTGTGTCTCTGTCGCGCGCGAGGCGTGCCCTCGGGTGTTGGTGTATGCTCTTTTTTTTTTTAGAGGCGAGGTTTGAGCGCGGAGTGGCCCTTTTGCTGCGTGCACTTTTTGGGCCGAGCTTATTTTTCTTTTCAGGATTTGGGGGATTTTTGGCTTGCTTACCTGATAAAATGGATATTTATCGAAATGTAAATGATATATATATATATATATATATATATATATAGTGTGAATGCGCTGAAGAATAAGTTTAGTTAATTTGAATAAACGTGTACTGCAGTAATCTTGTGAAAATAATTGCTTTTCATGAACCAATATTAGTCTTTATCGGTAAATATTTATTTTGAAGAAAGAAATAATTATTCATGACCGATAAATGTGAGTCTCGTGTAAATAATTTTTTAAGTAAAAGAATTAATATAAATAATTAATTAAATTGACTGAAACAGACTAAACTTAATTTTCAGTGTATAAACATTGAGGAGTAAAAGCAATTTACTGTTGTAACGAGACGAGCAAATATATGGAAACGATTCGGCTGATTTCATATGTCATTAACATTATAACCAAAAGTCAATGATTTCCTCTTTGTAGATCCGGTGTAGAGTCGAGAACGATGACTATATCGAAAGCAGTTCAAATGACGGCTCGAGTTCCGATAACGATGTCGTAAGTGTAACGATTTTTATTGATTGTTATTACTGCTGGAAATGCACACAAAGGAAAAAAAGCCAAGAAGGTTACGAAAACATACTCTCTAAATGTGATATAGTGAAATTTTTACATAACCTCAACCACACCTCGTGGAAGAGGTTAGAAGAATTTTCATGCCTTCAGCTAGATTTTTTCAAATTCTATAATATTTTATTTTTTAATTATTTTATTTGTTACAGATTCTATAATCTTAAGATTTTCAATTAATTTAAATCTTTCATGGGACAATCATTTTACTACTTTAAATATTGAAGATTCACAATTTTAAACAGTAAAAGCTTACTAATTTAAATAGTGAATTTTGATTATTTTCTAGTTGCATACTTTGTACTAATTCTGTTAGTGAATATGCACTAGAAATTAGTGAATTTTCACTATTTCACATTTAGAGAGTATACCCTTATAGAAATACCAAATTACTGGATTTTCCAAATTTTTTTTAGTCTTTTCTCTCTTTGCGTGTGTGTTTCCTATTCGTATCTAACATATATGTACTGCGGACATGGGAATTCCCCATATCTCTGGCGAATATCTTCAAGCATTATAGTATTACCAGAAACCGGGAACAATTTCTCAAGAAACTAATTACAAGTGCAGCAAAACAACAAAATATTTCCAATCTTCCTAAAAATACGCATCGAGCGACAAAACTAAAAATGATCTTTATCACAGCCACAATCTGTCACGATAATGACTCCGCGCATGATGACAAACGTCATTTTTTCCGTCGTCATCATTACCAGAGATTCTCGCGCGATCGTTACTCAACCCACGGCCTATCCACGGCCGCCGTCGTTTTTCTTCGATTTTTCACCAGCGCTCTTTTTTCGTCTTCCAACGGCCGTTACGAAATTACGCGCCGCGCCGGGGAAAATGACAAAAGGCGCGCATAATACACGTCAACGCGGACACAAACAGGTTACGCCGCCGCCACGCGCAAAGCTCCGCAAATGCATATGTAACACGTGTGCATCCGTGTGCACAGTGCGATTGTCGCCCGTGAAACCCGAACTCTCGCAGTGTGCATGCACGTAAGTGTATGCGCTCGCGCTCGCGAGATTAAGCGCTGCGTGTCGTTCAAGGTCGAGATCGCGATCTTCTCTCTCTCGCTCTTAATAGCTTCCACTGCGGTACCCGCGCAATTCACTTATCGCGCGCCGCGAGTCTTTACGCCACACATCGACCGACCTATACGCGATTACAGCGTTCCGTTAAGGAAGTTTCAATTATTCCGCGATTCGAGTGTAGCTGTTGGAGCTCCTGATTTTCAGTTTCAACAGATTTCCACTAGAGTGACTTTGACGAATTTGGATTTTCGAAGGGCGATCGGTAGTTTTTTTGGACTCGCGCGCTCTCGCTCTGTTTTTCTTTAGATCCACGCATTGTGGGTGAAGGCCTAAATGCGTCATTATAAATGTATAATTAAGCAGATTTCGACAAGGCGTATAAAGATGTATTTTTGTGTGTACAACACGTTTTAGTACATATCGTTATGAAAATCGATAAAGATACGAGAAAAGTTCGTTTGATACGCTGCCAACTAGCGCATGCGCGCAATAAAAACTCCCCGCGCCTGCAGTATGTTAAAACACATTCCCGGATAAAAATGTTTTATGGCCGCTACCAATGGCTTTCTTGCGATATATGAATTTGGAATCCGGTCCGCTCGCTCCGAACTTTCCCATATGTAAAGTCCACCGCCTGCGCCTGCAGGACACTCTTATACATTTTCACATACCGACCTACCGATTTCGAAAGAAGCGAGCGCGTGCTCGAACCTCGAAAACTACGCAGCTTGGTGTATAGCTTACGAAATGGAAAAAGAAAAAACGATCAGTGAACAGCGAGCGGCCCAAGGAAAATCCTAAAATAGGTTAGGCTAATATGACCCCGGAGGCGGGAGCACAAGCTGGTTTTTCGGAGTCCACGTGTCGAGCTCGTGCGCGCGAGCGTTCCATGAATTGTGTGGCCGTGCAGCTCGTAGATTAACGCGCAGTAGGAGAAAAAAAATTGGAGAAATCTCGGTGTGGAGAGAAAAGCGTCAGGTTCCAGTGTTGCAGCATCGCGATTGACTCTTGGAGTCTTGGAGTGTGTATACCTTCCTTTTTTCGAAAGTTTCAGCTATTTCGAGCATAATTATCTTACTGAAAAATCTGAAGGCTTTGAGCAGCTCCATGGTGAAAAATGATCGTTTCGAGGATAGCTCACGGAAAATGTCTTATTAAATTTACGAATAAAATATTGTGATTTGAAAATAAGCCGATATCACGATAAAATTACCTTGATTTATACCCAAAGTTAATATTATTTACCATACCTTTCACCGTAAACTTGTTTCTAATCTAAAAATACCTTTCATAACCGACCCGATTTCTACCGTATTAATTACCCACAGCTTACCAAAGATTTTCCCTAACAACCGACCTATATATCCAACATTATTAATCATCGAAATCCAATTCTCCAATTTTCAACCTCCAGATCAAGTATACTTCCAGTTCCAGCTCCGATATAGCTATACGCGAGAACGACGAGGAGCAAGAAGCCAATACCGAAATGGTGGCCGTAGGATGCAGTCCGGCGAATCCTCTCCTCTCCCGTCCCTCGTGGCCCCTCGACCCGCTTATACCACAATGCAGCTCTGGCGCATGCTCTCCCGTGCGCATGCGAGCTCGCACCGAGCCTCGCCTCCGTGCCCTTCACCGTTTCCACCTACTCTCGATGGTGAACATCGCGGCGCACTCGCCTAATGGTTCTCCGGAGAGTACAAGCGCGCGAGAGGAAGGAGGGAGACGTTACACTCCGACCTTGCTGCATTGTTGCACGCTGATGGATGGTTTTTACGTGGAAGTGTGCGGGGTGTAACGCTGCGCTCGCTTTAAGCTCCGGTAGCTTTTTTAAACTGGGGCCAGTGCGAGGAGATTAATAGGTTGCGGCGCAATGCTGATATCGAAATTTGAAATATTTAGTGTGGTATGAGTTTAACGAGCTCGATAGTTGAGTAATGGGTGAAGAAATCGATGCGAATTTGATAAATTATTGGAGAAGTTGAAGCATTAATTAATAAGATTATAGATTACGAAGATGAAGTTAAAATACTGTAAAGTATTCATGACAATTAAACATTTATCGTGGAAAGAGTACATGAATTATTCCAAAACATTGAATCTCCGAGAGCGCAGTTTGTCGTGTATAATACCGTAACTCTTACCCCGGAACTTCCGCAACGACCGTCGCGACCTTCAAAAGAAGAGCGCGAAAAATATCACCAATCATCGCTCTCACAGCTCGTGCAAAAAGAAAACAAGGCAACCCCTTGATATACCATCATACAGAAAAGCTACTTAGCTGTAGAATAACGACAAGTGCGTCTGAATCGGTATAATCAGCTGGAGTTAGAATCCAGACAACTGTACCGGTCGTAAATAAATTTACCAAATACATCCATCCAAAATCCAGCTGACCCACCTAAAACATACACCCTCCACTTCCCTCCACAAGAATAAACTAAAGCCATCGCGCTCGAGGTGAATATACATCCAACTAAAACGTTCGCGCAACGCCAGCCAGCCTAATAGTGCACACGACCTAGCTGACTCGCCCGCTAGCACCGAGCTCTCTCTCTCTCTCTCTCTTTCTAACACTAGCACCGCACTAGCACTCGCCGAAGCATAGGTGAGAGGAGGTACGGCGCGTGTGCAGCAGCTCAACTCCTTCCCCCTCCTCGCGAAATGCACATCGCGCGGGTGACGTCAGTGGTCGCTTGGCGGCACGTGTCCCTCCGCCCCACCCCCTCGCTTCCCTCCCGCTGCAGCGACTGCGGCGAAGGACGCTGCTGCTGCTGCTCGCTAGAACGACGTTAGAGGGAAGGAGAGGAGAGGAGAGCGGTGGGGTGGGGTAAGGTCACCGCGGCCCTGACTGCACGCGCGGTTTTCGCTCCCTCTCGCTCGCTCGCCCGACAAAGACGA
Source organism: Gastracanthus pulcherrimus (assembly GCA_949152435.1). Taxonomy (NCBI): domain Eukaryota; kingdom Metazoa; phylum Arthropoda; class Insecta; order Hymenoptera; family Pteromalidae; genus Gastracanthus; species Gastracanthus pulcherrimus. Next base: position 180,044,165 of record OX424574.1, read on the forward strand.
CTGCCTCACTGCTGCTGCTGCTGCAGCGCAATGCACATTTGCTGTGTGTGTGTCTGTGTATGTGTGGATCTAGCTATACAGGTTGTGTGTGTGTGTGTGTGTGTGATCGCCCCACGCGGAAGATTTATTTCTAGTTCCGCGCGCGGCTTGTGTCTCCCTGTGTGGGTATGTATAGGTATAGCCGTGCGCGCATCGCAAAAGCCGGCTGCGATGCCGAGCTTTGTTAAACTGCGATTTACAGCCCGAGGATATAGCGGAGTATGTCGTGGTTGTGAGTGCCGCTGCTGCCGGCTTTTTTCCCCCGTCGGTCTTTAGGTTGTATTCTAGGTGGGTTTGTTGCGCAGTTGGGAATTCGAAGCTTTACTGGGTTTTCTAACGAGATGGATAAACGTTGGGATCGTTAGGATGAGGTTTTAGTGCGTTGATTGAGCTTGATTTTAATGGATTAGAAATCGGCTTGGATCGTAGTCAATTGCAGGGTTTATGGGTGCATCGAGAAGAAATGTTTATGGAAATTGAATTAATTTTATTTCATTTTTAAGAATTATGAGGTATTGCTTCGATTTGTAGAAGTTGTTAGCATGATTATTTCTGTTTCTATTTCGATACACTTACGAAAGGAAAGTTTTTATTGCTTGCAGTTTTTTTAAAAATAAAGATACGTAGTTTCAATTTAACCTTTTTAAGTCTAATTTTTTCGTGGAAACTCATTAAATTCTATGAGCCGTCCGCATTACGCGCAAAGTATCGTAAAAACGTGCAACCCGATGTTTTATTTTACTGCCCCGACAGAACATTAACACTATGGAATTCACGCGAAGTGTATATTGGCAATGTTTTCGCAACGTAAAAACGAAGCCTAGCATTACAACATTCACGAATGCAATTCGCCGGCTATTAAAAATGCATGCCGAAATTCACCTTCTTTTTGGTCGCATCTGCATAAATTGAAAACAGCCTGCGCTCTTATCGAAGAATCAACCCGGAAGCGCACTTTTTCGAACTAAAAATTTCGCTCTCATTGTCTTCTCCAAGTTTTTTCAATTCCCCGCGCGCGGAACAATGAAAATTTCCCCTTTAACGTAATTTAGAAAGTCCGATTCTTTAATGCACATCCGAATTGAATGCCCCTCGCCTCTCCCTCTGGGAAAACCTGCGACCTCGCGCTCGCGCACGTGTACACCCCGACGTATATAACTCTACTTCCTCGCGGAAGTTCGCGGCACGCGCGAACTTCTGCTGCGCCATTTCCCAACTGCGCCGCTGCAGAAATCTCGGCGCAAAAAGCCGACGACAACAGCCACTGCTCGTGTTGTTTTCCGCGGTCCGGATCTCTGTCTCCGACTCCTTTTTTTGCGCCATTATGCATACAACGAATGCGACGCGCGCGCGCTTTATCGACTGTGAAATTGCAAAATCCGCGCCCCCGCGCCTCGTTGAACTCGATTAGCGTCAATTGAAGCGGCGAGAGTGTAAAGAAAAAAAGAGCGTACGCGAGTTTCGAAGCGGCGTCGATGACATTGCGAAAGTGCGTGGGTGGTTGCGTGCTAAAAAAAGAGAGAGAGAGGTGAGAGATGTGCAACGGGTCGCTGCGGCCGGCTAATTGAATCGATGAGATTGCAGAGAGAGGCCTTTTTGAATGGGAAGACGCGCGCACGGCTTCATTCAATCGAAGCTTATTGCGCGCGTGTGCGTTGATATGATACTGCGCAGTTTCACGGCCAATTGTTAATTACGAATTATTTTTTATCGCACGCGCTCGATCACTCGTTTTGAGAGGTGTATGCATCAGGAAGCGATTATGCGGCTTTATCTCTTGCGTCAAAGACGCCAGCTTGCGTCTTGCGTTATGCGTTTTCGTATAGATATTGGAGCTCCGCGCTATTGTCTCGTCAAACTGTAAATGTTATTCCAATACTCGCGCGCAATAATCTTAGAAAAAAATGAAATTCTCATCATAACATTACCAATCACGCAAACGCGCGAATGAATTTGTCAATTTAAAAGTACACGTTTCTTTAAAGCGTCTTGACAAAAGCTAGAAAATAATCAATTTTAATGCCGGCAGCGAGCCGAGCAAAGGGGGGGGGGGGATCGAGTGGGGGTAAAAGATCAAGGCCGCGCATGCTCGCGCTCGCTGCACGAGCTGATGCCTGTGCACCGCGAGAGAAAGAGAAACGCATATATATATATATATATATTTCCCGAGCGCCGTGCCAATAAATTCGTCGCTCGCGCGAGAATCGTACATATATACACTGTGTACACTACGGCCAAACGAGAGCGAGAGCGCGACACTCGAGAGATCTTTCTCGCGCCTCGTGTGCGGCATCGCTATATCGCAGTTGCGCATTGTGACACGCGCTTTATAACTCTACACACTACTCCTCTCCTCTCTTCTTACGCAATAGCGCAGCGTTGCGTAATGCACGCGTTATAATGCGCTCGCTTGGATGCGCCGCCCGGCAACAGGCCGCCGCCGAGTGTGTGTATACGTGCATGTATAGCGCGCGCACAAAAGGCCGAACAGCTGATCGAACTTCATTGTCGCTTGCGCCAGCCGGCCGGCCGGCCGGCGGTAAACTTCAATGAAGCGAGAGGGCGCAGAAGCAGCAGCGCCAGCGCGGAGACAGCGCCACGGTCACATGCCGCGAGCTTTGAACTTCGCGCGCGCGCTAGACTTCGCGAGAGATGTGCTTAACGGTCAATGAACGGTTTTTCATCAACTTCACCGTTTTCCTTGTATACTGGGATGTTTGCTTTGCGCTTGGAGAAGCGAGACTTCTTTTTGCCTGCACGCGTTGGGTGAATCATTGAATTGGAGTTTTAAATAGGCGCCTGCTAATGGAGAAAAATGACGATTGCCGTTTGTATGGTAATGAAGTTGAGCGCGTTAATAAAGTTAAGGAAGCACGAGCAAGGGTTTTGTACTTCTCTTTTTGCGAGTTATTGGTCGACACGTCGGCGATCACCTTGACATTGCGTGTGTGTCTTTTCGAGTTGCTGCACATCGGTCGGTATAATAGAAACGGTAAACCGTCTATGTACACACACATACACACACGCTATGTAACGAATATGTGCGAGCCTAGCATTACTCGCGCGACGTGCCAAGTATTTTTAGAGGGAGAAAAGTTTGCGCTTTAGATTATACGGCGCCATTAGCACCGCTGCAGGTTCAGGGTTACGTAAAACAAAATAGGCGTAAATAACATTACTCAGCGAACGAGGAATGACGCGGGCACCTGCAATTTGCCTTTCTTCGCTAATTAAATAAACGAAGCTCCCCGGCGTTCATCGATCTTGGCGCCGAATAGCGCGCATACCTGCGCCTCCTTCGAATACAAAAAAAATCGCCGACCTCGCGCGCGCAGCCCTCCCCTTTAATAACAACGATTCCCACTCGAAAACAACGATCCACATTCGCCGCTCTCTCTCTCTCTCCTCGGCATTCCGAAATAATCCCCGCTCATCCGAGGCTTATATACGTTTTTATTGGTAAACATCCCGCGGAGAGCCACCGTCTCGCTTACATCATGCAGAAAGGCGACTCGAGGTAAAATTTAAAGAGCCGAAAGGAAGCAGGTAAAGGTCAAAAACGGCCCCTCGCGCGCACCGGGTGTCCTTATTAGGCGAGCGAGCAGCTGATCGCTTGGCGAAAATTGGGCGTCAGCCCCCCCTATAACTCTTTCTCGCTCTCTCTCTCGCTCGAACGAGGAGATAGGTCGGGATCCATGCAAGGTGTACACCAGCGGCGTATAACAACGCTCGCGCAGCAGCAGCCAGCGGGTTATGCAAAGATGAGCTCAGAGCGGCGCTCGCGGCCTTGGCCGTCGCGGCGACTCCGCTCCGCTTGTATGTATACCCATATAGCTGTGTACGTGTGTATGGTTATATGTGTGTTGGTGCACGCGCGCTCGGTGCTGCGTCGCATCTCGCATTGGCTGGCTGATGCGCATTGTGCTGATAGAGGTATACCGGGGGTGTTGGGGTGCGGTGGACCAAAAGGATTATTTTCGGAGCCCGGGGCTCTAGCGCTGCTCGATAGGTGGATTTGATTTACGAGGAAATGCACGCGCAGGGAAATTATATGCCAGATATTTAGTAGGTATTTCCGTTTGTTCGTCAGGGACGTGCTCGATTTTCATTAAAAATTACAGTAATATTTATAGAAATCTTTTTATTTACTATAAATAATTAAAATTTTAACATAAAACCGTACGTAAGTATATTTTGAATTAATAAACGAGAATAATAATTAATGTGCAAAAGTTTCAATGCATGCGGCTTGGATTATATTTTGGAAAGTGCGTTCTTTTGTAAGAATGAAAACAATTAGCTATAGCGCTGGTTGAGCAATAGTTTATGTATACGCGACCTGCGTAACCGGTGTATAAATTATATAAGGAATGCGTGCGTATCAGGAAGATCACGAATGATATTAAAGAACCACCTTTGTTCGTCAATGCGTAAGATCGTAAAAGCGCGATCGACATTAATTTTAAGAATTACGAGATTCACGCGGATCCCAAAAATAACACTCCGCATCGCTATACAACGCTCGATATTTTTAACCAGATAAATTTGTATCTTCTGGTGACACATAAATTTCGACAAAGAATAATATTGTATTTCCATCTCTCAAGAACAAACCAAAATACACGCGGTACTCTCCCAGAGTGCAACAAACTAATATAAATTCCGGCGCACACAGTCATCCAAACACACACAAACACACCCACCCAAAGACGCACAAAGTCGCACTAAACGACTAAATTCAAAATCGTTCTAAAAACTCACGAGAGAGAGAGAGAGAGAGAAAGCATTATAGGAAATTTCTGTCGCTTTATCGCGAGCGGCCGTGACGTAGCAAAGCAGCGGCAGCCGCGGCCGTGACACCGACCAGCCGCCGCGTGTAACAGCGTAGAAAACTGCGTAGCCTTCGAGCTCGCGTGCTGCTGCCGCCTCTTCCTCCTCTCCGCTAATACCTTTCCGCGCGCGTACATAATATACATCTATCTATCTATCTATCTATGTATCTCGACGCTGCGCGCGCGCGCGCTCCCCCCCTCCTAATACACCGATCGCACGGCTCTCGCTTTTCAGCGATCCGTGTATTAATAATAATCGTCATAACGCGCTGTCGCGACGCGATTACGCAACTCGGATCTCGCCGCCCGGCACAATCGTATTCCATCGTGTACGTGCAATGTTTTCCCTCGTGGCGCAGCTTTGTACCTCGAACAACGAGACCGCCACTGTCCGTCTGTGTGTGTGTGTGTGTGTGTTTTTACAGCGAATGGTAAAAATAATAATGATAATGATAATAATATGCGTGAGCGGAAAGACGGGAGGATAATAAAAAGTGCGAGGCACTTTCTTGCGCGGAGCGAGTTTCATGGCCTGACCTCGTGAAATGAAGAAAAACCGATGCCTTCGCGCGTTACATGCGGCATACTGAAGAAAAATGATAAAGCGATTTTAGGTGGGAGTGTGTATGTGTGTATATTGCAGTTTCTATTAAATATTTTGTTGCGGAGCAAAAAAAGATTTCAAGTTTTTTACGTACTTGTATAATCAGCGTCTTCGGATAATCAATTTTTTTTACTCGATAGCGGATTCATCGAAAAAAGTCTTCCTCCATTATCGCGGCGTTATTACTTTTATTAACGACGACGCTCGCGGAAGTTGCGTTAAGTAGCCGTGATGACGTCACTTCTCATCCGACGTCATCGCTCCGCGCAATTACACTTCCCCCCCACGTATTTTCCTCTCTCGGAAATAAAAAATACACGTCTCGCGTCTCGAGGAACCACGCGCACCGCTCAATTATATGTAACATATATTTGTCAATGAGCTGAAACAGCTGTGCATTATGTTTCGCCGGCTCTGCGGGGCCGATCGAGGCCGGAATTGGAATTCGATCATCGATCGCGCGGCAGGCCTTACAACCGGCAAAACACGTTCTCGCAAGTGGCACACGCTCACCTAAAGTGCGCCCCGTGCTCGCCTTGTTTTCTTTTTTTTTCTTTCTTTCTTTCCTCGTGAGCACGCCGGCACATCTCGAGTTGTTATATACGTACGTACGTCGGTACGTGCGCACTTCGGAGCTATATAACACTTAATCAGCCGGCTGGCGCGCAAACGCCGGCCGGCTTCGCGTTCGCGTAATAGATTCGCCGGAGCTAGCGGCGGCGCAGACCGCTTATTGCGCAATCGCATAATTTTCCATGCGACGCGGCTTTTCGCGAATAGCGAAACGCCGGTTCGCATATATGTGCTTAAAGGCTTTTGTTAAATATTCCGCTTGGGAAATAATACGTTTTATAGGTTTTTTTGACAGTTTTTCGATGACGATAGGTATAAAGCGAAGCTTTATATGTGAGATTACGGATAGCAGCATTATTTTTATCTTCCTTTGAATCAATTATCGTTTTTTGACTGTTTGTAAATAAGGAAAATGATAGAAGTTCGTTGAAGAGGAAAGTATGAGCTCTTGTGTATCTCTTCTTGCTTTTCTGATTGCTTTAAATAAGGAAAATTGTAAAAGTTCATTGAAAAGGAAAATCAACAAAATATGACTGTAAATTCCTAATTTTTCGAGAGCGAAACATACGCTTTATTCTCAATTACGCGCTACTGCGTTTTTCTCACTCGTTCTCTACATTTTTCTTCTCGCGTACCTCATAAGATGTCGAGCGTGCGCGGCGCGCGTGACACTGGAAATATTCAACAGCCTGCCTCCAAGGTTTCTCACGCTGCCATGCCGCCTGCATCTGGACATTTCAATGCGACAGCCACTCGCTTGAATTTTCCCTGCTCCCGCAGAGTGCAGCAGCTAGAAGACTCGATAATTTCGGCTTCAAGTTCGAATTTCATATACATTCCACCTGCATTCGAATACTTGAACATATTCCGCGAAGCCGGTAGTGTAGATGATGATAAGTGCGAAATTACAAAACCGACGTAAATGGAAATCGCGCGCACGCGAAAAAACAACGCGAGAACTCGCGTCTTATTGATGCATTCGAATAGTGAAATATGCATAGCGCTGCGTCTAACGTCGCGTCGCACCTAAACTCGCTTTGAATAACCAAATTCTCTGCGACGCACAACCGCGCGAACGCCCCGCCATACCTATACATTCTTCTAAAACACCAATTTGTCCTCGTCGGAACAATACGGACTTTTCCACAATACGTTTTTCCATTATATCACCATGCACGCCATCGTAAAAAGCGTTCTCGACTCCACCCGTGCACGCCTATACGTACAATAGTCCTCCGATTCCAATCAGCCTGCCCACACACACACACACACATACACGCGCACAGTCACACACTCGCACGGTAAATTACCGCGCACATTCGGACTACACACGATTATAAGCGTAGCGTCATCGCGTCGCATTAGCCGCGCCGACGGCTTTTTCAGCGCGGAAAGGTCACACGCGTACGCGCGTGCAAGGTTTTCCTCGCGCTGGCCTCGCGCGACCGCCTCGAGGCTGCATATATAGGTGCTTAACGCGGGGCTTTCCACCGGCCGAGCGCAGCGTGAAAAAGGAGCCCGATCGCGAACGGAGATCATCGATCATCCGTCGCCGCGACTCGTAGCTTTTTCTTTTTCGTCGATCGCAGCCGAGTGTCGCGACCGAAATAAGATGACGAAGGGTTACGAAATCGCCTGGCGGCTATTGGGCAAGATGTTTAACGGAAGCGGAGGTGAGCTGCCGACTGTACATCGAAAGTCAGAGAGAGAGAGAGAGAGCGGTGATTCGATACACGCACAAGTTACCATATGGCGTGAAAAGTCTACCTGACAATTCACCGTCAAAATCAACAGTTACTCTCCGAATCACTTCGAATAAGTTCAGATGTGGCTCGCTTATTCATAATAACTGGAATTTGAACGTGGTATAAGTGACTATTCACATATTATCATTGATTCCGACTTATTCAGATATCTCAGAGTATCTACTAAAGAACATCTAGCGAACATTAAGATAAATTCTCTAGTAACGAAGGCAGTCCAAAGAAACTGCGTCGTAGACCACGAGCCGCTGTCCTAAATAATATTGTAATCTGCCGCGCTGCGCACGATGAGAAAGCCACTCGAGGCGCGCCGCGCGTAGCTTTTTGACAGCGCGATCGGACGTTTCGTCACCGTTGCCTCGTTCCCTTCACCGCGGCTCCGCTCGCGCGAGCCCTAGAAACGTCAAGAGCCGCGCGTGCAGCGGAGAAAAACCGGCACACGCCGTATAACTCGGACGAGAGGAAATCTACAACAAAAATCGTTCGGTTAGTTTTGTAAGTACGCGCTCGAGTCTGTTACACGATGCAATTTTGTAATTTTAGATTGGGTTCGCGTAATCAACGCTCTGAGATTGTTACGAGAGATTTAATTATATTACAATGTTAAGAATTTCTTGATTTTTCAAGCTACAACGTAATGGATTCTATTCAGTTTATGTTACCGAATGCGTTCGCACTCAACTGAGCATTTACGTATAACTACTTGAATTTACTATTTGAGACGCAAAAATGTAATATGAAAATATGCTTGAATGCTCAGTATTTAATTGTGGTTTCAATTACGATAATCAATAATTGTAGTATAAATGAAGTATAACTGCAAATTCACTAAGTACTTATTTCATTATAGAATAATAATTATATGTAAAAAATTCTGCAAGCCCTAATGCGCGACACCTGCACCACTGCACCGTAATCGTGCAAATCAGCAAAGCGCGTATTCAAAGGCACCGTTTCAATTTCGACACAATTGACGCGCGCGCTCTCCCCCGTCCAATCCGTGACGGCAATGACAATCGCGCCAGGCGCAGACGCATTACGCATAGACTACTATCTACCGTGGCCCGCGCCTGGCGAGACTGTTATAAACGCCCGTCTGCGGAGCGTCTATGCGCGCGTCTCGCTCGGGCCTTTTGTAACGGTATTACACGTGTGTATATATATATATACATACGCACACGGGGACACACACCGGCTCTCTCGCGAAAATCAAAGCCGCCCGGCCCGCCGCGCAGGCTAGAACAGTCGAAAGTCAAGGTCGCCGTTGGCGAATTTCAGCCGCGCGGCGCCGCGCTGACCTTTTTTTGCCAGCCTCTGGCCTCCTCCCCACCCTACTTGTTACTTTTTCTCCCACTCGACAGACTGGTGTGTTGTTGCTCTCTTCTCTCTCTCTCTCTCTCTCTCTCTCTCTCTCTCTCTCTCTCTCCGGGGCTTATCGGATGTGGATGGTTATATTAAAGTTTCTTTTGTCGACGGCGTTATGATACGGTCCCTTATCTCCGTGCCGAGCTGTGCTTCTTTATTGCACTCGCCGATGCACTTTCGAAAAGAATCGCCGAGGCGACTTTTTTCCCTGCGTAATTTATATTCGAAAACGCATAAAAATCCTGACTCTTCGTTTCAATTAAAAGTCCGTGCTCTGATCTTATGCGTGCGCCGTAAAAATTGACCGAACGTACGCCGTGCGTGTATTTTACTTAGCGGCCTCGCTCGTTTAACTACTCCTCCGAAAAGGACTTCCTCCTCTTATTCATCCGAAATTATCGTATCTCGGCCTCCTCGTTAAAAAAAAAGATCCCCCCCTCCCCTATCGTCCAACAGTCCGCATCCGTAATAGCGGTGCTCCGGGGACTTTCACAAAATCTCGGCGTATCAGTGCTCTCGGCCCCAAAAGCAGCCAGTGAAAACTCGAGAGCACGCGTCGCGTAACCCTGCCAAAAAAGAATAAAGGTCGCAGCGCCGTGCACTTGATGATTACGCGCGAGCGCGCGGCTCGAACGTCCTTGGCCAATAAAACTCAATCGTCGATGACTCCTCTCTCTCTCTCTGCGTTAATCGCTTAAACCGGGGCCCCACCGCCTCGTTGCAATTTAGCGAAACGCGGCTCCTGGAGGGAAAAAGCGTGCAGCGCTAGGTATGCGCGTTACGTGCACGCGCTCGCACTCTCCTTTCGAAATCAACGAGATGTACGACAACTACGACGACGACGGCGACGGCGACGTCTATATATATATATATATATATATATATATACTCGCATCGAGAACTCACTTTCTCCTCCGCGGACTCGCTTTCACGCTCGGCCTAAATCCTTTCTCCCTCCCCCTATACCACTGCACAACAGCCTTCGCTCGAGTGTTTATAAAAGCCTTGCTTCTTGAGGAACCTGTGAGGCGAAAATTGAGTTATCGTGGTTTTTTAGAATGTATACGTGTATAATAGTCAGCTGATCGCGAGCTCTTGTTTCGTGTTTTTCAGAAAGCCAGGATTTTACGACTGCGCGCGTTATTGAACTATTACATTTTTTCTTCGTAGCATCGATCCTCGTACGATCGTAGGTACCGAGCGCGCGCGTGTTCGGCAACCTGCTAATTTCTTGTTCAAAACGAGCGGTTAACTCGGAAAAAAGGATAGGGTCCCGGCCGGGAATCGCGTAATTTTTACCACGCGGAGGATACCGGTTCGAGCGAATTTTCTTTTTTCCTCGCGAGAGAGGGAGAAAATATTCGATCCGTTTTATGCGCCCGAGCGAGATCGTTACGTTGGTCTAGAGTGGAAATCGGTCGTGGCACGCGATGCGCGCGTACCGCGGAATTAATAACCGGCCTGTCCCGCAGCCGGGGTGTAGCTGTTGCTATATGAGTTATGCCGTGTTATACGTCAAACGCGCGCATTTTTATCTGTAGTAGATGATCGGCTTCACGTGCCCGAGTGCGTGCACGCATAATTTTCTCTATGGTGCAGGCGTTGTGCAGTGCGTGGATGTAATAGTGCAGAATAATTGTTTTAAAGACCTGGACTGAAATTTCTTCAAATTCTTGAAATTTATTGTGTCAAAAGTAAAGTTAAACGGTCGAGAACAAAAATTCCGCGTAAATGTTCTTAATGGCATCATAAACACGAATGTTTAACCTCGAAGATCGGAAAAATTTATTGTTGCGCGAGGACTTTTCAACGCGTATTATGCTAGCTTTTTCATACATTTTGCTCCATTCCAACTAAACGATTGGCTTATACAGGCTATAATTTACTCCAGTACTGCATTTTTACGTTACAGCCATACGTGCGCGAAGTTTCATAACGTTACAACCCGCACACTTAAGAAAATCAAAACTTTAAATTACAGCTCCTCCACTTAAAATAACCCAAAACGCATAATCAAAACCCCTCTCTATGACACAGTTAATAAAACTCGTATTCCATCGAAGACGAAAAAAAAAGCCCCGAGCAAAAAGCAAATCTTCCGGCATGTCTCACATCTGCCAACCGCATGAATCTCTTGCATATACCCACCATTCCCCGCGAACTACACTCGACCTAATCGCTCGTAATAACCTCTCGATTTTCCCTCTCGTGCGCTGCACACACACACACAATCCACGCATCGTGCACTCCCGCAAAGAAGCAACAATAAAAAGCCCCCGCGGCCACACTCCTCGAGCTCAATCTCCTCGTCTCCGCGCTCCAACGAAAAAAAAAAACCTCGCGTCGTGCGCAAGACGCAGCGTGCGCGCACGCAACGCGGCCACCGCTGTCGCTCTAAAAAAGAGAAAGAGACGCAAGCCAGCTCGCGCGACGCAGTCAGCTGAGAGAGTATAGGCGAGCTACATGTGTTCTGCATACTCTCACGACCAGCTGATTTACACTCTCGGCGGTGGCACGGCGGCAGCAGCCTTCGATATGTAGAAGGAAAAGGAGACCCACACACACACACACACACACACGAAGAAAGAGAGAGAATGGAGGGGGGGAGTCGAGCGTATAATACGTATAGCGGATAATTTGCGGGGCGAGCTTTCTCTCCGCCGCGTCCTCGGCGGTGCTCGCGGAGAAACGTAAAAGAGAGAGGGACGTATATAAGGTACAGAGTGTACACGTCGGCGTGGAGGAGGCGGAGAGGCTCGAAAGAGAGAAAAAGGGAGTCCTGCCCTAGGTTAACGTTATCCTTCGAACCTTCTCCCGCTCTCCCCCCCTCTCTCTCTCTCTTTGTATCGTTTTCTTCCCTCCCCCTCCCCCTACTCCTGGGAGCTGCAGTGCACTGCACTGTACCGAGAGCTGCTGCTCGTTGCCGCTACTATACACTGGCCCGCGCGTTGCCGCAAGTGCACGCGCAGCTGGTGGCTATAAATGCGGCACACAACAACAAGCCGGCCGGCCTTTGCTCTCTGCAGCGCGGGGTATAATGTATATAGAAGCGGGGGGGAAGCACAGGCGTTGTTGTGCTTCTTTGGCACATCCTTCGTCCTTCTTGTCCCTGCAGCGATGATAAAAGATACTTACTTGAGTTTGTTAGGTGTTGCGGGGAAGTTTCGCGCTTTTACGAGGAAAAGTGGGCATTAGGCGCATCACAGTCATCGAGGAGTAATGAAAATATAGACTCGATTCTCATCGTCGCTAATTAGAGTTCTATTATGTACCTTAAGAGACGAGGACTGTATAAAGTAAGCATTAACATTATCATAATTGAATGGGTGTATTATAAATGTGTGGCGGTGCTCTCTTGGATTGTGAAGTCTTGGAAAGCGGAGAAATGAAAGTTTAATAAAAGCGAGTGTGAAATCGCGGTAATGAACTGTGCGAATGTATAATAAAAATCGAACATTACGAGAATCACTGGCTAGACAGTTATACGACTCGCCGGCGCGCGCTCATTCTTATTTTTCCTCGTTTATTATCTGACTTTTAATCTAGTTAGCCGCAAGGCCGAATTTCTAAACGGGCTTTGATAACGCGTTCTCGACGCAAAACTCCGCGTGAATTAATTCAAGTAAGAAACAACAATTATTTTCTTCGCGCAACGAGTGTATTAAAAAGCACTCAGACAATTTGAATAATGCAATTGAAAGGAGATCGCGTCCGACTAACGCTTTCTACAATTAAAAAAACCAAACGTATAATTCCATTAGAACGTATATGTACATCTCGTTCAATAACCCACTGCAGACTGCTTGGAGAAAAAGCAAACTCTCGCTGTACACCTCGAACAACGTTATAATTTCCTCCCATCGAGCATCACCGCGCCCGGGCATAAAGAGCACTCACCCCGCGCATACCTTATAACGTACAAATAAACTCGTAAACAGGCGCGAGCGCGACGACGCGACGGGCCGCAAAATCTTCCCACCTCCGCCCGCCGCTGTGTGTATATACAGATATACGTGTACCGTGCTTGCGGGTTCGTCGAGCCGAGCCTCCTCCGCGCACCGGGGATTTTTGGCGAGTCCGTGACCTTGGCTTCTAGAGAGAGATATACATATATATAGAGACTCGGCACGGCGGCGGCCGTCTAACGGTCGATATAGCATGTAAAACGCGGCTCGTGCGCGCGCTTTATCTCGCTCGCTCTCTTACACATCCACCCACACGAATAACGCGATATCGCGGTAGCTACTGGCGTACGTACATCATCGAGACGGAGGACGCGCGCAGCGTATAGAATATATATATATAACACGGAGGAAAGGAGAGCTCTGGATAGTACAGCGCGAGGCGTCTCGCCTTTTCTGTTCATCGGGCAGGATAATGACTCCCCGGCGCGCCGCCGGGTCCTTAACTCCTCGCTCTCTATCTCTATCTCTCTTGGTTTCTCTTCCCGAGCTCGCGCGCGCGCGTGTGTGTATGTGTGTTTGTGTTTGTATCGTGGATGGAGAGCGGAGAGGAGAGGAGAGCAAGCCCCCGAGAAAACGAGCCGGCTCCTCTCTCTCTCTCTCTCTCTCTCTCGCTCGCTCCGCGGAGAGCCGAGGTTAGCGAACTCGGCCGCGCCGCGCGCGATCAGAGGCAGAGAGCAACAGAGCTATACAACTGCGCAGAAAGCCAACGGCCCGGCTTTTGCCGATGCTTAGTCGCTGCAGCTGCTGATGCGCTTCTGAGAGAGAGATTTGCTTCGACTCTTTTTTTGGTGCGTTTTGGAGGTAGTGCATGCGTCGCCCACGTGCTGTTCACGCTGCGGATTTGGGATGCGAGATAAGGATTCTTTTTGTTGTTTGATGGATTCGGGAGGAGAGGATGGTTTGGATGTGGACAAGTTGCAGAGGTGTAGTTTGGAAGAGTGGAACGGTGCGTCCATTCTTGCACTATAATTGCTAGGTTTAAGGGGATTAAGCGAGTAGCTGCTGCTTAGGATTCCTTTTTAGTAAAATGCATTGTATATTTGTCGAAAGATGCGAGTCTTTATAGCAGCAAGGCGGACAGAAATACCTCTAGATTTTGGTGCAGTAGTAACAGACATTATGTACAGCCAAAGTAAATAACCATAAGAAAAGTTGCTCAAAACTGAAATAATATTCTTGCGAGGTTTGATACATTTTTATTAAAAACAAAAGAATTTAATCGAGTAACCCATTTCTGTATAAGATATACCAGGAGACTTTGAGATGTACACGGAAAACGTATCGGGTCTCCTTACCACGAAATGTCGAACATATGTTCGTCACAGCTGATCACAGCTGATTCGAGTTCTCTCGCCACGCAGCATGGACGGTACATCGATTATGCAGATTGATCACAGATCAAAGAAAAGAACGAGTTGCACTCGATGAAGTTGAAGGATGAGGTGTTTACAAAACCGCATAATGCGAGTACGTATCATGATTAACGACGGTCAATACGCTGAAAAAGGCACG